>OY856412.1:874552539-874890039 GCA_963693085.1 Alisma plantago-aquatica | reverse complement strand
GGTGGCAGCCCGCACGAGCATTGAATGAACACCCTATATATATGTGTGTGTGTGTGTGTGTGTGTTTGTGTGTGTTTGTGCATTTGTGTGTATGTATCTATATGCACACACACATAGTATATAAATGTGTGTGTATACATATATATGTATAATTATATATGTATATATGTATGTATATAAATGCAAATATGTATATATATGTATATATATATATACTTCTATATATGTATATATATGTATGTATATATATGTACATATGTATATGTATGTATGTATGTATGCATACATATACACACACACACACACTAGTACTACTACTACTTTGGGAATTACTTTCTCAACCGCAAGTATTGCATGCAATACCCATATTTCCTACATTTCACCCTACATTTCTATCTCGTTGACATTATGAACTTGATAATTTTATATATGGGAGGGGGATGAAGGTTCTATTATAGTTTACTTGTTTTCTCCCATTCTGAATAAAAGTTACTCTTCTACTAACATTCTAGACAAGCATAAATATAAAATGTACCATGATGTGCATTCTTAGTATAATGGATCTTTTGTTGTTCTATTTTTAGTTTTAGCAAATAAAAGGATTCCATTGTACTTGCATTTAAAGCCAAATCAGTAATCCACTTCTGTTTAACCTAATAACAACAACTAGATGATAATAGTCCAAATCATACATCTAGACTTCTTCAATAATAGGAGATATAGCAAGTGAACAAAGATCGTAACTTAAGTTACCTTAATGTGAGCCAAAAACACTGAGATCAAATTGAAATGAAAATTAACAAATGACACCTTATGTTTGTATTATTCAGCCCAAAGATGGTAGGACTTGAAAAGACATTCCTAGAACCACTCACTTGAGAAATTTATCGCAAGTCTTGATTAAACACACGACTAGACATCAGAATTGATTCCAATCATACTAGCTGCCCTTTATCTATTAAGTTCTAAGAGTGATAATGCTAACCTTTTCTATGATTAGGGTCACACTCACGAAGTCAAGAGGGTCTTCTCATATAAGAAAGAGTCTGTCCTAATGGGTGTCTTATCAAATGCACACTTCATATTTGAACATCTATCTTGGTTATAACCACCCAAAGGTAGTCCATGGTCTTAACATCATGTCGCAAACCTAACTCTACCAACACATCCATAAACTTTTTACTTTTAAACCAACCATACAACTAAAAAAATCATATGTCAATGTGGCCATCCTACAAAGGTGTGCATCCATTCCATATACTCATACATATATTCAACAACCTATGTATACAAACTTCTCTTTAAACCACAAAGAAACATATAAACATCAGAATGACCAAGAGTTATCATAATTTCTCCCCTTCACCCCAATGTAATAAAAGAATTCAACCAAAAAGGCTTGCACATGAACACAACATATGCACACCCAAAAAAAATACAATTAATTTGTAACTTGATTATAATGTACTTGACCAAGTCTTCTAAATGATTCTCATAACATGAAATCATAACTAGCCCCCGATAGATTTTTACATGTGTATTTTCTAGGAAACTTATGAAAATCACGAGGAAGGCAATGTCAAACACAAATCAAACCATGAACATCCATCTACCTCCCCACATTGGTCATTTATAAAAAAAATTCAAAGGCCAACACTCTAAAAAACATGATATTACCCCTTACCTCATATTTAACCCCATTAACCCAACACCTACCACTAGGGTTTGGGACACTAGTACAAACTCAAGGGCTTTTACTTTATTGTCTCATGGACAAAATAACAGAGGAGTTTGCCATTTGATTCCTTGAGGTCCAAGCAAGGTAAGTCTCTCCATAACAACGTGTTTATCTACTCCCCCTATCCTTTGTACCAATATCAATTATGATGATATGGGCACCCAATACTGGAGATCCCAATCATTTTTGTTTATTCTAATTCATATATCGTACATATTATCCTCTTGGTCGAAATTTTTGCACAACCCTTCCTTATAATCAGATACATACTCTTTTGTAATGGGGTTTAATCAAATGCACTCTCCTTTGTACATGGGATAGGAACTACTAGTATTGTGGGTTTGTAGGGGTTCCTAACACCAACCACCGCATAACATTATGGCTTGCTCAAATTTTGGGCCATGGATCTTTCTCCAATTTTCCTCTTATGATTTCATTCTTCAAACCCTTAGAATCCACGACAAGGTCCCCAATCATCCAGATAAAAATATAGAATGGTGACTCTATTGGAAACAACATCAAATTAGAGACTACAATATTTCTTTCTTATATTTATAGAATTATATAACAAGTGTGATACAAGAACATACCATGTTTTCTACTAGGGATATGTATGCACATATCTTCAATGTTCTTTGATATTGATAAATTTTTTTTTAACAAACAACATGCACATATCTGTTACACACTCACCTTGATTTTGATTGAAATCATCTGATTAAGTGAGGAAAATCAACCTTTTAGTATAATAATGGAAATCATGTACACCTTACAATTTTGTGCCTATACTTACTCTCTATAGGTTGGAATGATACATTCCCCAATCCCTACATATTTTGTTGTTTAAATTTGAGCACATGCAATCGAGGCATGTGCATATCACACCTTTATAGTTTTTCTAGTAAGGACAAATACACGTCTTTCAGGCTCAAACTCTGGCAATCAGGAGAGCCTTTCATATTTGCACTTGTACTCTAGCTTATTTGAACTTCTTGACAAATGTGTATAATTTAGATTTAGTCCTATAAAGAGTGGGATTCAATAGGGGATCCACTCCTTACTATGGTGAGGAATAAGTCCAACCAATTCCATAAACTTAGTATGAGGGAAAGGAAGAATTTTATTCATTTCCCAAATCACACATACATCATAGAGCAAGATAAATAATGAGTATAGGAAAAAAACTATTACAACATTACATAGTGCATTACAAGATAAATGGAATACATTTAATATACACAAGACCAGTTGCAAAGGGAAACCGGACCATTCCAAGCTATCCACAATTTCTAATTCTTGGATATGGTCTTCTTGAGTCCTTGTAATCTAATGTACCTATATCTGGGTAGGAATATCACCCATGAAATAGGAAACAAAAGCATGTATCTAAAAATAGTGAGTGTGTGCATAAAATCAACATTTATGCATTATATTGGTTACAAGTATAAAATGAGTGTTCACATAAAAGGGCCATATAAAGGTAGATAAATTCAACAAGATTCAAATAAAGAAATTGAGGCATAATATTTATGGAGAGAAATATTTGATATAAAAGAAACATCTTGCCATAACAAGCATTCACAATTTCCAAGTAAACAATATCTTTGAACGCATAAATGACGTAGACTAAATGTACCCAAGGACATAACACCATAAGATCATGGCATAAAAAGTAAGGGTGGAAACACACACACACCCAACGGAATACATATGTCCTATATATGTATGGTTGTATATAAGTACTATTATTTTATATATTTAGTCATAACATTTACCATACACAAATAGAGTGGAAAGACTATCATTCCAATCATAATCACATTAGCTACTAATCATAGCAAGAGGTGTCAAAGGACCCATTTAAACATAATAAATTAAATGTCCACAAAAGTTCATAAGATTCCAAACCAATACATATGGATGTTCAACTTTGGATTTCCAAAAAGGGATAATAGTCAAGAAAATGTGTCAATATAGGAATTCCAATAACAATAATGATAATGCCCAAAATAAAATAGATATTTGCACATACCTTATTGTCACGGCTAGTAATAAAATTCATTGATATACTTGGTCCCCGAAGTTGAGTATTCATACTAAGAACACATTATGTATGCTATCATAATTAAAGATAACATATATACATTTCTGTTATAGATCTTCATATTGTTCTCATCCTAGTCCTGATCACCTAATGACATATTAGTGTTTTTAATCATATTAAGTGAATATAAGATTATATGGTTATCTATTTTAGTTTGGCGACTTATGTCTAGTCACATAAATTAAAGTATGGCCATGTGATATATATGAGTGTAATAATATGCATTCTTCTAATTTAGGTCTTGTATTATCATTTTTTATTTGTATCTTGTAGTCTAGTTTGGTCAATAAGGTCAATGTCAACATTACATGAGATACTATTGGATAATAATACCCTTATTAGGAAAATATATGTTTGATTCATATATGAATAACATTAAACTGAATAGATATACATCTTTTTACATGCACTTAGGTACTATAGTCATACTCTATGATATATATACTGAGTTAATGAGTTTTGTGCTAATCAATCAAGTAGTCTAGCTATAGAAAACACTTGGTGTTATTATCCTTAACAACTAGATTTTCATCTAAGTTCTTGTTAACACATTTGAATTATATCATCTAAATTATAGGTTTCACAGTTAGTATCATTGATGCATTACTATATGTATTGATATCTATATGAATCTACTAATCCATGTTATAAACAAGTTAAATCCTCAAGATTAGAGTGTATAACCCCATGTATCTTATTAAATGCTTTCTTAACAAAATGAAACTATAAATAGATCACTGACCTTTAGTTTTTAGTCATGCTAATCCTTGTAGAATTGATTTCTTGTGTGTCAAAGAGAATGTGAGGGGATCTGGCCTGAAACCCACCATTGGCCTCCCTATCCCAATGTTAAGGTGACTAGGTTAATGGAAGTGGTTGGGATGATTATCATGGCATGCTGTCATGTTGCTTGAAAGGAGACAACAAATGTTCACCCCACTACAAAGATGATATTGGGAATGGGAAATCTACTATCAGTGAGGGAAAAGGATGTTAGAAAAATATCATTATGCTCCTCTAGGTTTTAGGAGTCCATAAGGAGATAGAGTGGGTGGCTAGGTGTTTACAAGGAGAATTGCATGTGTACTTGTTATTGATGCTTGTTCTGGTTGCAAGTATTTGTAGAGTATTAGAAAGGTAAGTAGGCGATGAAGGACGTGTAATGGAGGTGGAAGAAGGAAGAAATGAAGGAAAGTAAGGGAGGCGATGATGTCAGGATAGTGAGGAGGAAAGACAACATCAACCTTTTTTTGACTGGCTGGTGGTCATAGGGAGTAGGTAACATAGGCGGCTAGGGTTAATTTTGTGTGGGGGTGGCGGACCAAGAGGAGAAAAGAGGGGGTGATCTTAGTCATAGCCAGAGCATTTGTCAGTCATGGCAGTTGTAAGAGATGGTGTCTACACCATAGTGGGTTTAACGACAAGGAAAACAATGAAGTGGAGAAGAGGTTGGTAGTGATAGGGCTACATGGTGGTAGAGGTCTAAGGGGTGGTGAAAGAGAGAAGTTTTGTGAAAGACTGGATTTCTGGCTTAATTTCAAGGACGAAATATCTTTTAAGGTGTGTAGGATGTGATGGAGTGGACTTTTGGAATCCTAAATGTCCAATGACATAAGTGAAATCATATGGTCGAGTTATATTAGGAGTTCCAAGCTTTTGACAAAGTAGGTGTGTTGATGTGAGATTGACATCATGTTTAAGATATCTCTTTTTAATGCATTCTTGAGGAATTTAATAGAATAATCAAATAGATGTGTTTTGTCACCAAATTTGAGTAGAAGGTAGTTTGAGAGGTAAGGAAGCTATGGTTGAAATTTGGTGGCATTTGGATGTTCCTAGAAGGAGATATATAGGGTTAAATAATTGTTTTTTTTTATCGTAGATTGGCTAAGAACAAATATATGAGTTAACCTAAGTTTTGGGTGACATGTTTGTCACACGCCCCTCAACAACCAAGGTGCCCACGGATCGTCCTGGTGAGGGATCTGTTCCTGACCATTGTATGCATCAGATGGCTGTGAAGACTGTCTGCTTCGTAGCAGTTACAATCAGCCTTAGAGCAATAGGTTCCCACGACGCCCAACAACCTCATTGTGGGCCGAGAGGGAGGTCTTAGCGAGAAGTTGATCTTGGCTCACCCAGATGAGCACTAAGACCCCTCACTTGTGATTGTGTTGAGGAACCGCCGACAGAGAACTGACCTCCAGCCCCCTTCCCGTCTCCATTGCGGAGCATAGAGCAGAAAGAGGAGAAGCCTGGAGGAATAGAAGAAGGTAGGGCCTGAGAAGATGTATGGGGGACCAATCCTTTAGAATCCGTCACCGACATCTGAACCCATGACGGCGATTGAAAGAAGGTAGCTGCGACAGGCTCTCCAAGCTGCTGACGACCTCTGGAGCCACCACTCATGGAGACACTCATGTCTTGGAAGCAAAGTGGTGTAGCAGCGCCTGAATAGATCATGAGGAAGAAGTGAACTAAAGTAGCTCCCCAGGATTCTGGTTTCAAAGGAGCTCAGCGGCAAAGAAGCGGCCATTGCTCACATAGCAGAGTAGCTCGACAATATCCTTGTCGGATGAGAGTCTCAGGGTGACAGTAACATTGCCCTAGAATAGGAAGGAGCTGTGAAGAGCTAGAAGGAACACAGATCGGCAGTGTCGAACGGAGACTGAGGCGTCATGAAGGTGGCAGGCTAGTGCACGCCAGAACAGACAACACATGAAGAGGGCAGCGACGGTGTTGAGCACTCACGGGTGTAGTGCATGGGTGATCAGAGTCCCACGGAAGACACATGTTTGATGCAAGAAGGGAGGCGGCAGAGCCCTCACGGCGGCGGCAGTTCAAGGAGGAACTATGGAGGGCAGAATCTAAAGAGGAAGGTTGTGGCGAGGAGGTGATCGTGTAGTCGATTCATGGCCAGAGACCTGCCTCATGGCGGTGCCCAATCGGCAGGTGCTGTGTACCATGAGGAATAGGTGAGATTCGTGCCTAGGTTCCCAGGAAACGATGCTCATGGATGCGCGCAACCCTACGGATGTGTTAGGCAAAAGCCGCAGAACAGGGGCGCAAGGAGATCAAGCGGCCCAGGAAACAGATCAAGATGAACCAAGGCGGACTGCCCGACTCACTAAGACACAGAACGGTCCAAGAGCCAAGAATCATCCAGCTCAGGGGGACCAGGAGAAAGAGCAGCGCCCATGACCATGTGGCATGACGGGATTGGCCGAGTAAGGTAATTATCTCACAAATGCTCAGATGTTCAATAATCTGTAGAAATTAGTATGAATATCGGAAAAATACAAACAAGGTACCGAAATGTTTAGAAAAATGAGTAGAACACAATGGAAGCATAATATCAGTTTTGAAGAACTAATATCAGTGATATCATGTAATATGTCTAATGCTTATTTGATGTATAATAAATATCAAACGATGGCCTAAAATTATGATAATGCTTCAGTAACTCTGAAATATGATATATAATCTATAAATATTAGATATTATGATGCTTGAACACGAAATCATGTAATTTGCATTATATGGCTAATTAGGGCTAATAATCCTAATTAATATGTAATAATTCCAAATATACTCACAAAATCATGGAAATTACATAGTAAGCTCATATCAGTATCCGAAACCTAATGTTCAAATTATGTATCCTAATCTAGAATATAAGATCAGTAACCTAATTACAAGAAGATAAGACAAGTAATGATGCACATATCTTAATGAGCTAAGCTAAAACCTAATACGAACACGACTAGGGTTAAGACGAGATGTAAGATGATGAGAACCTGATAGTGATATGTGATCTTATATTGATCATGGTTTGACCAAGAGGTTGGAGTTGACATGAGGAATATCTAATGTTTAGGCTTGTTCTTGATCAAGGTACGCCATTACCTCTTGCTTGCTTATTATACATTATACTTGTGTTATATGGTAGTAAAGACTTGGCATATGGTATTGATTGAAATGATTGTCTTATATGATATTTTTCTTGAATTTCCATTCTTATGGCTATGAACACCTACAAATGTAATATAGATGTTCCATCATAAGATAGCTCATAAACCACTTGGTGGTAGAGCGCATGCATAATGATCACAAACCACTTGGTGGTAGATCATATGATGTTTGTATAATGATCACAAACCACTTGGTGGTAGATCGTAAGGCCTAAAGACGTCAAAGCCACTTGGTGGCAGACGCACGAGATATATGATGGAAATGTGCTTAAAATATGTATTCTCTTTTGTTAATGAACATATTTGTGCAAGTATATGCTTTTCTTATATTCTTCTGTTACTGCCAAGTATTAGTTTTATCTTCTTGCCAAGATATGATGAGAGGTATATAAAAGACACGTAGGCGTACTCAGTACAATATTCTTGAATATTGTGCTGACGTGTACTACATGTAATCTTTTGTTTAGGTTTTGGTTATGCTCATGAAGATCCAGGATAGTTGAGAGTTGTGTGGCGAGCTGATGTACAGGTGGACCTGTTGTCTTAAGATCCTGTAGTTTAGAGTAGTACATGTATATGCATAAGTTTGCTGTTCAATATGTAATATCAAATGATGTAACAATTCATGTTGTAATTATATGTTGAATGGTGAACATATGTGTATGGTTTTATTATTATTCATGTGCATGTGCTACTGATCGTTTCCTTCTGACTTCCTCTGATTTTCTTCTTCTTAGCCTAGTGTGCGGTGTTTAAATTGGAGTTCTCACTGAGGTGAGGTTTCAATTTGGATGTCACACATTAGATTAAGTTTTAAAAAATCTGGGGACGTCACAAGTTCTATCTCTGGTCTATGAGGATGAAGATGAGAGCTAGTGTTGGTCTTTAATGCTACCTCGAGATGCTCAATAGTGACCAATGATGCTTGATGTTACCTAGCGTTGCTTTGTGCTACTGGTCACATGTGGAGGAGAAGCAAATAGAAGAGGGGTGAGGGAAAAGAGGAAGAATGTGATGAAGAAGAAGAATAAGAAAGAAAAGGAGAAGAAGGGTGATGACTAGATTTTAGGGTGGATATGGGAGTAAAGAGTGGAGGAAGAAGAAGAGAAGGAGAAGGATCCACTAGATGCATCAACCGTTGTAGAGAGGAAGAAGATATGAGCATGAGACACATGAACATGGAAAAAGTAACATAAGACAAGACTATAACACACAACAAATCATGCAAAAATAAATGCCGCATCTTAATATGTATTATTAAATACTTTATCTTAATCAATGATTTATTTCTCCATTCAATTGGGGGTGCAAATATATCTCAATTTGAATGAAATTTTAAAAAATATTCAATTAAGGTGTGACAAACACGCTTATGCAATCAATTGTGTCTTTAAGGGTGATTTAGGTAAGATTTAATTACATTGTATATTAAGTGTGTATTGCGTATATTTATTACTCTCCTTACTCAATTATAATGCTAGTGTAGAATAGGTTGCTTTCAGTAAGTAAAAAAGAGAGTACGCATACTCCTATATATGTAGGAGTGGGTTATAGGAGCCCCACTTAAGTATTAGTACAAGATAACAACAAAAGAGGATACAACCATATCAAATATACCAAAGTGCCCCCTCAAATAGGAGACAAAAAGTTGTGAATCGCTAATTTGATACTCATATATTTGATTAAATAAGGTGGAAGAGGTTTGGTAAGGATGTATGCAACTTGATAACCTATCATAATGTGAAGGGTGATGATCTTCTTGGCTTTGACTAGGTCTTTCACAATATAGCAACCACTACAATGCATTTTTTATGCCCGCCGAAGATTGGATTATTATCTATGTGTATAGCCACCTAGTTGTCATAATATAAAGTACTTGGTGTTTGCAAAAAGATTCCAAACATAGTCAAATGGACATGACCCAATGTAGATCACAACATGAATTATCCATTGCCTGATATTCCACTTGATGTGGGAGCAAGCTACCACAACCTATTTTTCAGTCATCTAGGAACTTGGTGAGTGCCAATCATGACACAATAGCCAGAATTGGATCGGATTTTTTTTGGAATCAACTCATTCCAATATGCATATGCATATCCAGAGATAGAGATTACCTTGGACTTAGGACATTTGTAGAACAGTCCTCATCTTGGATCACTCTTGAGGTAGCAGACAATGCGTTGAACGCTAGACCGGTGAGCCTAGAGTGGGTCATTCATGTGTTGGTTGGATACCACAACAACATAGGTAATATCTAGTTCAGTGATGTGGATATTAATGCACTACAAATTCAGTTGTAATGAAATTCCTAGAGTTTATTGAAATGAACGTACAATACAACTACCTACAAGTGGACATATCTTATTACAGTAAAATTAAGGATTGAATCCCAAAGGACAACTTTTTAAAGAATTATCTAATCAAAGTAAATTATAAGGAGTTAGTATTTATCTCAAGAATTGAGTTGGTTTGTTTAATGAAGGTTGTAAGAATAAAAATAGCTAGATTAAGGTTCTGGTTATCAATGGATGGAAACACTAGGGTGGAACTGAGTTTCATTGCCACTACTCGAGTTTATGCATATATCCAAGTACAAACATGTATGAAGATATAATCAAAGTTGTGCAAGATTCCCCTTTCAATGTTAGAAATTGCATGAGTATAATCCCTATGATCTTGATGCCTTGTTACTTATATATCATATATCCACTACTCCGGAGACTTCCCATCAGAAGTACTCATCAAGGCAGCAACCAAAGCTAATCGATATTCAAATCTTAAACATTGAATTTATCACGACATAAGATAATAATAAATCATGTAAAGTGGGTGATCAATCCAGAAGACATGTGATAAACAATTAGCTTTAAATTAAATGAGTTCATATAAGCATTGGAAGATGAATGCAATTTTAAGAAATGAGTAGTGGAGCTAATCCCCACACCCCAGCGAAAGGACTGCTCTATCAACATGACAAAATTAATATCACTGATATAGGAATGAAACACAATTATGGTCATGATTGTAGCAGAAGTACCTCAACATGGTGTATGATGATAAACTTCCTTCTCTCTCTTCTAGGTACTAACCCTGAATTGTGGTTGAAGTAGGTGGATGGACATTAGCTCAGTGAAGAGATTGATCACCCAGAGAGGGAGAACTTGTAGAGGTCGATAAGGAGTTCGAAACACATGAGGTCAATGGCCTGGAGTTGCTGAATGGAGAGGCTGATCGATCACTGCTATTGACACTGGAGATCGAAGGCTATTTTGGTAGGGAGGTTGATGACTCTAGACAACAGTAAGAAGATCGATGGATCTAGTTAATAGATCTAGAGATGACTTGGAGTTGTAGCACTTCACCCCTTTTACAACATGGAGCCCAGAGAGATTCTTGTGATTTTATTATGGGTATATATAGGCCTCTATACCCAGGTGTCATTGGCTGGATTAATGCCACATGGATGGTGAAGATCAGTTTCTTTGAATCTAACAAATCAATTGAGGTTGATGGGATAGACGAACAGTTGACTTGATCGATGATCTTGGATGCTCAATGGATATGATGTCAAGCTTTGGTCATCAATTGATGGATGTCCTGGTGGTTGTTGGTCTAGAAGGTCGATGGGTCATCAACCTTGATAATTGATAGTATACTTGAGGTGTGGCCGTTGATCGATGAATGTCATCTTATTGGTCACAGATCGATGGTAGATGTATGATGTTGGTCGATGGAGAGAATTCGATGGGTCATCAGCCTTGATCATCAATGGGACTGGATGTCAAACTTTTGTATGTCGACTAGGGAGGTTTATGGATTGTCGAACTTAAGGCCTACAAGATGCTCGATCATTGATGATATTTGAAGGTCAATTGCAAGTTCATCGATGGGTCATCTCTTAGACACAAAAATTATTGATCGATCTACCTTTTGAAAGTGCTCAAGATCAATTTTGGTCCAGGACGCTGCCTTGATCCCCATAAGAGGCATCCTCCTCTAAACTCTCACCATTTGAAGGGCAGCAGGACCCACTAGGCATACTTTATGCCGAGTGATAAGACTCAAAACCTACAAGAGGAGTCAATAAAAGTACCAAATTCCTAAAACTAGCATAAAACCCTAAGTAGGTCGAAACAAAGCTATTACTAGTCCATTGTGTTGAAATGTGGCCCTAGGGACTGCTTCATGTGAGATGTATCAATCGTATCATCTCTGTTGATGAAATGTCACCAACAAATACAATAATAAGAATATAGCCTTTAAAGGACTTGGAGAAGAATAAGGAGTGATCGACAACTGATCTCCAAAAGTTCAGTTGTGTAAGGACATCACTTAACTTGTTGAACCAAGCCCATGGAGACTACTTGAGACTGTAAAGAGATCATCAAAGATGATAGACTTTGTGAAAAGATACCCCCTTAGCAACAAAATCGAGTGGTTATTGCATATAGACTTCCTCTAGGAGATCTCCTTGAAGAAATTCATTCTTGATGTCATGTTGATATAGAGGCTAGTTGAGGTGAGATGCGAAGGAGGTAAGGATGTGAACAAAATAAATCCTTGTCACTAGAGAGAATGTCTCAAGGTTATCCACACCAAAAGTTTAGGTGAATCCTTTAGAAACCATGCATGCCTTAAGTCATTCAACAAAGCTATCCGACTTGTGCTTGATAGAGAAAACCCATCGCCAACCTAGAGATGGTGTCACATGATACCATGTCTTATTGTCATGGGAGCTTTTATTTCTTCCAACATGACAATTTTTCATCTAGCATGACACAAGCATCTGTTGGAGACTAATGAACATATGTTGTGTCCATGACTATAGCAAAGGATGAGGCAGAAGAAGAAAGATGCACTGAAAAAACAAGTACGAGAAATGGGATATTTGGTAGTGCTTGAGCCTATAGCTTTGCATACTACCATTGGTAGATTGGATTGGTCCAGAACTAACAATGATGATGTAGTTGGTGACTCATCTTTCGTGAGCTGGTTTGGGGATGATTGTGGTGGTGAAGGTGGTGTTGATAGGATGAATGAATCATGCATCAAGACCATAGAATAATATGATTTGTCGAGATGAAGATGATGAAAAGAACATGTCTCCCTCATGAATGGTGAATCCATAGAGAGATAGACTGCTACATCTAGGTTCAAGACACTTGTACCCTTTTTGAGAAAAAGGATAACCAATAAACACCATTTGAATAGCTCAAGGGGGGGAAGCTTGTTGGCCTTGGGATAAAAATTATGAACAAACGTGACACAAACCAAAAACCCAAGGTGGTAGTATAAGAGGTTTGGATTGAGGGTATATAATGGAAAAAGGAATGCACTTCTTGATAACAGAGGAAGGTCGGTGATTTATAAGAAAGCAAGCTGTAAGGACCACATTAGACCAAAAATGCTTAGGAGAGTTGGCACGAGTGAGAAGAGATCATGTAATATCAAGTAGATGATGAACTTCATGCTCAAAGATTCCATTTTGTTGTGGAGAATATGCACACAAGCGTTGATGAATCGTACCTATGTCAGACAAGAATAGGTGACAATCTTTTGGGTATACTCGTGGGTGTTGATGGTTCAAAGAATGTTAATAGATGTGTAAAATTGGATTGGAATCAACTTGTAAAACTCACGACTTAGTGCAAAACATCATAATGAGTTCAAAGTAAATAAATCCATGTCATTCTAGAAAAGTCATCCAAAAATGTAAGAAAATGGTCATATCCATTGTAGCTAGTAGTCCTGAATGGACCACAAAATGTCACTATGAACCAAGTTAAACATATGGGATGATTGTTTATAGGTACAGGCCAGAAAGGACACACAATGGTGTTTCCCTATCTGACAGGCACGACAAGAAATATAAGAATAGATAGATAAATATCTATCTAATAGTTTAAGCTTGTCCAAAGGTAGATGGCCTTGACGTAGGTGCAACTGAAGTGACATGGTGGCAAGAAGGGCATGCGGTGGACTTGGAAGTGTGACAGAGAAGTAGTCAATATCACCAGGGCATACTCCCTATCCAAAATTATCAAATTCCTCCATTCCAATAAAACAAAACCAGATGGACCAAAATTTACAAAACATCAAAGGGAATCAACAATTTTTTCTATAAGCATTGGATTGTATGGAAAATTTAGAACAAAGTGGATAACAGTCAACTTGATTTGAGAAGAGATAAAAATGATGCACACCCAGTTACTCATTTAACTGATCCATCCACCATGGTGACAGAGGAATGAGGGATAACTAAATTGTATGTGATTAGAATATGGGCCATACTAGTCATATGTTGTGATGCACCTGAATTCACAATCTAGTTAGAACTGGAAGCAAGCATGGATGCCCTAAAGTTACCTTGTGGACTGGTGGTTAGGTGAGAAGAAGAACCAGAAGTAGGTAAATCCCCAACTTGCCAACTAGAGGAGACAGATGTGGTCATGCTGTTCTAGAGGGGATAATCCCCATAATATTATGCAACTTGTAGAAGACATTTGTACTCCTCTTTTAAAAATGAGACGTGAAAAGTTTGAAAAGGTACATGTGGTGGAGGAGATGCATGAGCATTGGAGGGGAAGATGTTTGACTGATGTGGGTAGGTTCTTAGGCGACATGGGTAGAGCCCCTACCATATCCTCTCCTATAGTGTGCTTGTTAGCAATGCTTCAAGTGGTAGGCATCTTCATTGTGGCCTAGCTTGCCACAATAAGTGCACTTTGGGTGTTTTCCTTGTCCATGACCATGGCCTCTGGCTACCACATCCATTGTTGGTGCAAGTTTAGTTTAACACATACTTCATTTCATCATAGTACTTTGACAAGGGACGATCCCCTTACTGCTAAGAGAAGATCTATTACATGGTGTTGTAGATTCACAAGTAGGTGTCCTCCTGAGTGAATAACTACTTCATCTCATCCTAGATTGTCTTTATGCACTTGTGACACATGTACTTAACTACAATGTTAGGCTCCATTCACCCTTAGATCTAGGAGAGAACCTGACTATTTTTCTATAGTCCAGGCGATATTAGGATCAATAGGGACATCCTCAGAGTTAAACTTGAGTTTACCTTGTAGTTCTAAAAATGTCTGAACATTATTAATCCATAGAACAAAATTGTGGTCATTGAGTTTGATAGTTGTATTATAAGGCATATATATTAAATATAATAGCAGACGGTGGATTGGAGGAGTAACCCATGTAATGTTTTAATAGTATTGCAATAAGAAGCATGACACAAATAGAGAGTAAGGCATCAGAATGTAGTAAAATACGAAGAACAGAACAAAAATACTAAGGTACTGAAATGTAGCACGGTACAAAGAACAAAACATAAATACTAATGGAATGAAAACTCAATTAAAAGAGAAGTGACATAAGTAGAATGGAACTTGGCAGAAAGAACACATTGCTACCAAAATAAAAACTCAGTAGAAAGAGGAATGGCACTACCAGAATGGATAGCAATAGGAAAATAGAAAGCACTACGACATTAATGCCATGGTATGATAGATGAACATAAAATCCCAAACTTTTAGAAAAGCACTCATCTGTGTGGATTAGGGGGACCACATGGAGAGGAATAAAAAGATAATGCTTTGCCCTTGTTGTTTTGATGCTTTATATATCAACATAGGGTCTTTTGATTCCTATTTTTTATATGTATATAGAACATACATAAGAAGGAAGGAGAAGAAGATAGGATTCTTCTAGAATTCTCTATAATAGAGATTGTGTGTGATGGTGAACTGGAATGTCCATGTCTATATCTGGATGGTTGTGCCTAGAAACATCAGACAACTATGGGCTCATGTGTCACTAGCCAATGGTGGAGGTCGACTACTTAGATAAGATACTAACCACGGGTCGCTATTGCTGCTACTGGGTGGGCCAACTGCTGGCCACCGTGGGGAGGGGTAGGAAAAGGGGGGAAGGGTGGGTGATAGTGGGGTGTGGAGGTGGTGGTGGGTGGCATTTGTCAGGTGAGGGAAAGGGAGGGTTTGGTGTGGAGAGGAGAGGGGAGGATCATGGTTTTTCTCTTGATACCATGTCGAATAGGTTGGTTTCAGTAAGTACAAAAGAGAGTTCATATACTCCTATATATATAGGAGTGAGGCCACTTAAGTGGTTTATAGGATCCCCACTTTAAGTGTGAGTACAAGGTAAGGAAAGAGAGGATACAACCATATCAAATATACCAACAACTAGAATTTGAATCTTCCCTAATTTCCTCAACCAACCCAACTTAGTAACTTCTAGAGAGTCAATTATGGTTATACTCCACAACAAAAGTATTTATGTGATTAACCACAATTTTCATTTGTCATAATTCTCCATATCAAAGGTCATTAATTAAATTTCAATATTGCTAATCTCCCATTAGTTCTTAATTTAAAATTATTGGGAAAAGGGCCTAGAATTATGATAGTAGAAGTCATGAGGAAAAGAGTGGGTTGAGCCAGATGTCTAGGATTGGGTATGCCATGACACTCCACCCCCTAAAGACGATTTTGTCCCCCAAATACACCTTATTATGGCATGTTACACTAGTCTATCCTTTCTAATTAGGTAATAGGTTTCAAGTTCACTAAATGTTGTGGATTATGATACAAAACTCCATATCATACTTAGATCCAAAATCCCACAGTGATCCTATATTACTTCATGCATCAAGTCTCAATTATTGCCCTCATATAATACTTTGAGCTTAGGTTACACAAAAACCTAATATTAACTTAGTCTCATGACCAAGCCCTTTCATATACTATTAGACATGTTAGGTTTAAGGTGTAAGATTAGGGTTTTGTCAACAATCATGTCTTACCATCCACATTCAAACATTTAGTGTATTGTAAGTTACTTAGTGAAATAGTGCTCCATGGTTTTAGAATACACAGTAATGTACATATTACATTAGGGTTCACTAAATCCTTTTTACTTATTTTTGTAATTATCATGCATTCAATATGCATGTCATTAACTTTTACATCCTTAGTCTATTCAATCTAGTTTCTAAGGTAGGGTCATCCATACCATTAATTATAAGAAATATGGGAGTATAGAGGAATTAAGTTCAAATCTTTGGGAACCCATAATCCTTTTTTTAACTTAGTAATTTACTTCACTAGGGTATAATTGTTTAGATACATGAAGATAGCTTTTAAGTCTTATTTTAATTATCCAAGTAACAATCATGGTAGTCAAATTGATAAGGTCTACCCTGGTTAGGTGGTAGCAAATTCATTACCCAAGTATTACTTGTTCCAACCTCTATTTAGTCGAGTTAATCCTAAATTAAGCAAAAATCCTAATGATTAAGGTGTACAAGACTCCACCCCTCAAAGGGATTTTTCCTTAATCTAACTATCCATCTAGAGAGGCAACATGGGTAGATCAACCATGCCATTTATATCCCTAACTTCATCTTCTTACACTGTACATATTTAGTCTTAGGGTCTTAGGGATGAAAATTCTAGTCAAGGTGTCATTGACTAAAGGATTTCTCTATGACTCAAAATTCCTTGTCTTGGTGACTTGGTTCCAAAATCCATCAATAAAATAAAAAATCTTGTCTTTTTGTACGTATAGCTTAGTAATAAAAAATAAGTTTACCGATAGAATTTTTGTGATAAAAATCTAAAATGTGTACCAAAATCGATCAGAGAACCAAGTTAGCCATCTTTCACAACACAACACATATAACATTAATCTATCATCACTTCATTCTTCAAAAGGGGGTCTAGTTCTTCTAACACATAAAAGGGCATACAAATACATCTCTAATATGTAAGCATAGGAGGGAAAACGGTCTCTTATTACGCATGGTCAACATCTATCAAACCATAATTAAGCACATCATCCACCAATCCCCATGTCACTCTTAATCATAATTCATACTACTTTATCTTAGAACCTAAGGGAGTCATAATATTACCCAAAATTGTAGGAAGAGTATTAGGGTTTTCCCATCACTAGCTAATTTATAACCATATTTCCTTCACAAGATAAGGCAACCTATATAGTCAACCTACTCATATATTAAATCACTTATTGATATCCATTAAAACATATAGTTCATCGACCAATTCTCATGTATGAGTTATACAACAAGCTCAATGATAATTGTATCCAACCCTTATGTAGATGGATTTGCGTAGAGATATGTTAAGATACTCCATGTTGAAGGTAAGTCCTTCTTTGCCATAATAGAGCTAGCTTGGTTATCACTTACTATCGGGGGAATCATCACCATTCTAAAACATAAGTTGATGTTCTACGTTCATTATCCATGTATGCTTAGTCCTCGCAAAGGACGTATTTGAGGCATACTAGAAAAACAATAAAGAAAGGGTGCAACGTGGGGCCTATGTTTAAGTTTAACAATGAGTATTCAAGGTAGTATAATCCACCTCTATAAATAGGGTAGGGTATCTAGTGTTACGAGTGTTCAAGTCAACCTACACATCATAGTCCTCAAGCTAACTCCCTAGAACACATTATATATGAATCAGATGCTACCAAAGTCAACTCCACTTGGTGACATATTTACTTCCATAAAAGTCTAGTGGTGATGGGATACTCAAGAGAGAGTCTTAACTACATAGGTAGTTTGGGGAGTGGAAGTGGTCAACTTAGTCAGGGATTGAAACCCTAGATGGTATTCTATGACTTAGGCATATGCATATCAACAAGCTATATAGGGTTACTTATTTACCTAACATGGGATTTGAAATAGTCAAGACAAATCTTAGGCTCTAATACCATTTTATAAAGAGTAGAACCCGACAGTGGATCCACTCCTTACTATGTTGAGGAATAAGTCCAACCAATCCCATAAATACCACAAAGTATGAGGGGAAGGAAATTTTTTTTTTCATTTCTCAAATGTTATATAAATCATAGAGAAAGAAAATTAGTAAGGAAGAAAAAAAATTATTACAAAGTTACATGATACATCTTGCAAAATTGTTCATCACCTTAAAAGTTGTCTTACTAAATAAACAAAACACATCTAATATAAATCAGACCACTTGCAAAAGGAAATCCGACCATCCCAAGATATCCACAAGTTATAATTCCTATATATGGTATTCTTGAGTCTTTTTCCTCTAATGTACCTAAACCTTGGTGGAAGGGGAACATCACCTAGAAAATGGGAAACAAAACCATGTATCAGTAAACATTGAGTATGTGCATATAAACAACATTTGGGCATTATATTGGGTTACATGTATAATGTGGATGTTCCCATAAAAGAGGGCCCATATAAAGGTAGGTAAGTTCAACAAGAGTCAACTCAATATATTTAGGCATAATATTTATGGAGAGAAATGTTTGAGATAAAAGAAATATCTTACTATAACAAACATTCAAAAATGCCCAAATAAATAATATATTTGCATGTAGAAACAATGTAGACTATATATACCTAAAATAGGGCCATATTACCCTAGGATCATGGCCTAAAAAGTAAGGGTGGAAACCTACACCCCCAAAAGAATATGAACACCCTATATATGTATGGTTTTACATAAATATCATTGTTCCAGATATTTTAGTCAAAAAATTTAGCATGCAAAAATAGAGTGACAAGACTAGCATTCCAATTATAATCACATCATGTATTAAAAACATAGAAAGAGGGGGGTCAAAAGATCCATTTAAATATAATAATTCAACGTCCATAAGAGCTTATAAGATTTTGAATTAGTAAATATGGATGTTAAACTCTGGATTTCCAAAAAGGGATAGTAGTCAAGAAAATGCCTTAATATATGATTTTAGATAGCAATAATGATAATGCTCAAAATCAAATAGTAATCATATTCATTGATATACTTGGTCCTCAAAGTTAAGCATTCATCCTAGGAACAAATTATGTATGTTATCCAAACCAAAGCTAACATGTGTGTACATTCTTGTTATGGATCTTCATATTGTTCTCATCCTAATCATGACCACCTAATGACATATTAGGGATTCTAATCTTATTAACTGAATATGTGATCCATTTCATATCTATTTTGGTTATAAGATTCATCTTTAATCACATAAGTCAAAGTATTATTAGGTGACATATATGAGTGCAATTATATGCATTCTTATAATTGAGGTCTTTTCTTATCATCTTTCTATTTTTATATAGTTTAGTTTGATCAACAAGGTCAATGTCAGCATTTCATGAGATATGCTATTGGATCATAACAACCTTACTAGGAAAATCTACGTTCAACTAATATATGAAAAATAAAGGATGATGTAGAAACTAGGTTACATTATCATCACGTCCATGTGACTACCTAGCCCGATCACTTTATCATAGGATCTTCTTTAGATCAATATATATATATGAATATTTTCATGCACATAGGTACTATAATTGTATGTATTGAGATTAACACTCTATGATATACATACTAGCTTAATGAGTTTTGTGCTAATTGATAAAGTGGTCTAGTTATACTAATCACTTGGTGTTATTATACTAAACACCTAGATTTTCAATTGACATCTAGTTAATAGATTTGAATCATATCATCAATTATAGGTTTCACATTTGATTTCATTTATGCATTAATATATGCATTGATATCTAGATGAACATATTAACCCACATTATTAAGAAGTTAAATCCTCAATATTAGAGTCCATAATCCCCATCTATCATATTATATGGGTCCTTAACAAAATGAAACATTGAATAGATCACTAGACTTTAATTTTTTGTCCTACAAGTCCTTGTAGGATTGGGTCCTTGTGTGTCAAATAGCATGTGGGATATGACATGAATCCCACCATTGTATTCCATGGCCTAAGCCATATGTGATTAGGGTAATTATAGTGACTGATATGATCATCATGTCTCGTTGGCATGGTGCTCAAAAGGAGACAACATATTTTCACTCATTGCAAACCGAATATTAGGAATGGAAACTCTACTGCTAGTGAGCTATGAAGGATGCTATGAAAAGATCATTCTACTCCTCTAGGTTTTAGGGTTCCAGTAGGAGGTAGAGTGGGTGGATAGGTGGTTGTATGAGAGGTGTACTAGTTGTTGATTTATATTTTGGTTGTAGGTGTTGCAGAGTGTTAGAAAAATTATTACATGATGAAGAAACTACATTATAGGTAGAAGAAGGAAGAAATGAAGGAAGTGAGGGGAAGATATAATGTCAGTATAGGGAAGAGGAGATCAAGGGAAAAAACAACCTTGTTTCTACTGGATTTTGGCCACAGGGAGCAGGGAACACAAAAAGCTAGGATTGTTTCTGTGTGGGGGGGGCAGAAAAAGAGGAGAAGAGAGGGCGTTCTCTCAGTCCTTGTCAGAGCCTTTGTCTGTCAGGGTAGGTGTAGTAAGAAGAGTCTGTACCACATTGAGGTTGATGAAAGACTGAATAGAGGGGAGGAGAATAGGTTGGTGTCCACATGGTTACATGGTGGTGGAAGTGTAAGGGATGGTGAAAGAGAGCAACTCTGTTGTAGGGTTAGAAGGAGGAAGATGAAAACCAGTGTCGGTCACCGGTGCTGCCTACAAGCACTCATCATTACCTGGAAATGCTTGACACTATTGGGCACATGTGGAGGAGAAGCAAATAGAGGAGGGATGAGGGAGAAGAGGAAGAAGAGAGAAAAGGATAAGAAGAAGGGAGATGACTAGGGTTTAGGGTGGCTATGGGAATGAAGAGTGGAGAAAGAAGAAGAGAAGGAGAAGGATCCATCAGATGTAATAGTTATTGTAGAGAGGAAGAAGGTGTGGGCATGAGTCATGTGACCATGGGATAAATAATGAAAGGCACGATTGAGAAATACAACCAATTGCGTAAAAAATAACACCACATCTTCATAAGCATAATTTAATATAGTTGATCTTCATTAAACATTTGTTTCTCCACACAATTGGAGCTGCTAATAAAGCTCATATAAATTGAAATTTTACATGGTAACTGATTAAGGTGTGACAAACATGATTATGCAATCAAATTTTGTCTTTAGAATACTTCAGATAAGATTTAAGTAGTTTGAATATTAACTATGTATTTTGTATATTTATTCCTCTCTTTACTCAATCACAATGCTAATTTGTATCTTCGCTAATTTCCACAGCCAACCCAACTAGGTAACTTCTAGGTAGTCAATTAAGGTTAGAATCCACAATAATAGTAGTTATGTGATTAACACATTATTCATTTTTCACAATTCTCCGTATTAAAGGCTATTAATTTAATTTTAATATTACTAACCAACCATTACTTCTTAACTTATAATTCATTGGGAAAAGAGCCTAGAATTATGATAGTAGAAGTCAAGAGTTAAAGAGTGGGCTTGCCCATATCTCTAAGAATGGGTATGTTAAATTTCTCATACTATAGAAGAATTTTCAACATGGAGTGTTTAGCACTTGATTCAGATGGATTGTTGGTACCCTCATGAATAAATGATGGGTAAAATAAAAGTAATATTAAATAATATATATATATATATATTTCATTATTTTTGGACAAATGCAAGTATTTTCCTATTCAAAATGAATATATGTTTGATGTAATTGTTTATACTTTCATACATAAAAAACAAGTACACAAGTCACTCATGCATCCTTGTGTCATCAAGTAGGGAAGGATAACACTCACACTTCTTGGTTGGGAAATCATATTGGTCATTAGCAGTGAAATATACATCGTGTGAGTGAGCAATATTTTTCAAAACACCCAGTATCAATGATATATTCCAACCACTTTAATATGTAATTAAGAGAAGTAAACTAACCGTAATGATCCCAGGGATCTATCTAAGAAAATGTAACATTATAGGATTTGAAGCTTCATATAAAATGATCTTAAAAGGAAAAATTGGACAACCCATATCACTAGGGTTCACCTCCTTTTTAGGTATTCCACCAATAGGTACTCTACAGTTAAGTGTTCTCGTCTCAGAGTAGTACTAGGATGGATGACCTATTGGGAAGTCGCTCCTGATATGTGCATGAGTGAGGAAAAATTACATAGCAGAGAACAGTGGTGGTTTGTGGGGCCTATCATCATTCACAAACTCTTCTAGATCCTTGGAAGGTGGGCCTAGAAGTTAAAAATGCTATAACACTATATCCCCTCCATGATGGCTCACATGGACATGTGGCATGTCAATATTTAGTTGTGGGGTTCCACCGTAATGGAAAGGTGTAATGACCCCTCCCCATATTCCCCCAATTAAGGTGGACCAAGAGGGAAAGGGCCATTACCATGATACATGATTTATGGTTTAGAAATTAACCAAGAATAATTAATAAATTTCATTAAATAGAAATGAGTATGGTAATAAGATGAAAGATAAAATCTCCAACATGAAGTTACATGATACGGAAAAACTATTATTTATAATTGGAAATAAAACTATCTATCTGTGAGAAATTGGAAATAAAACTATCTATCTGTGAGAACCCATAACACTAAATGAGATTTCTCAAAACATAAAACACAATCAATCACCAATTAATCACATACCCAAAAATATGGGTAAATTAAAATTGTTTTCAACGCCAGCACCCGCTCAAAAATATTTGCATAAGAGTCCAACATCTTTCTTATATCCATACTATGCCACACAACAAATATTAACATGCTAATAAAATTTCGATTCGTTTGAAACACCATATACAACCTTTTCCTGCCCGGACCTGAGAGTACAAGGACGACTCTAGGACACACTAGACATCTAATCAACTTTATCAAAGATTCATTTATATAGATCCTCTTTGCTACCACATGTTTGTTTTCATCACTTCTGATTACCTAAATATATGTGGTGAACCACAATGGTGAGACCCATGTCCTAGCAAGAGATATAACCTCCAACAACACTTATTGATTACAACATTTTAAATAGTAGATAACTAAGTAGTTGGAGTATTTAATAATCAATTGAACAAATTGAACAATTCAAGTGTACTAAATAGCTTAAGCAATTAATCATAGCAATAAGTATGATCATCAATGCATATATACATAACAAATAAATCCATTTCTTTGGATATATATCTACTCAAATATCATCAAATTGCATCTAATAACAATCATTATCATTAATATGACTATCATCATATTCGTTGCTAACAACATAAGCAATCTAGTACCATAAGCATCCCTGACATCATGAATATGTCTAGCAACATAACATGGCTATCAATATTGGCATCTCAAATAAAGGGAACATATCTATATCATAAGTAGAACTAACGTCATAATACAATGAACTAAATAGTCATTATTAGAATTTTAAGCATTTCTAATTACATAGGCATGGCTAGAAATATTAAACATAGCTAGCATCAACATCTTAACCATCAATGTCAGTATATTTGATAACATAAGCATGTTTACAACATGAGCATAACTACAACATAAGCATATCTATTATCTCTTATTGTACTTTCATGATCTCAGTGAAAATAAATAAAAAAAGGGTTATCATCTAATATGAAGTGTTGTGTATAACCCTAAACAGATATGCTACATGACCATCTTACATCTTTTATTATGCCATGGGGAATTTGAATTGTACCATCAAAAGTCCAACCGAACCCTGTGAAGGGATATTCGATTCCGTACAAGATGTAGGAGTGTCACTATCCTAAGATCTCTTCCCCTTAGATAGTTCGAGTAAAAGGAAATGACATATCAGTCAAAGCTACCACCACAGTGACATATAGTCAAGCTGCTAACCACTAGCCCGCCCTTGGTACTAGTCACAACACTAGAAACCAGGGTATTCAAAACCCTCTAATCTGAGGTACAACTGCAGTTGTCCTCAATCACATTAGATGTATGAGGCATGACCATAGCCATCCTTCACAACCTGCATTGTGGATGACAAGGATATATCCTCAACTTGCCACCCCCACATATTAAACAGTATGTGCTCTGAGTTTCCGTTAGGAATACTTGTTTCACCATCCAGTAAGTTTTGACACTGAAGTTTTCTCTACGGCACAGGGCACTACATGATTAGAGTTTTACTTGATTAATGATCTCCAATTGGGTAAATTAAGGCTGCATCAAACAAGTGGACATACAAACCCTAATTCACTTCTAACAAGCATATAAATATCACAACTTTTAAAAAATATAAATTGTGTGGAACATAATTTCTCATCTCATCATCACATGGTACTATTCACTTGCCATTCATGAGACCACACTAGTCATCATACTATCACAAGATATAAATCCTTTTCACAAAATCATAGGGTATCAACCCTTATCAAAACAAGAGGATTACACCTCATTTAGGGCTCAACCATGCCCAAAGGTCATCAAGACTATCATACTATCACAGGATATAAATCTTATTCACAATATCACATGGTATCAACCCTTATCAACATAAGAGGATTATACCTCATTCAAGGATCAACCATGCCCAAAGGTCATTAAGATGATCATACTATTCCCTGCAAGATCATCATTATCTTTGCATGCCTTATAACAAGGCTTAACAACATCACTTACATATAATACATCGGATCAACACAATATTGCATTAATGAGCTAGGATATATATATAAACAATCATCGCAGGGTTATATTAACATTAAGAACATTCCTTTATGACATCAACATGCAAGGAATCTAGACATGATTAACCCTCATCATATTCATAATGCGCATGTTTAGCATAAGAAAGTATCAACCATGTGGCTAGGATAACCACCAATTAACACATTAATGTTATGATCATATTAAGGAGGTTATTTCACCATCATGCCATCATATAAGAAGGTTAAACAAGAATACTCATCTTTATCTATTTGCATTAGAGTTAGGTTTACAAGATAAATTATACTAATGATACTAATCAACATTCATACCCAAACCCTAACTTACAACATCCCCATTGGATCATGGATGCATAAGGTGAATCATCACCATCACATTCCATACTATTCTCAAGTATGTACCCACACATAAATCAAGGTGTAACCATAGGGTTATAGCACACTAAGGTTTCAACAACAATAACAGAGTACTCCATGATTGTATTAGTCATTTAAGGAGAATTCATACCCAATTACCATCGTTTAGTTATATTAAAGCTAGGTATAACAAGCTATACCTCACTAGGGTTACCCATTAATTCATTATGGTGATTATTAATCATAATCATTTGAGGGAAATGGTAATACTACAAGTTTAAGGCATTGAACCATCAAATTCTCATCATTAGAATCATAACATTA
This sequence comes from Alisma plantago-aquatica, assembly GCA_963693085.1. Lineage (NCBI taxonomy): Eukaryota > Viridiplantae > Streptophyta > Magnoliopsida > Alismatales > Alismataceae > Alisma > Alisma plantago-aquatica. The sequence continues at coordinate 874,863,982 of OY856412.1, read as the reverse complement.
CACTATAGGCTTCACCCAAAACAATGGGAATATTGAGGCATCAACTTCTAACCATTAAATGTTGAAAAGGTAAAGCCATTGGTCTTTTACATAAGTAAACACCTTGAATGAATCATCTATGATGTTATTGAGTTATGGTCTATAAAAGTCACCATTTAACCCTAGTCATCCTTTGATTAACAACAATAAGGGTTCTGTTGAGAGTAGGGTAAAACCCACAATCGACTGTTCATTTAAAACAAGCCATCCATTGTCAACAAGTAAGCTCCTTAAGTTGATCATATAAAGGAAACCATATAAATCACATTATAGGACCAACATATTAAATTATCCATCAACCACTTTATTGGAGGAATAAACATTAGATCTTGACCATTGGGTCAAGTTCATATGTTGAAACCATCAATTATAGTATAGGTTCGACCATTGCATCAAGTGACCCAAGAAACCATTTTTCTAAGGCTTAATTGATGCTACAACTATATGATTAACTCACCATAGGTTTTGGAGACCTGATGCACCATCATTAGTGACCATTAAGTCACCATAAGTTTTTAGATGAGCACTATATTCATTAATCAACATCAAATATTAAGCTAATGTCATCATTGATTGATAACATCAGTAGGGTACTTAATGGTTGATCATCAAAATTTTAATTGATCCAAACCCTAAACTAAGGGGTTGACCATAGGTTTTCACCATCATATCACACCTTTGATCTTGACCATCAGTTGTCATGAAGACAACACCATAGGGTTGTTACAATGGTACCATCATCGGGTCATGGGTTTATAAAAGAAATCAGCTTAAAACCCTAAAATTGACCATTGTTTGACAGATTATTAGAACCATAGGTTGTCAAAAAAACCGGATACAACTCATATTATACCTTAGTAATAACATACACATGATCACAGGTTCATCTAGAATTGAAATTAGAATAGGGAATATTATAAAAATCGAAATCCAAGTCAAGCATAGCTTTTTAGTGCATGGATCATCATTTTCAAGCAGGAACATGATCTAGAAAGTTTATGGTAAGCAATAAACATGGAGAAATTTATAAAACTTACCTCTAATGATAATATGAAATCCCAAATAGAAGAAAACTTGAGTAGCTAAGGTAGAAAATCCAAGCATAAGTTGTGAACTCATCCATCTAGCATTTTCTTCATCAAATGAGCAAACCCTAAGCATAAGGAGCAAGAAAGGTAGGGTTCTAGAGCTTTAGAGAAACTTCTACCATGGGACAGAAAGGTTAATACCTGGACAAAGGTAGGAGGAAGTATAAAAATGAAATAAACAAAGGAAAGAAGGGGATCTTACTCTTTTAGGTCAAGATCACTAGAAGGAAGCTTTTTAAACCCAAAAAGGAAGTCAATTGCAACCCTAGATTCTTTTTCCAAGAAGATCCCCTCTTTATTCTTCATTGGATAGGAAATTCTTATGATAACAATGGGAGAACGAGGTTCATATAAGGAGGGAAGTGGTTGAGAGCAAATGGCTTGTTTTGGTGCTTAGGGATAAGTATATGAAACTTTAAGATAAAGAAAGAGAAAAGGTTGAAGTTCTAGTATCTTTCCAAGTGTCCATGGCCTTAAAATATTAAGAATATATAAGAACACATACAAGAAGCTCCCCAAACATCCATAGAGACTTTCTTATCCCTCATTTCTTGAATTCATTAGTTGATAGCTACTAAAGGTAGCTCATCCATGAAGGGGTAAACCCTAAAATACCCTTGGAGAAAACACCTTCAAACCAAGGATTAAATAGGTGACCCATGGCTCACAAAGCTCAATAATGATGAGAGGATATCCAAGTAACATAATTCAAGTGATAAACTGAAAAAAAACCCTCTCAATTGAGTAAATTGCAGAAAAGTCCAAAATGTGCATAAAATTGCATAACTTGCTCAAATAGTGTCGAAATTGGACCAAATTTGAAACTTAAGCTTGTCATATGATTTCAAAGCATATAAAAAGGTGATATTAGGATTATAAGAATTAAATTATATAAATAAGATTATTCAACTCATTAATAAAGTTTAGGGGCCTTACACTATCTATATCCTCCATCTAGTTTTAATCATCTTTTCTTTTGTTGTCATCTTCTCTGGAAGTCCATATTGCATAATAACAAAAGATTAACCTAAAATGATATGAAACAATAACACAATCAATATAATAATATATAATGGTAAGTGAGGGAAACAAAATATTCACATCTAATTGTAACAACATATTCAACCATAGTAACAAATATGATTACAAAATTGAACATGCATTTTCATTCTAAATGATCAATTTAATATTTGGGGTACACTCCCTATCTAGAGTATTCATGTGGGGAACCCTCTCTCTAGGGTTTATTCCCTATAGTGGACACATCATACATAGGCCTTCCTCTCTTGGCCAGATTACCAGTCATCTCCATGATGAATTTATTCTTACATAGGCCTTGGCCTGAGGAGATCTTCTTTTTTGGGCCAGATCACCAATAATTTCATGATGACTTTATTCTTACATTGGTCTTGGCCTGTGGTGATCTTCTTATCCCATCCCGATCACTCGTCACCATAGTGACATTTCTTACATCCCACATGTATCATTTAAATCCACTGGAGATAGTTGAAAAGTTATATAATGTGATATCCATAGTGACTTTAGAGATTCTAGGAATTAAATAAACAAACAACAACCTATTTGCAATCAATAGGAAAACCCTAAAAATTAAGAAAATCAGTTAAGGAGAGTATTTGTAGTCATAGAACATACCTTTTATAGAAGTAACTTGCAAGCAAAAGGCAACAAAAGCAACCAATCAAGCAACTGTCATGAAAACAAAGCATAAAACCCGTGTATTATTATTTTGTTCATAAATTCTCATCAGTACTGACTCGGTGTCCAAGATAGGATTTTGGGGTCAAAATAGGTTTTTCATTAGGGTTTTTGCTTCCCAGACCCTAATTATCATTTTTAATGTCTTTTTGGTTTATAGACCCTAATTTTATCATCATATGTATTTTTAACTCAAGAAAACCCCAATTCATTAATTTATAAACTATTAATCTCAAATTAGATTTGAGATACCATTTTTATCCAAAAAAGACCAGTCTTTGACTATTAAGACCAATTAAACATGTCATGAACATCAAAACCTATATATTAAACACATTAAAGATAGCAACTTAGGCACTTTTAGAATTCTAGAAAGAATTAGATATTGGAACTATTTTCTTGCATTCCTTGCATTTTTCTGATCAATTTTTGTAGATAGTATGTTATTATTGGACCTTCCTATGAATTACTAGAATTTTTGCAATATCAAAGATATCCAGTCAATCACAAGCGGCCACCAAGATAGTGAGATGCAGGGAAATCGGGCACGGATATAGGCAGTGAAGCAAAAAAATTAAATCATGTTTCCTATAACAACAAGACCGTGTCAACAACAATGTATCTAGAATGAAAAGTTTGCAAGGTTATACATGGTCTTGGAGCAAGTCCAGTGACATTACCCTTGCAGTAGTAGTGTGCTTCTTCTCGAAGAAGTAGTACTCGAACATTCATCATGAACATCCTCCTAGTCTAGCACCATGGACAATGGCTGACAGAGTTCTCCTAGTGATAGAAGTCTCCTACCTCTACAGAAGTTCACACAGACCACTAAGAACTCCACATTGTGCTACTAGATCTAACAGGAAGGAGTTTTCCCCTTTTTTTAGCATACTAGTCACTGACATGTTCTCCCACAATTATTCTCAGTTGTTCTCTCACTCGCTATTCCTCCCTTTAATGGGTAGGACTTGCTCAAACTCTCTATTGGTTACCACAACTAGAGAGGACAATAATTTTTAAATAAATTGATTCTCAATTGTGTGTGTTGGGAAGCCCCTAGTACCCCTATTTATAGTAGAGGCCAAGGTTGGGGTTCCCAGTCTGTGTGGGTGTAGAAGGGTCTAGAATCATGAATTTTTTGGAACCCACAAATGGTGTACCGACCAGTTCACACAACCAATTGGTCATTTGGTGCATGAGTCGGTAGGTTCACATAGTTTTCTATTCTAAATCACATTGGTATTAGATTCCTGATTAATTCTAAACATGACATCAACATCAATCCTTGTTCCAATCGAATTGGAAACTAAATCAGGCAACCCAGAGTGTGGATCTATTGTCTCACATAATGAAACAATCATTTCACATTGTGAGACGGTCATTTCATAAGTGAAATGGTTGTTTCACTTGTCTAGTTTAGGCAAAGTTTAATCAATATGGGTTTCGATTAACCCAGACACTCCAACTGATCAGTTCAACACTTGGATCGGTCGTTTCAGAGTCCAGTCAGTGAATTTTTAAACCTCAATTGTTTAATTGAATACCTAAACACATTTAGCAATCAATCTAAACATCATTTATGGATAAAATTCTTTAATATGAGTGTATCTTATGTGTGTGACCCTGTAGGTCCAGAATTATGTTACCATTGAATGTCCATAACCAATTATGACATCACCAGTAAAGAGAGGTGCCTAGTCACACATCATTGCATCCCATGTAATTTAGAGAGTTGGATAACAACTTCAACCTACAACCTGTGATTATTATTACCATGATCATATAGTTCATTTGACCCTGATATCTGGATTGAACTCAAGGCATGGAATCTTCGTCCTCTCAACGTTCAATCCATGTTCCTTTAACTAGAGCATATTGGTTGAGATACATGTAAGTTCACATATCACAATTGAATCACATGAGTACGGTTGTACATTACTCAGTCTCACTTATCAAGTGGCCTGATTATCAATCTCATGCAGGAGGGATAAATCCCATCTACATCACTCACATTCAATCCCCATGCATCACAGTGCACCCAAGAACCACCTTTATGGCAACCCTTGTTTAGGATCATGGTGGTTGATGTCAAAGTACATGAATGGTATGTGATGAATGTAGTGACTTCAGGTCTAAGAACCACAATCATCACTATCACTATGAGAGATGATTCTGACTACCATTCTATGGTCTCCATGCATCACTCTCATGGTGGGTCCATCTGATATACTATTCTCTAACATGTACACATGTGCTTGACTTGATATCACATTATCATGACTAATGTGATTCTGTCATCAGTGAAAACACACTCTAGTCTTATGTATTATTGTTGTCCATTTTGCTTCCACAGTAATATCTGACTAGAGACATAACAAGAATGAATATATTCTCAACATTTGTATGATCTCATTATTTAAGTCACATACTTAAATACATACATCATCGAGTAACATCGTTCTTTAGACATCTAGTATGTATGTGTCATCATCTCATGATGAAGACAAACATAATAGATGGAAGTACCTTTATTGTTATCAAAATAAGTATTTAATGCCATATTCCAATCATCACATGAATGTCTTTCTGAGCATACATACCAACATACTCCCACATGCACTTAGAGCCAATCACCCATGAATCGTATTCCAAGTGATCTTAACATGTCCATCATGTTTCTACTGTGCATGCACTATGTAGCGGGTTAGAAACATTTGATTGCATTTGATGTTTTGCAAATTTCACATCTCTTTAATGTATGACATCTCGAATGAGATGGAAGTGTCATAGTCTACTATTTGAGATTTCTTTCCTAACAATCAGCTCCATTGACGTCACAATATTTCTACTATGTCATAAATGGTTGGAAACTCACACAAGTTCACCCATATGAACTTCTTGATCCATACCGTATCCTCTGTTGTTCTTATAACACAGAGATACTTGGATTCTATTATAGATTCAAACAACTGTCAATAGCTCAGAGCCCTTTCCAGCTTATAGTTCTTGTTTTTAGTGCCAAACATAAATATAGATTGTGATCATTAATTTGTCATATTGGAAGCTTGTGTTAGTGTAACCCTTTACACCCAACTCTTCCTTATTATCATAACCAAGGAACCAATCCTTCCAGTGTTTCACAATCACATAAGGATGTTTTTTATGGTAGTCCAGTGATTCTCACTGGCATATGACATATACCATCTCTTCATGTCCAACATGTACAAAAATTGATAGATAGGTATATATATATATCCTCTCATCATGTCCAATACATATGAGATGTCTGGATATCCTCTAGTCATGTCTAATACATACGATATAACTAGATATCCTCTCATCATGTCCAATACATACAAGATAATAAGATAAGTACATAACATTGCATTCAAGATAGATCCAATTGAGAATGCATATGTCATCTATAATTGCGTTCCAATTCTTCACAAGAACTAGGACACTAGGCTCCTGAGAGACTAACTCCATGGATCATGGACAAGTTTTCTCTCATTGAGTCTTGTGTGCTGAACCCCTTCAACATCTTGCTAATGTATGTGCTCTTTCTTAGGTCAAGAAGCTTTTCAGATCTGTCTCTATAGATCTCAATCCCTATAACATAGAATGTCTTGCTTAAACCCTTCATAGATAAGGTGTTTCCTACCAGGTTTTAACATTTGTGGGATAAGGATGTTATACCCCATCATCATGTGGAACATAAATATTCTTACACGAAATCTTTTGTAATCACAGATTTCATCTAATTTTTGACTTAAGTCAAACCCTTTGAGTGTCTTGTCAAATAGAAGATTCCAGCTTTGATATGCTTGTTTCAATCCACAAATTGACCTTTGTAGCTTATGCCTTTATTTGCAATATTGGATTTATTAAACCTTTTGGCCATGTCACATACACATACTCATAATTATTCCATTAAGGAATGTGGTTTTAACATCCATATGACATATTTCACTGTCATACTAATCTCTAATAGCAAGTATGATCTTGATGGACTTAACCATGGTAATTGGTGAAATACTTCATTATGTTCAACACCTTGAACTTTTTTGAAACTCTTTGCAACCAATATACCCTTCCATGTTGGTCTCTTTTCAAAGATCCAGATGCACCTTATGGGTTTTATGCCTTCATGTGGATCTAACAAGGTCATACCTTGTTGGTTTACATGGAGTCCATCTTGGATCCCATGGCCTCAAGCCATGCTTCAGGTTTCGGTTCCTCAATAGATTCTAGGTAGGTAGTTGACTCATCATATATGATCAACCTACCACCATTTATATATATCATAATCTTTCAAGCTCAAGGTGTGTTCTACTAGAACTACAAGTCTTGTGTGTTATATAAGGAACATGACATTCCACAATAGCTTGTGATTCTTCTTGTTCCTACTATACCTCTTTAGGTTTAATGTTTTCTTATTTGTCTCAAACATTTCCAATTCTATTTTTACTCCCACTGACTCCTTTGGAACTAAGTTCCACCTAAGGAATACAACCATCCAGACCAACAAACACATTTTTTCAAATCGGGATAAGAGTAGTATTTAACAAAATAACTTTTATGTGATTTATTGATAAAGCCTTTAAAGAAACTATTTTCTTACACAAGCTTTCAATCCTAATCACTACAAAAGGCATATCAGGACACTTCCCATGCCATATCTCATATGGTATCTTTTTCAACCATTTTAGACGATACTTTGTTTTAGTGTTAAGCATCTTCCAAAAAGAAATTGAAATATCAACTAGATTTTATTGATAATCGCACCGTGACTTAACAAGGTGTGATTCCTTCTTTCTGATACACTTTCATGATACACTGTCATTGTGTTTCAGGTGGAGCACAACATGATACATAATCATGATCTCCCAGAAGGTCCTCAAACTCTTGATTTAATTTATTTCAACATCAATCACATCGAAGTATCTTAACATTTTTACCATGCTAGTTATGTACTTCATTTATGATCTCCTTGAACACTTTAAGAGATCCATACTTGTATTTCATTAAATACAATCATCCATATCTACTGATAGAATCATTAAATATAATGAGTTATTTTTAACTACCTTAAGCATTTATTCTAAAAGGTCTATATACATCAGTATGCATGAACCCTAATAGAATAGTCACTCTCCTACTACATATAGTGAATATGCTTTTTTCATATATATTACACAATAAACAAGACTTGCATGCCTCTATTGGTTCAATAACCAAAAGAGTCTAGATAACCACCATATGGATTCTAGAAATGTTTTTTTCATTTATGTGCTCTAGATGACAATGCTATATGTATTCAATGCTTGAGTCATCAAGTCATTCAATATATGTTCCATACACATATTTATATTTAGAACTATCATATATAGTTTGTGAGACACATGGCATTTCCATAAAAGATCATATCTTTTAAAATGAAACATAATGGTCTTATCACACAAGACATATGATGTTTTCATCTATGGCATGTACATAATAGCAATTCACTAATTCTATTATGTGCCCATGAATGATAGCTTCCAACTATAGAGGCAACAACCCTTGCTCCACACAGTTCTAGCTTGCTTCTTCTCATGTCTTGGAGTAGAGATCTCTATCTCCATCTTCTTTTTGAGATCCTCTATAAAGAGGATAGTTCCTTTCCAATGACTAGACATGTGCCAATGGGGACACTTTCTTTTCTTTATTCTTTAAGTGAAAAGGGCTGATTCCTTTTACACTTACCCTTCTCCACATATTGAGTACAGAAGACTTGGACTTAACCTTAGCCTTAGAACTCTTCTTGGCCTTGCCTTTTCCCTTGGACTCACTTCCGTTGATCACCATCATAGATTTGTCCTTCTTCTTCCATGTTTTGACATTAATCAACATGCCAAGCATTTGATAAACTGACTATATGATTCATGCAATGGTTTGTAGAATCCTATCCATGGTCAACTGTTGATGTAAGAGAAATCCCAATCACTCACATGCCATGCCAATTCATATTGAGCACATAGTGCTCTACTGAATCTCTCTCTGTCAGTTTGCACTCAAACAACACTTTGGACACATTATACTTTCATGCTTTACATGATTCTTTAAGATGCGTTACCATCTCGAGAATGTCCATGTTACTATGTTGTTCATGCAACTCATAGTTCATACACATAGCATAAGGTACTCAATGTCTATGGAATCATTGGCATGCTTCAAGTAAGAACCCATTTTAGCCTTAGGATCATTTGGTGCAGGTTGTTTTGGCTCTGGTTTTTCAAGGACATAGAACTTTTACTCATGATTGAGAACACTTCTCAAAGTCCTTAACTAGACATGGAAGTTCACCCCATTTGGCTTTGTCCTTCTTAAGGACTGATCGCAATAATAACATGTTTGTGTTTATCTACAAAAGAAATTTTGCAATTCTTTAAAACATTTTTGATTTGTTTGATTTGACAAGTCAACAATATTAATTAGGACTTCAATTAATTATTTCTCTTACTATTTTGTTCAAAATGATAACCCTCATGTATAAATTTGGAAGATTACAGCGTACAATCTTCTAGTGAACCAAGATCCAAAATAATTGAATTATTACCCAGCTAACGCTAGCGTCCATAACCAATCATTAAGGTAGGCAACTTTTGTTAATTGCTTCATATGCAATTCTTGGATAGATGATATGTGCAACTCCTTGTCATGATCATCTACATGCCTTTGGCACTTAATTCCATTAAGAATCACCAGTTAATCCAGACCCAAAGCCAACATGACAGAAATGCACCCTATTTGGGCAGAACCTACATATCTACCATCACACTTCCACGAGATGAATGACACACTATGATTGGGAGTAACCTACGCCTGGTCAGTCAAGCTTTTCATGTGTGCATCTTATGGAAAGCATATAAGACTTAATATTTTTATTGAGGGATTTTATATATAAATATATATAAATATCCAATAACCACATACTTAGTATGTATCTTATACATACTATAACCACAAATGAGAATATACAATAATTAAAACTCACAAGCAATGGTTTTGTCCATACTACTATAATTCCTTGGATCCACAAATAATTACTACCACCTAAGGTCCACATCATATGCAACCTATTGTTGATGAAGATCCATGCTCAAATTAATTTAGGATGATCGGTTCAACTCTTGAACCAGTCAACTGGACTCCTGGTTGGTCGGTTGGTGTCTTGAAATGGTTGTGTGGCTCTCAGGTCCAAGTGGCATCTGGATTGCTCCAGTCGATCGGTTGGGCCACCAGTCGATCAGTTTGCCTCCTGTTGTCTGCTCTCCTCGATCCTCCAAATGGTCGGTTCATCTCAAGAGATGGTTACGTCGTCCCATGAGCCGGACATTTTGTCTGGTGCAAAATATCTTCTCACGATGATGCATAAATTAAAACTATCTTATTTCCTATTACATTTTATAAGGGAAAACTTCAAGTTACATTCAAGGAGAAATAGGAAAAGGAGCATTATTTTGCATTTAAAAAGGATAGAGAGACTCAGTATGTAGACTGAGTAACAACAAAAATAAGCAACCACAACCATGCACACAAAGATCTGAGCTTATTGGTGACAATCATGCTTCACATTCACCATCAAAACCAATCTTAAGGCGACAAGTGTAAATTACATGTATATCATATATATATATATATATATATATATATATATATATATATATATATATATATGCATGTATATATATATGCATATATATATATATATGCATGTATATATATATGTGTTAGTTTGTGGAGCATATGTGGTAATTAATCAAATATGCACATTAACCAATTTAATATTCACATCATATGCAATAAAAGAATGAAAACTATATCTAATAATATCAATTTAAATCCCAGATACATGTAAATTGACGTATCTATGATACCACTGTTGGGAAATTGGGAACAAATATAGGTAGTGGAAACAAAAAATTTAAAAGCATGTTTCCTAAAATATCAAGATTGTGCCAACAACAGTGTATCTAGGAAGGAAGGTTTACAAGGTTATACCTGGACCTAGAGCATGTCTAGTGAAATTACCCTTACAGTAGCAGCGTTCTTCTTCTTCAAGCAACAATACTCGAATAGTCATCACGAACAACCTCCTGGTCTGACACCATGGACGGCGGATGACGGAGTTCTCCTAGTAGAAGAAGTCTCCCACCTCTAGAGAAGTCCAAATTGACCACTAGGAACTCTAGTTGTTTTACCAAATCCAATGGGAAGATGATATCCCCTTCTGTAGGCATACTAATCACCAACATGCTCTCCCATAATTGTTCTAAGTTGTTCTCTCCCTCACTATCCCTCTCTTTAACAAATAGAGCTTGCTCAGGCTCTCTATTGGTTATTACAACCACAGAGGACAACACTTATCAGAGCAACTAATTCTCAATTGTGTGTGTTGGGAAGCCCCGGTACCCCTTTATTTATAGTAGAGGTCAAGGTCAGGGTTCCTAGTCTGTGTGGGAGTAGAAGGGTCTAAAATCATGAATTTTTTGGAACCTATGAATGACGAAATGGTTAGTTCACACACCCAATCGGTGAGTTAGTGCATGATTTGGTCAGTTCTCTAAGGGAACCAGTTAGTTTGCATAGTTTCCTATTCTGAATCACATTGATATTCAATGCTCGGTTAATCCTAAACATGACATCAACACCAATCCTTGTTCCAATCGAATTGGCAACTGAAGTGGGTGACCCATAGTATGAATCGGTTGTCTCACATAATGAAATGGTCATTTCACATTATGAGACGGTCGTTTCACAAGTGAAATGGTCGTTTCACTTGTCCAGTTTTGGAAAAGTTCAACCAATATTGATTCCAAATGACTTGACACTCCAATCAATCGGTTCAACACTTGAAACGGTCAGTTTAGAGTCTAGTTAGTCAATTTTTGAACCTCACTTGTTTAATTGAATACATAAAGACCTTTAGTAATCAATCTAAACATAATTCATAAATAAACTCCTTTAATCTGAGTGTTTCCTTTGTGTGTGACCCTTTAGGTCCAGAATTATGTTGGTAGTAAATGTCCATAACCAATTATTACATCACAAACAAAGAGCAAAACAAAGAGCAACACCTAGTCACACATCATTGCTACCCAAGTAATTTGAAGAGTTGGAGAAAAAATTCAACCCACAATTTGTGATTAGTGTTACCATGATTGTATATTTTCTTTGTCTCTGATATCTGTATTGAACTCGAGGCATGAAATCGTCATCCTCTCAACATTCAATCCATGTTTTTTGAACTAGAGCAAACTACCAATATGCATGTGAGTTCACATATTACATATTGAATCACACAGGTACGATCATACATTACTCGGTCTTGCTTATTAAGTGGTATGGATATCAATATCTTATAGGAGGGACTAATCCCATCTACATCACTCACACTCAATCCCCATGTATCATGGTGCATATGAGCACCACCTTTATGGAAACCCTTATTCAGGATCACAGTGGATGATGTCAAAGTACATGAACAACATGTGATGAATGTATTGTCTTCAGTTCTAAGAACCACAATCACCACTATCACTATGAGAGATGATTCTGACTACCATTCCATGGTCTCCATCTATCACTCTCATTGTGAGTCTATCTGATATATTGTTCTATAACATGTACATGTGTGCTTGACTTGATATAACATATCATGACTAATGAGATTTTGTCATCAGTCAACACTCACTCTAGTCCTATGTACTAATTTTGTCTATTTTTCTTCAATAGTAATATCCGACTGGGGACATAACAAGAATGTATATACTCTTAACATCCATATGATCTCATTATTCAAGTCACAGACTTAAAGAGATACATCATCAAGTAACATCATTATTTATACATCTAGTATGTATGTGTCATCATCTCATGAATGAGACAAACATAATAGATTAAACTACCTTTATTATTATCAAATCAGGCATTCAATTTCATATTCCAATCATCATATGAATGGATCTCTAGGCATACATACCAAAATGAGCTTGGGTCTCAACCTTGCAAACTAGGTTGGGTCGACCAATCTTCTTATGACAACCAGGCTGCCTGCTCACATGGAAACTCCAAGGTCAGAGTGAGGAAGAGGAGAAAAAACTAATTTGCTTTTACCTTCTAAACACACTCTCGAGGGCAAACTGGGGATTTCTCAAGTGGTCATCTCCTTCATTCGCTTAGTCTCACGAGCAGAGCAGGCATGGTCGAGTCAACTCCGATGTTGACTCTCAGTGCCAGGGCCTAAGAGAGGTAGGAGAGGGAAGGGTCTTTCTCGTGACACCTCATCGAAGTCGGATAGCCTTGGATTGATATGGTGTGGTGGGAAGAGATAGGTTAAAGCATAGCTTTCCTCACTGGAGAAGGTCGAATCATCAGAGGGTGAAGCAAAGGTTTTGTAGGGAATTGAGGGCAAGTCCCGCTTCTAGGGGTCACACTGAATATTGTTAATGGAAGTATGGCTCCTCATGGGAAGTCATAAGCCCTTTTATAGGGATGATCTTGGTCATTGGGTATTTGTCATGAACTAAAAATGGGGAAAGCTTTTTTAGCTTCGTAAAGGGGGGAAACCCCATGATGATTGGGCTTGGAATTGTTTACCACATTCAATGAGATGATTTCTAGGAACCTCTATCGACTAGAGAGAGAGAGGTGTGAACTGAGTCCTTAGTTTCACTGAACCAATTTCCAAATCTGGAAAAAGGTAGATGACAACATAATTATCATAGGATCTGGGATCGATGACCATTAATCCATGTGAAAAATCCCAACGTTCAGATATAAATCAAGTATGAAAAGGATTTCATGACATTTAATGTAAATTTACATTAATGCACTCACTTTCGAATTTCTAGAAATATTCATATCTGTCACCTCTTTTATCTTTTTATCTCAAAATTTGGAGGAAAGTTTTTAATGACTTTATCTAAGAGTGGTCTAGGTTTGAGAGTAAAAACTAAAACAAATGGTAATTTTATTAGTCTCCAAGTCATCTCCTACGTTTCATTATTTAAGGTATCAATTTAATACTTTTCTCTTTCTATCTTTTCCCTATCCTTTATTTTGATTACATTTCTCATTAGGAACCATGTGAAAATGAAATCAAACCATTTGTGACCTTTAATACCACTTTTCTTGAGAATTGTGCATTCTAAAAGTATAATGTTTATTATCCATTATCTTCTACATTTATCTTAATATTGAATTTTCTTTCTTCCTTTTCCCTATATTCTTTTTTGGACTGATGAAATCAGTAAAAACCACAAAATTCATTGCAAAGTGAAATTTTTGAAAGAAAACCTTACTTTAAAGAAAAAGCACACCAACTTTCCACTATATCCTTATTATTCAAATATTTGCATTTCAATTATGTAAAAACATGTGGAAAAAAAGGTTACAACAAAAGGGCTATCCATGAAAGTGAGATGGATCCACCCTTGCTTTGGTAGCTATGAATGAGAGTTGGGTATACATGGGCCATTATAGGTATGCAAGGAAAAAATTATGATGCCATATAGCTAAAACTTGATGAGGACATCGAGAGTCTAAGTGGAAAATATTCTAAATTCCTAGGATTTGAGGCCTCAAACAAATTGATCTTAAAAGAATAATTAGACTACTCATGTTACCAAGGTGCACCTCCTTTTAGATAATGGTGCTTGTCTAGAGTAGTACTAGGATGGGTGATCTATCAGGTACTAGTAACTTTCAACCTATGGTGCCACTTTTCTTATTGTTGATTTCCATAGAAACTAACACTACACGCCTATAGCGTCAGTTGAAATTGAATAAACATAATTACTACTCAAGTCTTTCTATTCAGAAAAAGCAAGGTACTACTTTTATTATAGTTAACATTTTGTGAAGAATCGACATCTCAGACTGCCTACAAATTTCAAATTTTTAGGGAAATTTTGATATAGGTATTTATTGTTGGTTGCACTAAAATCTACAATGCACTCCTTCCCACAAAATAAATTATGCCTCCAAAAATCATATGTCATCGGTTGCACTCCATAAATATTGACACCATAAGTCAAGCCCACCGCAAAAAAAAACCCTCTAAGAGACTTGTGGTGTTGGTGCCTTCTTAAAGAACCGACAATAAAGGATTCCTACCAGGTACCCTATGATTAACATTTGCCCTCATAATGGGCTATGTAGTCAGTTTTGCTGCCAGAAATCGACAACATAGGTCTTTAGGAGGTTGGCATTTTCTTGTAGAAAAAGTGATGATAGAGAATGAACTATGTCATCAATTTTGCTAGACAACCAATGACATAGATCTTAGTAAGGTTGGTGTTTTTAATAGGCATAAGTACATATGGTGTCAGTTTCTTTATTGGATAACTAAGGACAAAGATTGAACTATTTCATTAGTTTTTTTGGATAACCTATGAGTAAATACTTATTTACCAATTTTAGTAACATTTGATGACTAAGATCCACTTAATAACATCCATAATTTTTTTCCCCATTCTCCTTTTCTCTCCCCTTGATACCTAGCTTCTCTCTACTGACAAATATGATGATACAACTTGCTACGTCTCTCTGCTGCTTCCATCCATCACTGCCGCCTCCATTGCATCTATTGCCACCTTTCTCTGTTCGCTAATAGCTCCTTTCTCTAGCCACCAACAACTCCTTTCTCTAGCCACAACCCTCCTCTTTTGGTAATGCCACCTCTAACCTAGTTGGAGATTCCACCACCACCTATGCTCCTGCTTTCCGTCACCGTCGCTGCCACCTATGGTTGCTGACACCACTCCCACACTTTGAGGTATGATCCAGGATCTTGGATTCCACTACTGCCTCTGGTTACCTCATGTTGTTGCTACTGGTCGCCATTCACTGCAGCTAAGTTAGTTTAATTTATTTTAGCAATAACTATTGATTTTCATGTATTATGGCTTATTACATTTTTGTTAGGTCACTAAATTCTAATTGTGTATCTAATTAGAATTGAAAATTATTCTTTGAAAAATGCATGAATGGTTTCTTTTTTAGAACATTTTGTATAAATCTTGTATATTATGTCTATCTATTTAGAATTAAAAACCTAGGATATGAATAGTTGTACTAGGATCATAGGTATAGAAATGACAACATACATGTATTCTCTTGGCCTAGAAACCCATTCGAGGTTTGCTCATTAGGAGTAAATCTTGGATAGTCTCTGGTTTGGGACTGTTCTTGAACACTTAAGCTCACTTAAGGTGTGAGTGTATAATGTGTGTTTGATTTTTAGAATATTTCATAAAAACTTCCCAATTTGTTCTCCAACTGCATATTTAGGTGGGTATTTTTCCCATATACATAGATGTACTTGGAGAACTGTTGGGAAATGTTGTTGACATTTTCTTAAAAATTGAATACACGTTATACACTTACTAGTGAGATTAGGTGTTCAAAAATCAGATAGGTGGCTACACATTCATTACAAAACCCTAACCCTAATATGTAAACCCTAAACCCTAAACCCTAATGTATAAGTCCTAAACCCTAAACCCTAAATGGCAAACCATGATCTCTAAACCCAAGTCTTTGAACACATGATTCAATTCTCATTTTCTATATGATCATAGAATGGATCGATCATTTATGTCTATTTCAATACGAAGTTTACTACTGGTCTTGATCAATTTATATGTTTTATAGTGGAACATAGGAAAGGACCTCGATATATGTTCTATTGTCCATGTTGGAATTACAGTAACAACATAAAATTTGACACTATTGATGAAATTAAAAGTCATGTTATGTGCAATTGGATTGTATAGGGCAATCCAACACGGTACCAACATGGATAGATTCTTAGTAAGATGTCAATAGATGTCGATGTAAATACTTGTATTGTAGAAGAAACTACCAACAATATATATGTAAATGAATATATTCCATTAAACATGGTTGATGTGATGATGGATACTTGTGGGACACATGTTATTGACTTGCCTTCCTTGTTTAAAAACTTTGTGCATGATGTTGAGAGACCGTCATACTAAGGTTGTACTAAGTTTATGAAGCTCAGCACTCTATTGAGATTGTATACTTTGAAGGCTAACAATAGATGGAGCAACAAAATATTTTTATCTCTATTTTCTTTATTGAAAGAAATTATTCCTAAAGGCAACAAACTTCTAATCTCAACACACAAGTTAAAGAAAATATTGTTCCTAATGGGAATGAAGGATAAGAAGTTACATGAATTACCAAATAACCATGTGTTATTCTTAAAAGACTTTATCGATTTGAAATATTGTCCAAAATGTGGGGTGTCAATGTACAAAATAATACCTTTGGCTAAGACCAAAATTGGCCCTCCTGCGAAGGTGATGTGGTATGTACCTATAATAATATGGTTTCAAATCTTGTTTGCCAATACCATGGATGCACATAATTTATCTTCAAATGCAGTGTAAAGAAAAACAATGATGGGAACCTATGACATGCATTTGATTCCCCAAAATGGAAGAAAATTGATTTGTTATAACTTGAATTTGGTAAAGAAGTCATAAATCTAAGACTTGATCTTTGTACTGACGAGATGAATCCATACAACACATTAATCAACCAACATACTTAGCCATACATGATTGTTAAACTTTCGTCCCAGTTGTGTATGAAAGATAAGTACACCATGATGTCCTTATTGATATCAGGCCCCAAGAAACCTATCATTGATATTGATGTTTTTCTTAAACCTATGATTGATGACTTAAAGAAATTCTGGTTAGAAGGTGAGATGACCTATGATGATTTGCATAGAGGGACATGTTGTTCGCATGCTATGTTGTTTTTCACTATTAATGACTTTCCATCGTATGGGAAATTTTGTATGAATAAAACATAAAAGGATCCAGCACATGCCCTATGTTGGAGGAGACATTGTTTAAATACAACAAAACATGGCAGCAAGATTGTATATCTTGGTCTTCGAAGGTTTCTTCCAAAAGTGCATCCTTACTAAAGGTTGTACTAAGCATTCAATGGCTCCACTGAAGGAACAGAGTGTCCCTAAAATTGTACTAGGAGAGGATGTTTATGAAAGAGTAGAAGACTTTGTCAATGCATTTTTCAAGAGATCACAATATACTATTCCCACACAGAGTGGCAAATATTTATTCAAGAAGAGGCCAATATTCTGGGATCTTCCTTATTGGAGTTCTTTGGGAGTTCGACATTTTATCGGTGCCATGGATGTTGAGAAAAATGTTCATGATAGCATGATTAGTAATCGGTTGAATATACCAGGTAAGACTAATGATGGCATCAAATCCAAAGTGGACCTATCTAAAATGGGTATAAGGAAAGAACTAATAGTAGAAGTTAGCAATGATAAAAAACATATTCACTTTCCAATTGTTACACATTGTCTAGACAAGAGAAGAGAATTATTTACGAGTGTTTTCTTAATGTTAAGGCACCACATGGATACTCTTACAATAACGATGGATTAGTATAAGTGAAGGATCTGAAGTTTATAGGTCATAAATCTCTTAATTGTCACACTCTCATACAAGAAATATTGTCTATGGTTACTCGGTCTATACTGTTGAAGCATGTAAGCTTTGCAGTCACCAAGCTTTGTTTCTTATTCAACACTCTATGTAGAAAAATTATTGATCCTAAGAATCTTAATAAGTTGTTAAGAGAAGGGGTCATTACCATGTGCCATATGGAGACATATTTTCCTCTTTCATTCTTTGATATCATGGTACATCTTGTTGTCCATTTGATTAGGGACATGAAAATGTTGGGTCCAATTTCATACTACACAAAATATTAAAGATGATAAGAGTGTCATCCAAAACAATGGTGTTAACCTTTAAGCATGTTCACTGTATTTTGTATTGTGAAGGATAAGGGTCCACAGGAATCTAAAATTTCTCATTATGGTGTCGTTGAAGACATATGGAAGTTCGACTACATGGATTTAAGAGTTCCCGTCTTTAGGTGTAATTGGGTTGATAACAATGAGGGAGTTGTAGTAGATGAATTGGGTCTCACGTTAGTGAATTTTGAAAAGACTGGAGAGAAGGGTGAACCATTGGTTTGGAATCATAGTTGAAGAAAGTATTCTATATCGACGATCCTACAAAATAAAAAAATGGTCTGTCATTCTTCATTGGAAAAGGAAGTTCATTCTAAGATCCTATAGATGACAAAGGGTACTATGACAAATATGATGACTCTAGTACATTCCCAGTTGGCTCTTCAAGTGTAAATCTTGAAGCTAACACTAACTTTTATACACATGGAGATCACACAAAATGTATATTAATTGATCAAAGACCCAACCAATACTATAGGCATGCATTCTACTTCTTAAATGTTATATGCGCATTTTGCATTCTTTATTACAATTATATATGTTTCATATGATACATGCACATTTTACATTCTTTATCACTTACATTTAATTCTTTGATTATTTTTTATACGACACTTGTAAAGACTCGATCTTTACGGTTGAATATTTACAAGATAATATCAAAATTATAAACAATCTTTATTACATTCATGCTTTTACATTAGAGTCGTGGAAGCTTTACACAAGGTTACAAATTTTAGAATAAACTTTATGCCTATCTAGCTTCAACAGATGACATCTCCTACACGTCTCTTCTAGTTCATCTTTTTATAACCTATCCATGAGATCCCAAAGGAATAAAACCATACATGGACCCCATTGAAGGGAAAATAGAGGTCATCAAAGCTGGTACTGAATCTAATCATTGAGCTATTAAAAACATAAGTGCAAAACATGATTTGGGTATAAGATGAATTCTAGGAGGGGAATTTTTGGTGGACTTACTTTAACCAAATGAGAATAACATGTACCAATGGTTTCCATATATAGAATTCAAGATGATATTTACAAGATTAACAATTATACAAAAATTGTCCAAGTTCAAGACATCAAAATATTCAAGATGATATTGACAAGGATAACAATTTTATGAAATTTTCCAATTCAAGACATCAAAATAATAAAGATTATTTGAAACAAAATGATCAATTTAAATATTAGGATTAATCATTGTCATATCATTTTTATCAATGACTACAATGCCATGTGTTTAATCATCTATGAGAGAATGACAAGGTAGCCTAACTATTTCAACCAGTATACTGGGGGACCACTAATCCATTACAACCTATGCACAAGGTGGAGGGACGTACCCAACCTCTAGGATCCAAAGCTCTAAAGGGGCTAAAGCCCAAAGGGACCAAAGTCTAGGGAGTCAAAACTCCAAGAATTCAATTCCAGTTCTTATCTTAATATTTTCAAAATCCAACAATAATTAATTTTAGGGGTGGTGACCTTCAAAGGAAGGAAAGGCTTATAAAATAGTTTAAGGTTCACCACCAAACAATATACATGGAATTTAAGAGTGAAACAAAATAACTCAATAAGCAAATAGAAAATTTAGTACTTGTTCCAAATCGAGCATTTCCAAGTCAAAGTGTGTGCAAGGATCAAGATGGCAATTTATCATGAATCTAGAAAGGACAATGTACTAGGGTTATTCGATATTTCTTGGATTGGAAATCACTTCTTAAATTCTCATTAGGTGAAATTACTATAATGTTTAGTAATTCATATTGAGTTGATATATTGTCCCATGGCCTTTACCTCTAAGGTTGCCAATTGGATTATGTATATAATCAATCTTACATATAAGTGTGCGGGACCATAGTATAAATCATATAAGTATCACTCATATTATCATGTGCTTATAATACCCTCTGTATTATCAAGGATATTGTTTTAATTTTGTTAGATCCAATATTGTCTTATAAACCATCTTTTTCAAAATAGATTTGCGAGTGTCCAATTTACATGTATGTATTGGATTATTCTTTTATTTCCAATTTAGTCCTAGTGTCAAATATTCTCATGTTACTTATTTAGATAGGTATCAATATGATCATAATACCCATGTGCATTTTAAATACTATCAATTACATCAAAGGACATCTAGGGATTTAATCTCATGAAAAGGATTAGACTAGCATGTTGACTATACATATTTACTCACTAACACGTACACATACATGTATCGTACACATACTAAGGACTACTGAATAACTAGGTCACCACTTGACCCATATTAATATAATTCCATATATATTAATATGATATGAATTAGGAAAATTGGAATTATCGGCATTACTATTTGTTATACCCTAATTTCTATCTAAGGGTTTGATTTATTATGTCATCATATGATTATTGTATATTTCTTATCTATTAATCTTATCATTCTAGCATACTATACATAGGTATAGCTATATGCCAAGGGTATATATATATATATATATATATATATACTACTAGGATGAGATTAGGTTTTTATTTATCGAATAACCGTATTTCTTACATTTATTGGTTCCTTGTATAATACTTCTAGATCAGAAAAACAAAAGAAGGAAAAACGGACCCATTGTTTGATGCTTTCCTGCTGATTAAGGATGGATGCAGTTCATGTCGATGGTTGGTCATGGAATTAGCATGATTTCTAGGACAACTTGATCGTGAGGAGGGCTTCACGGTATTTAACTAGGAATGTTGTCATTCTCAATCATCAACAGACTTGCCACTCTAATTGTGATGACGAGGCAGCGCTGGCAGGAGGGTTCTTCGTCCTCCTTGATTCCGATCATGGTAACATCTGAATGCTTTAGATCTTTCTAGTTTGGATCATTGAGAAGGGACAAGGAGGCAGGTGGATTGGTGGTGGTGATCCTGGCAAGGTGTCGCAGGTTGTGGCTTTGAGGTGAGTGGCACCGGCGTGGTGGTGGCTGGTGGGGTCTGGAACTTCAACGGCGGCGAGTGCATCTGCAGATCTAAGGCACGGGTGGTGTTCGCGGGGGGAGGGGTGCTGGCTGAAGATCTGGTTGATGACGAGGTAGGTTGCTAATTAATGGTGGGGTGGTCGACGAGAAGCCTGTTAGGCGGTGGAGCGCAGAGGGGATGGGATGCATATTGGCATAGTTGCTCTTCAGTATGTCGCCAGAAGTCCAATGCAGATGCATTCAATGGATGCTGAGCTTGGTTTCTTGTAGCTTGTCGTTCAGTTGGTTGCAGAGTCAACCATGGCGGCCGTGGCAATAGGGATGTAGGGCTCCCAGCCATCGGCAGCCTCTTGGCTTGGTCGGACAGAGCCCAGGCGGCTGCTATGTTGACCCCCGATCACGGCAGCGGTGTGGCTATGGTTTCCGTTGATGTCGTAACTGGTGGGCGACGCCAAGGTGGTTGTCAGGACGCTTGTAGCCAGTTAAACTTGTTGCTTATTGGCGAGCTTGTAATTGACGAGGATGAAGACGTGAAGGGTAAGGGATGCGTCTCATTTTTTAAGGATGGCAGGTAGCCGTCAGTAGTACAATATTAGCCATCTTTAACATCACCTGTTGTGTGATCTGAACCAAGATACACGGGCAGGGTGGTAGATTAGGAGAGAACCGTTGAACTTGGTCCGTGCTCCATATCTCGGTTAATCTTGCATACAAATTCCACGGGTCACGTGGGAATCAACTAGACGCCGTCTAGTCTGAACTATCAAAGAATACTAAAATATAGATATGAAACAAGGACAGCAACCGTTGAATCTGAGTGTATAAAATCAATTAAAAAAACAAACAGATCGGCACTAGGCCGTCTGTTTGTTCTCCCAAATTCAGATAGGAAGTTCGGGCTCCTTTTTTCATTCTCAAATAAAAACAATATGATATTCTTCATATAATATTCTTATTTCCGTTTAACACATTTGTATATTATCTATGAACTATTCTACGTTCTTTTCATCATATACATGAAACAATAAAACGAAAATATAACAAAAGTTAAGGAGAGCAAATTCATGTACATTCAACAGTATAGTATAGCGGAGAAGCTTAATGAAAATTTAAACATTCATCTTCAGAAGCTTTGTATCTGCTTGAATCCAGTTGTCATAGAACAGATCTATCCACCTTCCCGCTTCTTCGTTGACGTTTACCTTCACCTAATGTATTGTATAAATTTGAGACCTTGTGGTTACTCCATTGGGATAATGTTGGACGCAAGTCATGCAATTTCCCCCAACTACCGGTCACCCCTCTTCACCTTATGTCTCTGTCTGACTCGAGACAATTTAATATTTTTTGTTAGTATTCTTCCATTGCAGGTAAAAGAACAGCTAAAAGAACCTCAAAATTGGCATAAAACTTACATATTTTCTAGAGAACAACAACATTGTCAAAAAGACACAAATACAACCAGAAATTAAATTTCTAAGCAACTGCAAATCTGAGTAGCATAGAAGATAAAACTTACGTATTCTCTAGAGAACAACAAGATTTTCAAAAAGACTAACCAGAAACTAAATTTCTAAGCAACTACATATCTGAATAGCATAAAAGATAAAACAGTCAAGTACACTCAAAGCAACAACTCTAGGAAAAACCTCACAACCCCAACTCTTGGTCAGGCTTCACTTCATGATTTTGTAATAGAAGTAAAAAATAGACAGCTACTCAAGAGCTAAACGAAAAGTTCTAACTTTCCGGCCTTGACCTGGAGAGGTGACTATGAGGGCATCAAAAAATATAAAAATCTTCAGCAACTTTAGAGTACAGAGCACCAAAATAACAAGCACCTCCATTTATAACAGCAACACATCCCAGTTTCCATTTATAGAGAATCACACTAAAAAACAAATCTACTAACTAATAGTCATCATCAAGAAGGCAAGCAAAATACCTCAAGACGTGTATCTTCTTGATTCAATTGTAAAAGTTGAAAGTATGAGGCTACTCAAAAGCTAAAAAGCAGCTTCTAACATCCTCGCCTTGACCTAGAAAAGTGACTATGTGAGCGTAAACTAGAAGCAAGCAACAAACTGTCTGAGATGGTCTCGAAATGAGCAAATGTGGTAGATTATAGAGCCAATGGGAGCATACATAATGGCAACTCTCAACAAACCAAAATAACAGATAGCAGAACCCCCAGGACATGACAAGAGTTCACACAAACACACAACAACCTGAAATGAGTCAAACATGTTCTTGAGTAAATATATCAACCTTTAAGAACAAAAACTCAGCAAAGAAATCAATTACAGCTATCACAAAAGCTTTAGACTCAAGGAACTTTAGTCCAACAAATTTCCAGGTATAATTTAGTTATACTGACCTCTTCCTTGCAAATAAGATAGTCTTCACCGCCATTTAGTAGGTAAAAAACAAGAAAGCTAAAAGATGATTATCAATTCTGGATTAAAAAATGCTTAATCTTCCATTACAAATAGTATAACTTTTATAGTTGTTCAAGGCAAACCAAATTTAAGACTTATAATTTCTTCATTAATTATTGTCATGCTAGTTATTCATCTAATATTGACCAAAAACAAATTTGTAAGAGAAGAACAAGTTATATAACTTCCTCAATAGAATTATTTGTTAAATGTCAACTAGAAATAAGCAAATGTTTACGACTTTCTAGATATAAAAAAGCTATCCATGAGCAACACCTATTTACAATAATCAACATTAGTGTTGTTGAGGCATGTCCCACATTTCTCAACGCTAGTGGTGGGAGATAAGCTAGATATTGTTTTAAGGTCAAGAATATTACCTCGGCATGCCCCACAACAACTTAGCCCATTCCAAAAATAGTTAATCATGGCGCAAACTGTATTGAATGTCAATCATATTGAAATCACTAAATCTAAAGTTATTGTATGATGAAAATTTTGGAAATGTCAAAATCAAATGAGATGGGCATCTTGACTACAAATATACTACAATAAGATGAGAACAAAAACAAAAAATTCATCGAGTAACACTAACATGTAGAAAATACAAAATGTACTTTTTATGGGCATGTAAGTTTTTCATATATCAGAGTGAGGGTAATAACTTACACTACTTATGTAAGATGTAGGATATGACTAACCCAATAACATAGTGATCTTGTGGATTTTCAAGAGTTGCAAGAATATTAACTAGAAGATTTGTATATGCATACATAAAGAGTAAACATTATATGCTCTCGCACCTGCCATCGTGATAGATTTAAGACTGTAATTAGTCTAAAGAATTTACGACTATGTGGGGAAAACTACTGGATATTTGATGATAAATGAAAGTTGAAGTTGTTGTGGACACCTGTGTAAGGGTGCATGTTTCATGAACATAACATATACCACTACATTTGCAACTTCCTTGTGTGGAACACTACCTGATTGTCGAACTCTCATCTAGATAATGACGCTTAGGGTTTCCTAGGTGATTGTTCTTGGGACGTGCGAGCTATCTCCTCGGGCACCCACGGTTTCTCTGTTTGTGTTGTAGGTTCTCTACTCCCATGGCGGATGATCTGGCTATGAGATGTGAAACACTTAGGGTTGTAGATGATGAAGAGGACATGGTGGATTTTGGCAGAGAATCGATGGTGACCACTAAGGAAAACATCGATCTGGCACTGGTTGGAAAACCTGAGAAGGAAAATCTCTGGAAGAAACTCATATTCACGACCAAGCCCGTTCCCAATAATAGTGATGACCAAGGTTTTAAAAAGTGCGAAGCGGGAAGCGTGCGGACGGGACCTTGTAGCCGATTAATCGCCAGGCGGGCGATTAAGTGGGCGCTTTTTAGAAAAGCAGATTTCCAATTCCTATAAACTTTTATGCAAAATTACATACATATGTATATAAATACTATATTTTTGAAATTTTTATACATATCTAAACATTGTACAAGACAATATAAAACACCCAAATAGTTTAGAATACAACTATACAACAACTATTGTATCTATATAATATAGTGAATAATATACTTGTCATAGATAAAGCAGCCTACACATAAAATAATAAGTGTAATTTTGTATCATGTTTACATAGCTACACAATAAATAATAGACCTATCATAGCTAGCTAACAAACATATTGTTACATTTGCACATCATCAAATAGTCATACATTACAGCAGTACATTTAATCAAAGTATACATTCTAAATTAGATAATAGTTACCTATAATTCACTTGGATACATCACAAAAGTACCATATCATTACAGGTTACATACAAAGTATGCATTCTAAATTAGAACTAAGTATATCATAGAACATTTAACGTATGCTAATTTAATATATTATAGTCAATACTAAACATGGCATATAATGTACTTAATGTTATATGCTTACAGCAGTTTTTCTGAAAAAAGTGGGAAAAAAGCGGGAAAAAGCGGGTTAAGCGGGCAAAAAGCGGCCACTTTTATCAAATTTACTTAAGTGCCGCTTATAGTACATTTTAATCGTCCAGCACCTTGTGGCGCTTAAGCGGCCGCCTAGGGCGATTTTTAAAACATTGGTGATGACAGGAAGGGGGATCCCCATTCTAAATTGAGCAGTGCAGACAGAAGGGAGTTTGGATACCATTTTTTACCAGAAGAACCAACTACAAGAAAAGATATGGAAAAGGGGGCATTTAAGGAAATAGAGGTATGATCGAGTTAGAGTCGTCCTGATGGGCTTTTGACGATGACGCCAACATACCGAGGAACAAAGACATCATACAATGCTGTAACAGAGAAGTTATTACTTCATCAAGGTAAGGCTTATACGGTCTTAGTTTAGGAGAATGAAGATGGGACGTTCCCATCTCGTATCCCAGAAAGAAATTGAAAATATTGATAAAATGTGGAAAACAAGTGAAAAGAGGTATAATTGAGTTATCCTTTGTGGAATTTCGTATCCCAAGGATTCCTAATGATAAAAGGAATACCAATGAGGAAAATAAAAGAGAAATAAAGAGAAATTCTCATAAGGAAATATTTTAATAAGAAATAAACTTGATAATGAGAAATAATGCATCTAGAAGGATAATAAGTATCCTTGAAAAGGGATTTCGAAATAATAGAGTGTCTTGGGATCCAAGGAGTCCCAATAAAGAAGAAAGATAGAGAAAATACCAAATTGCAGAATAAAAGGATAATGATACATTATTAATGAATTTTGTGATATTGTTAAAAAGGAAAATAGTGTCTACTAAAAGAAAATAGAAATTCATGCTTATGGATTAAAAAGCAAACATGAAGAGAATAAGAGAAAAGAATTTTGAATTCTTAATGACTAAGGATCATAGGGAAACAAAGAATTAATATAAAGAGAGAGAATTTATTCTCAACTATGGAAAGATGATTTCCTAATGAGGTGAAGTCTTGTTTTTCTCATGGGCAAGTACGTTAGGGCATGGATGTCCTCCCGATATAAGGGTAGAACCCATTGGCGGAGACCAGAGAAATCCCATGCAGATACCCTTCTCTATTCTTCTCCTTCTTCATCGTTTTCATCCAAAAACCCTAGAGTGGAGGGGTAGCATGACTACGAGCAACAAGGAACCCATGGACGAGTACAAGGGGAGATGATGTCTCCACGACACCTCGGAAGAACTCAACCATCTTTCCCGAGGCCAGTTCTTGCATGGCGGCCGCAGGAGAGTAGCAAGTCACATGCGAGTTGCAGAGGTAGAAGAGTTGGATCGGGTCGTCTTGGCCATAACCAGCAGCACCCTCACGTGCGCACAGGCACGGAGGAGCCAGAGGGAGTTTCCTGGTGGTCGTCGAGCATCGGAAAGGGCGGTAGGGCCGCTTGGGATCGCTGTTGCAGCGGCAGTAAGTCTTGATCGCGAGGTTGAAGAAGGCCGAGTGGCCTTGGACGAAATTGCCCTCCGCGGGCTAAAACATTGATCGACTTAAGGAAGCAAAAAACAGACATTTCATCACGTTTCCCATTAGGCAAGCAATGTTGCATGGAGCGGGGTGATGTGGCGCTCCCGGATTGGCCAAGTAAGTGAATCCTTGTGAAAATCATATCTAATAAACCGTAACTCGGATTAAAACAAGTCATATATGAAAATTGATCCTCAAAACGAGAGGAACACAAAAAAATTATGTTTGAAGCCTAATTTTGTATGCTATTCAAAAAGTAGTGTAAGTTATCAACTTTAATGAATTAAAGATTAAGAAACTCTACTTTGAAATGATTAATGTAATTAGTAGAGTTTAATTGGTGATTAAAGTTGATAATAACCTATTAATTGTAAAAAGGTACATTAAGAAAAAAAAGATGAACTTTGCAGGCAATTAGTCTAATTTAGAGTTTATGTGCATAAATATGCTTGAAATTGGAAAAGTACATAAAGTTATCATCTTTATTGATTTAATTAATGAAAAACCCTTAGATTTGATGATAGATGGATTTAATGATACTCATTGGATAATTCAAGCCAATATTAACCTATTGTTGATAAAAGTGAAGATAGGATCTAAAAAGATGATCTTTTTATATAATTGGCTTAATTTAGGGTTTCGTGCATGAATATGCATTAATGAGTTTGAAAACCCTAATTTAGGTGAATATGTCTTTTAATGGTTTAATTGTTCAAATCCATGAATAAATAGAGATATGATGATCCTAAGTCAATTTGGGTATAAAAGACTATTAAAATGGATATTTGAGCAATTAGGGTTTATATGAGTAGAAAAAGAGTATTTTAGGGTTTGTTAACCTAAAAGGGATAAAGTTTGAGAAATTGATCTAAGAAACCCTAATGAATATTAATGAAACCTTAATTCGGATTAGAAACCCTAGAAAGTGAATCCAAGTCAATAAAGTAGATTCTTGACAAAGTGTGTAATAAATAGAGTGCATATTCTTTTCCAAAATTATGTGATTGCTGAATTGCTTGCTTAGATTGATTTCTTGGTTAAAATTTCTTAATGCTTGTGAAATCATCAAATCAGGTATGTGGTTACGCTTATGATTATCCCGACTAGTTTTCCAAGGATTTTATCGACGTTTCCCTCATGACTTGAAATAACTATTGGATGCTTTTATTTCATGCAACTATAGAGTGATTATGACTATCACTATGAATATACATGTATAACTGGCTAGATCCGGGTCCACCCCTGTGACTATGCAAAGGCTAAAAAGGATAACCTAGAGCAAGGTCTAGGCTATCATGAGTTAGAAACAGGGCTACACATGTGTAGTGCCATGAGATTCCTAGCATGCCATGAGTTAAGGAGTGGGCTACCTACGGGTAGTGCCATGTGACTCAGCCCTAGAAATTGATTCACCTGGTAGGTGAAATCATGAGGGGTATAATGGGGATCTACCATAAGGAAGGTAGTATCCATGTCCACTACAGGGACAGCGCAGGGGATATGGTATACATGGATCGTGCAGTTATATTTAAAATTTAAATTTGTTTGTTAAATGGTAATTGGTTGCAATACATTGTTATAAATAATTGCACAATTATTGTTTCCCCCACATACCAGCTTCGGCTGACTGACATTTTGTTTGTCGGCGTTTTAGGTACAAGACAAAAGGACAAATAGTAAATCATCAAATTGTGAAACACATGAAGTAAAATACAAGAAGGATTAGTTAGAGTAGAATCCATAAGTGGATAGAAGTTTAGAGGTCCAAGTTTTCAAAAAGGTATGCAAAAGTTTATTTTTTCTTACAGCTTTTCAGTTTAGTCTATTAAAATTTAATAATTGTTCTTGGTTAATTGTCGAACCTTTGATCCGAAAATTATACGTACGGCTTCGACCTCTCGGTCTCCCTTAATTGGGGGTTACCAGAAGGTGGCTTCGTAACAGGAATCAACTGATGGCGGTGCATCATTGGATGGGAGCGGGATCCAATCACCCTAATACTCTACCAGAAGTAATAATGTTGGGGAACCTTCTGGGTCAGTCATGACAGGACAACAAATTGGTGTCTGGCCTCATTTTTGTTGTAGGTTTGCAAGATAATCCAAGGTAGAAGAAGAAAAAATTCTCAACAAGAAGAGCATGCCAAATACATCGACGGATGGTTGGGTGGAATTAGCAATCATCAGACTAACACAATCATTTTAGGGTTGAAACATGCAATACAGAGGGAAGAGGATCTTACAGACATGGAACTGGATGAAGAGAAGAATGGGAAGAATCATAGAAACACAAGGGTTAAGGACTTCGACAGATGGTTAGGGTGGATCTAGTAATCATTAGACTTACACATTGTCGCCTACTACGGTCGTTTTAGGATTAAAACATGCCAGACAAAGGGAAGAGGATCTTACAGACGTGGACCGGGATGAAGAGAAGAATGAGAAGAAACACAGAAACACAAGGGCACATATGGTTGATTCGTTCAAGCAAGTAGTGGGGGGAGACCCACACCTGTGAACACCAAGGAAACATTTATGTTGGAACGTCCATGGCTTGGGAACCCCAGGGATGAATCCATCCCTCAAGTCTAGGTGTAGGAGGGAGATGTCTAACATGTTGTGCATCATGGAGACTATGTCACATAGTAGGAAACAAGAGGCGATCAGGTGGAGTTGTAGTTTCAACAGAGGTCTCGGTGTTGATAGTGTTGGGAGAGTGGGCGGTTTTGCTCGTCTTCTAACATTCCTAAGGTTCTGGGAGGAGATTTCAATGAAATTATTATTTCATTATTAGTGCTTTAAAGAAGAGTATAAATCCTCCAAGAGTGGAATGGCAGATGAGGAATTTTAGAGAAGCAATTGGCAAGTGTCAACTCAAGGTGATGGGTAAGAATAATTTGGAATTTAGATGGAAAAGAGGCAGGGGCAAAGAGAACGTTGACAGAGAAAGGTTGGACAGATTTATGGCATACCAAAATTTTATCTCTCTTCCCAATCACAAAAGTGATACGCTTTCTGATACTCTTTTTGGATCATGCACCAATTATGTTAAATGAGGAACAAACTCAAGAAAGCGGCCCTGATGATTACTGATTCAATTTTGAAAATTTCTAGCATTTGTCTACTGGATGCAGGACGGTCATTGAGGAAGCTTGGAGGGGTCTGAGACGGTATGGTCTACAGGACAAAACAGAAGGGTGTGCAGAAAAACAAACTACATGGGCTTCACATAAATTTGGCGAATTTAGGAAAAAAATTAAATGCATGAATAATATCTTAAAGGAGGCACATGGTCTGCCATCAGATGATATGTTGGATAAATGCACTAAGTTAGGGAGGGAGCTGAAAAATCTATGTACATTAGAGGAATGTTATTAGTATGTGAGGGTTATAGAAAATGAGATGACGGATGGAGACAAAAAATACAAAGTATTTTCACCATAAAGTCTGTCAAAGGAAGAAAAGGAATGCTATCAAAAGAATTATATGGCACAGGAAACCAATGGGAGGATAAGGCTAAAGAGATAGAGGAAGCACTTGATAGGAGGATTTTGGGATTGTGTCAATGGGAACAACATTCCTAATATGTTTGATGAGGAGGGTACATGGCTATTCTTAAAAAGAGTGGTCCTTCTGGTTCTTCTTCTACAAATAGGCCACCGGTCGACAAATATCAAGGGCCAATAGATTCTTTTACCACTCCTAGTATGTCAGGTGTTGTTGCACAAAGGAAGGCAAACTGTGGTGCTTCACAAACAACAGTAGATAATTCCTACAAAAAAGAAGCTACACAAGTTGCTTATGACTGTATAGCCCAATGGTTCTATGAAGTAGGCATTCCTTTTAATGTCGTGGACCGTACTAGCTTTGATGTCATGTTTGAGTCAGTTATACAAGCTGGTAAGGGATTCATTCCACCTTCTTATCATCAATTGAGGAAGTCGTTACTTGAAAGGCATTTTGAGAGATGTAAGGAGATGCAGGTGGTTCATGAGAAGCATTGGAGATCTTATGGTTGCACAATTGTGTGTTATGGATGGACCGATAATCTACAATGAAGTTTGATAAATTTTCTTGTAAACACTCTTGAGGGTTCATTCTTTATGTGTGCAAAGGATGCCACAAATTATGAGCACACAGGAGAGTTGTTTTTCAAATTGATTGATGAAGTTGTTGAGAAGGTTGGGGAGGAGAATGTGGTGCAAGTTATCACTAATAATGCTTCCAACATGGTGTTGGCCGGGAAGAGGTTAATAGAGAGGAGGAAGAAATTATTTTGGACTCCATGTGTTGCACATTGTTTGGATTTTATGTTGGAGAAATCTCCAAATTGGAGATTTTTTCAGGGGTTCTTAAGAGGGAAAGAAATGTCACTACTTTTATTTACCAACACATTCGCCTACATGATGCTTTCATGAAAGGTAGTGACAATCACCAAGAGCCTGTAAGAAGTGGGGTGACACGGTTTGCTACACATTTTTTAGCTTTACCTAGCTTGTTGAAGCATCGTACGTCTTTGAGTAAGCTCTTAGTTTCTAACATTTGGACAAGCAGTGCTTGGGCAAAAACTATAGAAGGAGATCTCATTTTCAACATCATGGTGGAAAAATCATTTTGGAAGGAGGTGGAGAACTACTTGAGGGTGACCCAATCTCTTGTTATTTTGTTGATATTGGTTGATATCGATGAGAAGTCACCTATGGGGTACATAGCTCGTGTTGTTCATATGGATAGAGAGAAGATTGTTGAAATTGTTTGCCAAAGGAAGAAGGTATACAATCCTATCTTGGATATTGTTGATTTATGTTGGAACAAATAGATGAAATATTCTTTGTATAGTGATGGCCTTTTCTTGAATCTTGTCTATTATTATGAAATGAGGGACACAAATAGGGTTGCAGATGGAAAATATGAGTCTGACCTAATTGATTGTGTTGAGCGGATGATTGATGGCCATAAAGATCAGGACGTAATTTCTAAGGAGCTAGAGTACAAGGGTGCTCGTGGTCTATTTGGGAAGGATATAGCTATTAGGCAAAGAGAACAAAGAAATCCTTGTAAGCTATTTTTTCATATTATTTCCACTATTTTATATATATATATATTGCTAATTGAATATATATCCTTGATGGTAGTGGAGTGGTGGGATAGCTACGAGGGTTCCACCCCATCATTGCAAATGTTAGAAAGATGTATTCTTGGTTTGTGTTACACATCATCATCTTGTGAGCGTAACTAGAGTTCCTTTGACTTTGTAACTCCTTTTAGTAATTTACTTTTATTTTGAAATTGCCTATTATAAGTAGCAATAAATATTCATTCAATTTTTACTACATGTTTAGATCCACACCAAGAGGAGAAGTAAGTTGGAAGCAGACAAATTGATGAAGCTTGTTTACATTCAATACAACACAGAACTTGATCAAAGGTTCGAGAATAGGAGGTTGGGCAACTTGGAGAGGGGTTTTGATCCTATTGCACTTCCTGAGCTTGATTATTCAAGTGAATGGATGATAGGAATCTATGTGGAACCTTAGGTGGTGCCTGGTGTTACTTTGAGGGTTCTTGATGAAGTTTTAGGAGCTTCTGATGTTTATGAAGGGGGTCTAGGAGGGCAGCTTCTCAAGTGCAACCAAGAACTTCACGTGCACATGGATGTGGGCATAGTCTTGGGCGTGGGCGTGCTAAGGAAACACCACCACCATCAGCCCCTGAGGAGGAAGAGTGGGATGATATCCTTGA
Source organism: Alisma plantago-aquatica (assembly GCA_963693085.1). NCBI lineage: Eukaryota > Viridiplantae > Streptophyta > Magnoliopsida > Alismatales > Alismataceae > Alisma > Alisma plantago-aquatica. The sequence goes on along the minus strand of OY856412.1, from coordinate 874,830,638 downwards.
CACTAATGATTATGAAGATTATGGAGTTGAAGATGGTGGTTTTGGATCAATCTCTCACCTAATTGATGATGCGTGATTCAAATATTTATTTATCTTGCTATGTGTTTACACTTTTGATGTGTAATGACTTATTAGACAACAATTTCTTGATGGTGCTCTTGCTTGGTTTGGATTTTTTCATGTACTCACTATATTTTGTGTTAGAAGAAATTACTTTTGCATAAGTGCACTTGTAGATTAGGGCCTCAAAGAGTAAAAAGACAAAATTATCTTCACATTTGCAATATCATAACTTTGTTGAAGATTTGGAACTTAAGGTATGTCCAGTGAATTAAAAAATGGCCGCCTGGCCGCTTAAGAGGGCAGCAAAGCCCATCTGCCTAATATCGCCCTTAAGCGCCCGCTTGAGCAGGTTTTCAAAAAACGTCCACTTTTTCCCGCTTCACCCGCTTTTCCCCGCTATTTGCCCGCTTTTTAAAAAAAATGATGTTGTAAGCATGTAATGTTTTTAATTATATAATCCAAGTAGTATTGAGTATAATATATGAAGCTTGTATACATTAAATGTTCTATGATATACCTAGTCCTACTTTAGAATGAAAACTTTGTATGTAAGTTGTATATAATAGGGTATTGGTGTAATATATCCAAGTAAATATCATATTACTCGATTATACTTCTAATGGTTTTACTTATTTTACTGATATTCTTACAGATTTTGTTCATTAATAATTGATACTACTGGTTAGTATTACTGATTCCCTTAGAAATATATTTTTTATATACACATACATGTAATTTTGTATATAAATATATAAGAGTTTAAGCATCCACTTTTTCAAAAATCGCCCGCTTAAGTGCCCGCCTGCCGCTTGAGCGGCTACAAGGTCCCATCCGCACGCCTCCCGCTTCTCGTTTTTTAATACATTGGGTATGTCACCTCTTATCTTATTTACTTTTTTATCTCTTTAGTTTATTTACAATGTGAAGATTACAAGGTATGTGACATATTTTTTCTTTTTTCAATGAATTCATTCTCATTAGTAATATACTTTGCGTCAAATTATTCTTGTAGTTGCTTTCTTATATTTAATATTTTGTAGAAACTATTGTGATTATGCTTATATAGATGGTTTAGGCCTATTTAACATATTTCATACATTTAAACAATATAAAAATATTAATGGGCCGCCTAGGCAAAGCCTAGTCACGACTAGTCACGCCTAGTCACAAGGCATTCAGCTAGAATGTCGTGTCACCTTGCCGCCTTGACAAGTATGTCTTGACCTAAAGAAGACATTAGGGACTGAAAGGCAAAATAGGCAGGGGGTGACATATCTTGAAAGTCATTTCAAGATCCAAGGCTCATGGATCTTCAAAACTACAAGTTCTAGGCATTCAATGGAATAAGATGTGATATGAATGTCGAATTGGGTTGAGCCTTATTTGACACGAGGGTACACACTCCAGACAAAGTTATATCTGCTACTACCAGGGAAGCTCAGAGTTTATAGAGATGAGTACTACAATAGAAAACTTTTGGTCTATTCCTTGGCACTAGCATATACAGAACTGGTAGGAACATAATGATTAACTCTATAATGCATAAATTGTTAATGGCTTATAAGGAATTCCTGGTGGGTTATGTTTCATTCATGTTGATGAATAGTTAACTTCTCCCAACTTTCAGTTTGTGTGGTTATTATAATTTTGTATCTTTCATGCATAAACTTTGCATTGACCATGAAGAACACAACTACAAGACAGTAGGATGCTTTTATTCCATTGTTGCAACGTGACTTCGCTATGAAGTATTTTTGGAACAACACCAAGGTATTAGGGCTGCATTTCAACCATTATTTTTCATCTAGTCCATTTAAAAATAATTTACACAAATAAGATGGTAGAAAACTATCTTTAAATAGAATATTTTATTATATTGTTTATGGAAAATTGAATTTTATATTATTAAAATAAAAAGTAATACTATGATGTTATCACCTTAGTTACCAAATATTATAAAATCAAGTATGCAAATATCTTATATGAACATAATAGATCCTATCGGGCATAATGATTAATTAGTAATGTTAGTGGGACAAGAAAACTCACCAGTAATATCAACCTCAGATCCTCCATACATAGATTAGCCATTCTTCTCCTGTCCACATAGACTTCATTACATATGATATTGAGAATGCTCGATACCAATAGCCTCTTGCTTTCCTACAAATGGTCTTAAATACCTTATCAGTGATTAAAACATGTTATTTATCCTAACAAAGGGAAAGGGAGTTGAAAAACTTTTCTAATCAAAGAACATGGATATACGTTATGTAAAATCTTATGTCCATATCAAGTATTGTATGTTTATTTTGACAAAAAGAATGGAATTGGGAAATTGTAGCAACATCTGAGATGCTCTGTCACTAGGGAAAGGAAACTTAGCATAGTCCAAAGTCTTCAGAAAACATGTGAAAATCATTATATGTCATCCGACAATGGGTGAAGATCTTTCTAGAGTAAATAGATCACATTCATTACACATGATTCATACAACATATATGTGAAGAAGAGAACACATAGACTGAACATAAAGCATTCAAGAACAACATTAATATTTACCACGGATGACTAAGGTAGCATTTCAAATGGGATACATTCAACTTGAGTGTAAATGTGATGGTACACCTGTGAACCACTAGAAGATCCCTTCCTTACTAAAAGGCATACTATAAGCAAACAAAGTGACTAGATGCAAAATTGAGACCCAACTAGTTGAGGAATGTGATGCTTTCTTGAAGAGAGGACCAAAAGAAACATGAGACTGATATCAAGTCCAATTCTACAGTGGAAAGTGAGGGTAGAACAGCCCCAAACAACACCACAAACAAAACAAAAAATGAACAAATTAATGAAAATAAAAAGAAAAGATAGGGGAAGCAGGGGAGCTTACGCCCAGACCATCATCAAGGGGAAGACATGCACAATCACTTTGGAGCTGCCACAATAGGGAGCATCCAGAACCTCAGTCGTGCATCCTCCACCTTAGGCTCACACTGAGATGCTTAACAGTGCCGAAGCCCACAGGTTCAGTCTCAGACGTCGCTGGTGTAACGTCAAGACAAGCTGAAGTGCCACCTACGCAGCTTCCGATCCAGCACCATGTAGCAATCTGCGCAATGAGAAGCCTAGGAGGGGTGAGGAGGACACTTGTTGGTGGTTGGGGACTCTACCCCAATTCAGAGCGACACAACTAATGAACCTTGGGGCGATTCCACAGCACACGGCAGTGGTTCCTCCACAATGGATGAAGCATATCAACTATAGAGGACGATGGTAGAAGGACTATAGGTGCATTGCGGGTTGATAGAGAGGAATGGTTGGTGAGATGGAGAGGAAGCAACCGTGTAAGCTTTTCCATAGACACAACGAAAATGGATGCAAAGCAGCTTAAAGAAAAGATGGAGGTGGAAGCCACGATGTGTTGTGCTTGTTGTTGTAGATCAAGATGGTGGATTTTGTGTTAGGACCAGGTGAAGAATAAGAGACCTGCTTTGGGTGTTTTCCCCTCTCTGTCACCGTGCGAGTACCGCTAACAGTGCCAAATTGCAAACTAGGATAGAACCTGCATAAGGGTAAAGCTCGCTTCTCAATCCAGACCGTTCAACTTCCAGAATGAATCTAGATTGTCTGTCTCAATAATGAGTAGGTTAGAAGTAGTAGAGTTGGGATTGGACAATTATCCAGTGGAGCCCGTTGATTTTACCCTGTCGTTAAAAATAAGAAAAACCACCCATTGAAAAACACCACCCTTTCCAGTGGTGCGTTCAATGCTCTTCAAGGAGCGATGGTTGCCTGGGATCTAGGGGTGATCGGTGATGCCCTGTCGTCATGTGGCTGGGTGTAAAGAAGAAATGAAGTGGTGCGGCCAGGGTGATGGGAAGAGCAACCAGAAGATGCAATTTATATGGTGATGTCGAAGCTAGGGTTTAGATGGGGTTCCTGGGCAAGGGTGGCATTGATGTCGATACTTAATGACAGTGACCATTTCTTTTATAGTTTGCCGACCTTCAATAACCTTTGGCTTTCAGTTCTCCTCACAATTGATTGACGGGCCGACAGTTTCTGGAGGTGAATGTCAAACATCGAGGAGCCAAGAAGGTGGAAAGAGAGGTAGTGAGGTAGGGGGATTCCCTGGACTGAGTTGGGTCTAAGAAAACGGCTGTCGCGGTCGCGAGTGTGCATGCGTGAAGAAGATAGGTCAAAGTCGGGCTATGACCAAGCACTTTAATAGGTTCTTAATACATTTTAATGTCTAATCTTCACAAATTAATAGCTCTTAAGTTATAAAGGATTTTAGCCTGAGATTTTAATTATGCTTATATCTTGGGTTCCTTTAAATTGAAAAAATGCTATTTCTGGCATACACGATCTTGAGATGTCCAATAAATTTATTTTTCTAATTAATACAAATGTAATTATTTAATAACCAAAACTATGTTTTTATGTGATTCTAATACCATAATTCATACTAAGCCCAACTCTTCAATTGTAGGTCCCAAAATCAAATGATTGGATCAAAATGAGGACCAATTTTCACATTGGTGTTCAAGTTTCAAGATAATTTAATGAAGTGTAATATAAATGCAAAATTGGAAAGAGGGATAATTGGTTTTGAGAAGATTATGTATAATAACTCAAATTTAGATTTAGTACCAAAATCTACTATGTTACAACACTTTTTAGATGCCATCTGACTATGATGATGAGCATTGTGACGATGTACACCATGAGGATGTGTCTGGTATAAGTTGTTTTATTTTATTACATATATGTGCATTTTACATTATGTATCACATTTATGTAATGTACATTTTATTATCACTTATATGTTTTTGTTGACAATTTTAGGATGAGCATCCTGAGGATGTGCTCCTTGAGGATCTTGTTGGATCTATTGAGTAGTGTAATTGTGCACGCAAAAGAGGCATCACTTTGATGAATAAGTTAGTAGTAGAAAGGGGTAAATTTATGAAGTTTGCCATTGACTTTGATGAAACAAGAAATCCCATTGGGAAGAATCACAATTCTTTCAAGCAATATGTTGGGATTATTACTCATAGAAAAGTGGATATAACAACATAATTTTGGCATAAAGTTGATCCTTACATTAAAGTCTTCATATGGAAGGACACATCTTTGAGATATTCTATTTTTAAAGATATTTAAAATTTTATTTAAAAAATATGTGACTAAGTATATGAACTTTTGTAGAGCATCTTTGACCTTGATAGAAAACTACATCTTAAAAATATGTTGCAACGTTGTAAGAGGATACTGAGGAATTATAGGACAAATCTGACAAGAGATACATAACAAGTGACAATAAGAAGAAGCCTGTCATTGATCAATGGTCCTATCTTGACCTAAAGGTGTGGGAAGCATCTATTTCTTCAAGACAACACAATGAATTCAAGGTATTAAGCCCAATCCCTTGAAATACATTCTTATGATTAATCAAATGATTTCAATATATTACATCATTGACATATGTTTTGGATTAACTAGGATTTACATGATGCTAAAAAAGAAAGGCACACAAAGAATTTGCACGACCACAAGTTGGGTCCTAGTGGCTATGCAAGGCATCAAAAATAGAGATTGGCAGCCTACTCCTAGGTCTGTTGAATCTTCTACTACTCCTACACTTGTACTTTGCCACAATGAGTGGATAGGTGCGAGGACAAGCCACTCTGGAGAATATCCAACCCCACAACTGCTAAGATAGCTACAAAAATGGTAAAATTCAACTCAGAGTGCATGTTCATTTTTTACCTTGATTATTATGTTTTAATCACCAATGACTATTGATGATGATTACCAGGAGCTCTGTGAGAAAAGAAAAGAATGCAAGTTCATCCTTGAGGGCCAAATGGATGAATTGATGGTTGCTCGGGGTACTCCAAGCATCATGGCCATGTTAGGGCCACTAGGGCTAGTGTCAATATAAGATCCATTTTTGCATCATCAGAACAAAAGTGCTTTCAAGAAAAGAGGATTGTCGCAAGAGAAGGTACAAGACATTATTGCAAAGGGAATAGAGGTAGTAATCAGACAATTTTAGGATTCTCAATCTCAACCTCCTCATCCAGTACCTCAACCACACTGCTCTTCTTATGAGATGAACCTTCCTCTCAGGTGGTTGGGAGTAATCCCATGATCTTCTATGTTCACCCGGTGTAAGTTTTTTTGTGATATAGTAGTCTTTTAGGTAAATTAATGACATGTTGTGTTTGGGTATATATAACCCCATATACAAAATTGTATGCATTGAGGTCATGTCATCTTGCATTACTAAATCCTATCTTTAACATTGTTACAGTGGGTGTGGCTTTCTCACCCCTTACAGGTGAAGTGATTCATCGTTTTCCATTGGCCGACAATGTAGTGTGTGTAACTATTAGGCTTGTCTACCCACCTTGGAGACCGACACCACTGCCATATGCCCACCCCAATCATGACAAGATAGGAGATCTACACTGTGCCATGGTTGCACAGCCAAAGCCAAAGTTTTATATGAAAAATGTATGACAAATTTACATCACATTTGTATTTGTGATTCTTTTCTATTTGTGTATATAATTGACACTTATATGGAAATACATACATATCATAGTAGCTAAGAACCCCCCTACAGCTCCTCCTGCAGTTCATTTTCAATTACCTACTTGGATTGAAAAAGACCTATTTGAATTGCTACATCCTAGATGTAGGGGTTTGGGACTATGGTTACACAATTTTGATGAATGGTCGACTATGATGGTCCATATACAGGAGGACAATGCAGCTCAAAATCACAATACTAGTATATTCTTGATCTATATTGTGGACATGTTTACTTATGATTGGTTGAAGACAACCATGATTGAACTTTAGTTATGGTGAGATCTTATGGATAAATATCTTGTTCTATATATGTAAAAATATACATTGAATAGTTTCCTTATATATTGATCTATATACATATATGTTTGTAACTACTCATTTATGGTGTGTGGACAGTTCAGACTAACGAATGTGGCATTTCTAGTTCCATTATTGATTAGCCATGTAGTTGAAGACCCAACATCTATTAGTCATTACTTTCTACTGCATTTAAATATTTTTGTTCAGCTAGAAAGAGCATGATTATAGCTCCCTTAAATGTTGGGTAAGCTACATATACTTTGCTTATAATTTTGACTTATAAATTACAATGAATTGTGGAATTTGAGTTTTCTTTTGTCTACCTTCTTTCCACTTGGTAATAAACATTAAGAGTTTTTGGTAATTGTCCCTGAGATGCTATCAGTGCATTATCTAGATCCTTCGGGTAGAAAATTAGGAGTGGAGGACACACAACAAAAATGGCATTAGTAGTGTAACTTTTTTAACCATCAACATATATTAATATCTACATAATTACATGATTATTTACTAATTTAATGAAATGTATAACTTAAATTTATAGAGGTATAAAAGAATTCAAAATATTCAAGGATAGCTATATAAATAAAATATTAACTTAGAAGAATGTTGAGGCAAATTTATGACTCCAATGAATATACATGCCAACTATGCTTACTTTTATTTATTAATGTTTCACATTATATAAATTTATAGTTCCCTATACAAGATAATAATTGGGCATGCAAACGTGACATGATGCAGCATATGAACATGATTGTCAAACAGGTGACATTATACATAAGGTAATCTATATAGTCTTGATCATCATAAGTAAATAGTCTCATTTGATAATATACACTAGTACAAAAATGAGTTATCATGTCAGTTATTTTAGGCATATGTCATAGGTTTGTAACTGAAGACTAAGTGTACAACACTAAAACTCAGGACATACATCATCATTTATTCTGGAAAAAAGAAATCAACGACATACATATATATATCATTGGCTCCACATTACAGTCAAACCAATGACATGACACACATCATGCGATGGAATTGTGGTTTCCCTTGACCGTTCCTCATTGGCTATTTGAAATAGAACTGACAAAGTTATGCTAATTATGTAATGAAAATGGTTTCCCTTGACTGTTCCTCATTGGTTATTGGATGATAAATAATCAATGACTAATAGTATGTCGTCGATTGTATCAGTGAATAAATAGTGAAAATAAAAGGATATCATGTCAGTTTTCTTCAAGTAACCGAAAAAGTATGTATATACAATTAATATTTTGAAATAACTGGTGAAAATGTCTTTATTTTTATATATAGATTAGGTCTTCAGACCTATTATCTGGCTGCTAGCTATCTACTTCATGTAGTTCATTAGGACTGTAAGTTCATCAAAATTGCATGCTTCTGCAAGCATCACAGCTAGAAAGCCAAGAAACCTACAAGAAGAAATATATATATATATATATATATATATATATATATATATATATGGCCATTTATTCATTGCCCGCGGGGGTAGCCTGGAGTTTCGCTACCCGACAGCCAAAAAAGTAACTCTTCTGGCCACAAAAGTAACTCTACTGTCAAAAATTAACTATGGTGATAAGAAAGTAACTACACGACTAAAAAAGTAACTCTGTACAAAATATACAGCAGATATATATAAGGACGGGTTTTTTTATTTTGGGGGGGGGGGGGGAGTTATATTATTTTTGGATGAATTTTTTTAGAGAGCTAGATAAAATACTCCTCTGCAATTGCAAATTTCTTTTTGAAAAAAAGTGGTGGGAAGGGTGGGTTGGTAGCTACCCGCGCGGGCAATAAATATGGGCCCTATATATATATATATATATATATATATATATATATATATATATATATGGGCCCATCTTTATTGCCCGCGCGGGTAGCTACCCGCCCACCCTTCCAATAATTTTTTTTCAAATTTTTTTTTCGCAATTGTAGAGGACTATTTTGTCAAGCTCTCCAAAAAATTTTAGCCAAAAATAATATCATTTGCCCCTCCAAAATCAAAAAACCCGTCCTTATATATATCTGCTGTATATTTTGTACAGAGTTACTTTTTTGGCCAGCAGAGTTACTTTTTTGACACCATAGTTACTTTTTTTACAGCAGAGTTACTTTCTTAGCCAGGAGAGTTACTTTTTGGGCTGCCGGGTAGCCAAAATCCAGGCTACCCGCGCGGGCAATGAATGAATGGCCTATATATATATATATATATACACATATATATACATATATATATATATGGCCATTCATTCATTGCCCGCGCGGGTAGCCTGGATTTTGGCTACCCGACAGCCCAAAAAGTAACTCTCCTGGCTAAGAAAGTAACTCTGTTGTAAAAAAAGTAACTATGGTGTCAAAAAAGTAACTCTGCTGGCCAAAAAAGTAACTCTGTACAAAATATACAGCAGATATATATAAGGACGGGTTTTTTTATTTTGGAGGGGCAAATGATATTATTTTTGGCTAAAAATTTTTGGAGAGCTTGACAAAATAGTCCTCTACAATTGCGAAAAAAACAATTTGAAAAAAAATGATTGGAAGGGTGGGTGGGTAGCTACCCACGTGGGAAATAAAGATGGGCCCTATATATATATATATATATATATATATATTATATATATATATATATACATATATACATATGTATTTGATACAATATGCACAAACAGGCCAGCAAACCTCAACATTCTACCCATTTTTCACTTCAAATCCACATACATATATATGAACTCACAACTCAATTGATTCATTTCTCATCCACGCATTCAATTTTATACATATTCACAAATACACATAATTCTCCTCCTCATGCACTTCACATTCAGTTCACACACATATATGCATGAATTTATATACACATCAGTTGCCCCAGAGTTGGAGTCCACAATGTATAATAATATGAAAACAAAATACTGACGTAAAAGTTTGAACTAAAAATTATCAATCAACCCTTTGAGTTATCTGACAAGTCCACATGTTTGATGAAGCAGTGCACCCACTATTCACGTAGGTCATTCAACAACTCCAATGTATAGGCTTCATTAGTGTCAAAAACTACAAATAGAACGAGACATAATTCTAATTAGATTTTATTGTTTGTATTATCAAATGAGACTACTTCATTAATCATGATCCAAGACTAATAACATTACCTTCTCTCTACATTTGATATGTGTCATGTGCGTGACAATTGTTTTCATGTACAACATCAGGTAATATGCAAATGTCCAATCATTATCTTGTACATGGCACTGTAGATGTAAAATTATGTTAATAAATGTAATTAACCAGAGTTGCTAATATATATGCATTGGAATGAGAATACTACATAAAACTCCTCCAAGATACTGATTTCTTTTTTATCTACTTTCCCTCTATCGCTACAAAATGCCTTCACAACCTTATAAGTTAAATCAACATATATGTTGCATTATTAAATTGTTATATGATGAAAATATTAACAAATACTTACATGTAAATCACCAACTTCATTTGGTGTCCCTCATTTATTATTATTTTTACACCCAAAGGATAAGATATACACAATATAGATCTTGGGAACAATCACTAACAACTATCAACACTTATTTATGAGTGAATAGAAGGCAAATAAAATAATAATTAAATTCTATAACAATTGTACTCGTAAGTTAGATATATATACAACAAGCCCAAAAATTACAGATCATTGAAGGGAGCTATGATCATGGTCTCAGAACCACCAAAAACCTTCATCGCAGTAGTCACGCAAGTTTGGATGCCACTTGGGTCTCTAACTACATCGCTAATCATTGATGGCATTAGATATGCCACATTTGATATTCCAAACTCAATAGCCACGTAATACAAATGACTGAACACATATATATGCAATAATCAGCTAATATATAGGAAACACTCATAAAACATGTATTCTACACATATGACTAGGTATTCAAACTCATCATATCCAAAGGTCTATCACTGATGAGTTCAGCCATTGATACTGAAATAGGTCAGAAATATCTACCAACACTATAATAGTGTCGTGATCCATACCTACGACCTCCTTGTGAAGGTTGATCACCATGGTATCTGATTGATCTATATTGTCTAACCATACTATCAAAGCATTGCAGTTAGAGCCTAAGGAGTCGAACAACTCCTATAGAATAAAATGTGGGGGTAAAGGCTTTGAAATCCTAGAGGGCTTGTTAGATGTTGTGGTTTGCATGCATTTATTCTATATTACCTTTATATTATATATAAATTCAATATAGAATTTTTCATACCTCAACCGATATGATGAGCCATTTGGTCCACCCAGTAAATCTGCCTTCTACCTCACCAACTGTGGTGGAATATGGGTGCTCATGTAAGGGTGGTGTTTCTTTTCATGCCAGAATGACATGTATGACGTTCACGTGAACATGATAACAGGAAGGATAAGACCATGAACCGTATCAGTGATTGGAAAATCCTCTTCATATACCATGATATTGTATGTATTATCAATGGCAAAACTACATTTTCTGGCCACTTACAATGAACACAACATTTATATACCCACACATATATATTGCCTTGAGGGATTACTCTATTCACTATGTATATAAAAGTTGAATTAAATTGAATCTTACCCCAACCGTTCTATGTGGGTCGGAAGGACTACTCCCAATACCCTTGTGAGCGTGCAACGTTGTACATGTTTCGTGACTACTGGAGAAGTGTGTGTTGCCTGAGAAGCCTTAAACTCCTCCAAGTCTACATCTATCAATCTTTGCACATCCTCCAGTTCCATTCCCCCTTTCTTGGTAGATTTGTGCTTTTGTTGGGATGAGCCAAAAAATATTTTAGTTCAAACCCAGATCCCATAACCTAACATGGCCAGGGTTCTCTTTTATCCCTAAAGAAACTATCAATTCATCATGTGTGCCCTGAGGGGTGAACTTACTCTCCTTTGTTTGCTCACCCATCTCCAACGATTCATCATTAAAATTGACTAATCAGTAAAACTAAAAAAATCTAGGAAAAAAGAACATGGACGTACATTGTGAAACCAAGAAATCTACCATTTTTCAGACACCTCCTGGGTTGCTTGGATCATGATTTCTCTAGACTTTATTTTTTCTGGCATCTATCCACTTAATATAGGGAGGCAACTGTTCCGAAGCACTAGAAGACTCAGGAGTAGAAGGCCCTTTCTCTTGCTCTCTCAACTAGCAACATTTAATATAAACACTTGAATTCAACCAGTGGTTGTATACATTCTTCTCACACCTTTCTTTTTTAGCACCGTGAATGTCCAATCTAATTCATTAAGAAATATTGTTACCTAATCAATGGTATTAATTTAGTATCTTGAACACATCTATTTTCTTTGCTAACAAACTTCATCCAAACTTTTTTATCAAGATAGATCCATTTAAGAGTGTGGCCTTTATCCTTCTTGTATCTAAATATGTAGTGTCTTGTAAGGATTGTCCGTCAATCTATATGTCTTCTCTCAATGAGCTGCATAATATAATTGTGATGCAACTTTTCATCAAGCTCGCACCTGGTCCTAAAACGGTTCAACATTCACTACTTTTTAGAAATGTGAAAAGAAAGAATAGGAAAAGACTATAAGAATGTAAATGCATATATCTCACCTCTAACTCCCTCCAGATGAGGTCATTAGTGGCCTCACTCACTTGTTTCCAACCCTCAACACGGATAGGCACTTTTCTTTGACTAAGGACCCCACAGTAGCTGACGAACTCTTTAGTAATCGGTGTGCCTACTTCTTTAAATTCAACGACGCCCTTCTTTCCTTCCTTGTTTGAAGCAATTTTCATCGAAGTTATCCCTCTCTTATGTTTAGATTTATCAGCACCCCCATCACCCTATTCAGGAGGCCCAACACGATCCTCATGCTCAAGATCCTCATGCTCGGGATCATTGTGCTCCTGGTCACAAGTAAACATAAGAAAAATCTAGATCACATATAAAAAAGCTAGATCACATATGAAAAAGTCAGATCACATATGAAAATCCAAATCACATATGAAAAAATCAGATCATATATGAAAAATTTAGATCACATATGAAAAATTCAAATCACATATGAAAAATAAACATGTTATATAATGCAAATAATATATGAAATATAACATGTAGTATACCTTAAACTAATATCACTTATGTGTAATGTTCACATATATAGTCATCACTATTATATTCAACATTTACACTTGGTAAGCCAATAGAGAATGGAATAGAGTCATCATACTTGTCATAATACTCTTCTTCATCAGTAGGATCTGAAATAAACTATCTTTTCCCGTGAAGAATGATAGACTAATTTTCTTTTGCAAGATCGTTGATATAGAATTCCTGCTTTTCCTATAATACCATGATGAATGGTTCATTCTTCTTGCCTATCCAATCAAAATTCACTATTGTGAAATCAACTTCATCAATTATAACTCATTTGTTTTTAACAACCCATTTATACCTTAATAATGGAACTCTAAATTCTGTGTAGTCAATTTCCCATATGACTTCAATGACATCGTAATAAAACATCTTTTTTCACGTGGACTCTTATACTTGGCACTAGAAAAATACAATGAATACGCTTGAACGTGACCCCACTATTTTGGATGACACTCATATCATCTTGACATTTTGTGTAGAATGGAAATTCATTTACGTCATACCCTTTGTAAGATGTTACATGCGTCTTTCACTTATTCACCACCCATTTGATATTTTTTATAACATTATGTGGTGTTAGATATAGTTGACTGAATACTTTATCTTCAATCTACTTAATGCTTGATTATGCTCTTTAGAAAACCACATTGAACTGGGCGGGGATAATTCGTATTGAGCTTGTTGGTATGTTCGGTGATATAAATACTCACATTATCAATGTTGTATAAAACAAACAAGTGTGCTTGTTCCCACTGCTCATGACTGATATCTATATGTCATTTTCTCAAAGTACCTTTGCTGAAATGGAAGTTAGGATTCATAGTATTAGTCAGAATTTCATTACAGCTCAAATAGTCATGCAAAAGTCCATAACTTCCCTAGCAACATAGTCCTTAGTGATATTCGCTTCAGGCTGACAATAGTTTTGAACATCACCTTTAAAAATACTCATGTACCACTCAAAAGGATACATCCAATGCAAGAAAAATGGACCCAACATTTTAACTTCCCTATTCAAATGGAAAACCAAATGTACCGTGATATCAAAGAATGAAGGTAGAAAATAGTGCTCAAGTTAGCACAGGGTAATTACTGCTTCTCTTTCTAACTTATCTAGAATCTCAGAATCAATTACTTTTCTACATATTGTGTTGAAGAAGAAGCAAAGTCGAGTGATTGCAAACCTTACATGCTTAGGAAGGATAGATCAAATAGCCACAAGCAAGTATGTTGCATTAGAGTGTGAAAATCATGAGATTTAAGACCTATCAACTTTAAATCCTACATGAATACCAAACTATGGATATTGGCTGAGTATCCCTGTGGTACCTTAACATTAAGAAAGCATTCACAAAAAGTTCTCTTCTCATGTTTATACAAGGTGTAATAAGCAAGAGGTAAATATGTGTGGTGACCCTTGGTAACTTCTTTTGTTAATTCTTTACTTATACCCATTTCACATAGGTCCATTCTGGATTTAATGCCATCTTTAGTCTTGCCTTTTATATTCAACAAAGTACAAATGATGATATCATAAGAATTTTTTCAACATGCATGGCCTTGATACAATGCCAAACTTTCAAAGAACTCCAATAAGGAAGATCCTAGAATATTGACCTAATTTTGAATATACACTTTTCACCTGTGGAAATAGTAAATGGTCTCCTACCAAAATGATTTACAATGTTGTTTTCACTTGTATAAACATCCTCATTTGACGTAGTTTTAGGGGCACTTTGTTCCTCACTTGATCCATTGAATGTTTTGTGCAACTTTTGATAAGGATGCACCTTTGGCAGGAACATTCAATTACCAAGATATACAACCTTAACACCATGTTTTAATCGGATTGAATCAATATTTTCTTTGCAGGTAGGGCATGCCTTCATTCCTTTGACGATGTATCCAACCAAGTTCCCATAAGTCGGAAAGTCATTAATAGTGCAAAACAACATAGCACGTAAATTGGACATTTCTATATGCAAAGAATCATAAGTCATCACACCTTCTCCCCAAAGTTTCTTTGGGTCATCAACCTGAGGTTCAAGGTAAACATCAATATCATTAATAGGTCTTTTGGGGCCTGATATCAGCAAAATCAACATGACATATTTATTCTCCATACACAACTATATAGGAATATTGTATGTAACAATCATGACATGCCAAGTGCTATAACATCTTCTTAATGTTCTATATGGATTCATCATGTCAGTTCAAAGTCCAAGTCTTAAATTCCTAGCTTCTTCACCAAATTTAGGACACAATAAATAAATTTTCTTCCATTGTGGGGAATGAAATGCATGTTGTAGCATACCTTCATTTTTTTATTTATCTTTGCATGCCAAGATAAGTTTTGTGCATCTATGGTATTAGAAAACAAGTATTGAAATGGTGGTATTATATGTAGAAGCCACATCACTTCGGTAGGAGACTCAATTTTGGTCTTACCCAATGTCATCCTTTTGTACCTAGATGACCCACATTTTAGACATTCTTTCAATCGATATAGTCCTTTTGAAACAAAACATAGTCATTTGGGCATTTATGTATCTTCTTAGCCTCCATTCCCACTGGGCACACATCTTTTTCATTTCATATGTAGAGATTGGAAGCTTGTTTCCTTCATGGAGAATTTATTTCAACACAGACAATAGAGAAGTGAAGCTTTTCTTTCTCCATCTATTGTTATCCTTTAGAATATAAAATCTCAACATAATGCTCAACTTCATAAACTTGATTTAACCAAAGTATAATGGTTCCTCATCATCATGCACAATGTTTCTAAATAAGGGATGTGGATCTATAACATTTACCCTGCAACTATCTAGCATCAGTGATGTTTGTGGGAATTGGTTCATCTCATCAACATTGTTAGACCTTTCTTCTTTGATACAAGTACCACTATCGACATCTACTAATCTCACACTAGGAATCTCTCCATGCCATTACCATTTTGTATAGTCATGTACAATCCCATTGCACATGACATGATCTTTGATCATGTCAACAATGTCAACTTTCAAGTTGTTACTATAATTCATTCAAGGGTAATAGAACCTATATCCAAGTTGTTTTCTATGTTCCTCTATAAATCTAACAAAATCACGGAGACCATTAACAAATACTGGACTAGAATGATTTGGAATGGACATCCATGATCAATTGAGATGATTAGATGGGAGATTACTAGCTCATTAGGTGTTAGATAATAAGTTAATTTAAAATAAATGTTTGAATTGAGACCTAATCATCTATTAGCATTCACGTTTAGGAATTTGTACCACCTATGATATTCTTGAGCACTTCATCTCACTATTAAGTGTATAATGTGTGTTTGATTTCAATAAAGTTTGACAACATTTCCCCACAATTCTCCAAGTATGCCGATATATATGTGCAATTACCCAACTACATATGTATCCAAAGAATAAAAGGGGGATTTTTTTCCAAGTTTACTGAAATCGAACTCGCATTATACATTTATGCCCTAAGTGAGATGAAGTGCTTAATAACATTAACAAATCAGGGAGTATCCAAGGTTTACTCCTAATGAGTAAATCTGGATGGATTTCTAGGACAACAACATGGTTTAGAAATTAGGGTTTAGAATCTAGGGTTCATAGATCAGAGTTTATAAAGTAGGGTTTACATATTAGGGTTTAGAAATCATTGGTTTACATATTAGAATTCACAAATTAGGGTTTATATATTAGGTATTACACATTACTCAAACAAACCAAATAACCAATTCAAAACTCACATCAGACTAAGAACACCCAAATTATCTCTTAGGGCTTACATATTATTCAAACAATTACTATGAAGACAACAAAATAGGATTTTATCAAACAATCATGTATCATAACAATTTTATACAATTATTACATTCATGTATCCACATAGTTATTATAAATCATAATTCACCATAATGATAAATTCATGCATTGACATAGTTATTTTATACAATCATTAACATTCATGCATCACATTAGTGCTTAAAATGATAAAACCAATCACCAAAATAGTAGTTTGTGGTTACATTGAAAAATGGGATCATTCACTGATCATACCTTGAGGCAGAGCAAAGGGCAGTGGAAGAGTTGTGGAGGAAGAGAAAAGGGAAGTAATGGTCACAGAGCAAAGGAGTTGTGGTGGTAGAGCAAAGGGAAGAAACAAAGGGTGGTGGAGGAGTTGTAATGATCGATGTTGCGTATTGGTTAGTAGGAGGTCGGCGCAAGCAGTGGCGGCTGATGCTGAGTAGTGATTGGGAGGTGGATGGCATCGAGCAATGGCTGGTGTTTCATCTAAGAGGAGGTTGATGGAGGAGCTGGAAACACAGAGGATGATGAAGGAGGAAGTTGTGGTGGATATCAAATCTACACTAGAGCTCAGAGATGATTCTCTCAGGGAGTGGAAAGAGGGGTTTCTCACAGGTAGTAAGGCAAACCTAGTCGATTATTGTAAAAAATTGATTACATATATTTATCTCATCAGCTAATAGATAAAACCTGGAGAAATAATATGCTCATGTAAACCTCTCTCATCGGTCATCTATGACAAAAGTGATGATTAAGGATGCATCACAAGGACACCTATGGCATTAGTTTAGTCATGAAAACTGACAAGACAATCCAATTTAGGGGGGGGGGGAAGTTTCATGGGACATTTGGTGTAAACCCCTTTCTCATCAATTTGTATAGGAAAAACCGACGAGATAGACACTAAGGGTTATGCTTTTTATCTTGTTGGTTATTGTACGAGACACCGATGAAATATGGTTTTTGTATGCAAATGAAATACATCCCAAAATTTTCTTGAAATTATATTTTCATGGGAAATCTATGTCATCAGTTTCTCTATGAAACAATCGACGGCATAAATAAAGTACAACCTATATTTTCTTTGTTGGCCAACCATGGCGATATATTATGTTGTCAGTTTTCCTTGAAAAAAAAACCTGATGAGATAAGTCATATATGTAGTAGTGATAAAAACATCAAGTCAAACTCTTAGATTATGTCATTCTTTTTGCAACTGTTTGACACAAAAAAGCCCTATACAAAATAAGATCAAGATGAGATACAAGAAAAGTGGGAAAAGTCCTTTGTTAAGGAAGTCTTTCGTTAAAGCGATGGCATAATTACCCTCATCAGTTAAAACTGACATGCCACTATTAGCTATGTGAACAAGTCTTAAAAATCTATCACTCAGGCACTACCCCGCAAGTATACGGGTGGGTGTAGTATGTTCGATACCATCTAAGGAGCAAGGTAGAACTAGGCGCAAGTGTGTTAATCTTTAGTAATCTAGATCTATTACTAAGATTGGCTAGGTTTAAATTTGATCTATTATTTTTCAAATTAAAGAAAGAAGTAAGCTTTATAACCCCATTTTTTGTAAAGCATGTAATGAGATTTATAAATCTCCTTTTAAAATATAAATGAAATCAATGGTTGATTTAATGGTTTGATTTGAATGAATTTCGTGTATGATAGCATTGCATGTTTTCTTAATGGGCCTTATTGACTATTGATCCCAATTGAAAGAAAAAGAAAAGAAAAAGGGAAAGGAACTAAATTGAATAAAGGAATAAGTAAGAAAATAGATAAAAGAAGAACAAAAGGCTGAGGAATGTTTTCCCAAGATGAAATTTCAAAATATTAAGGTCCCTTGGGGTTCAAGGAGCTTAGGATAATAATATAATGGAAAAGGAAATAGAAAATATGTGGAAAATATGAATAAATAGGTGTTAACTTGCAACTGAAGAAAAGGAATCGTTTTCTTTAGGTAATGATACCAATTTTTGCAGGATGAAATATAAAGGCATAAAAGAGGTTTCCTTAATATTCGAATTAAAAAGGAGTTAGTATTTGGGAGTTATTGCTTTTTCAAGTTATCCTCAAATTTGTGAATTATCTTGGAAATTAGAAAAATGTTTCCTTTTTGTTTGAGCATAGGTGATGAGGGTTGTTGGATTTGGATCCAACTGGCACTACTCATCGTCTAAGTCCCAGCGGGACAAGGACTTAGGTTGGTTACAGGGGGGACTTTCCCCTTTGATTTCTGATAGAATCAATGGATGTGCGAGCATTGGAACTATTCCATTGAGTTCGGGAGAGTATCTTGAACCATCGCAACCCTGATTTCTTGGTCTCTAGAAACGTCTACACAAAATGCCAAATTGGGCTAGGAAATAGGTTACGACGGGGATCAAGAACCCTAAAAGGGACCCCCTATAGCCTATAAATAGGTCCCAATGCACTTCCTCTCATCCTCACGAACACCGACGGCCAACTCCCAGGTTCCCAAACCCTCTCTCTCTCTCTCTCTCTATTTCTCTTGCTCTGACGAGGTCTAGCTGCGACGCCACCGTGTTGTTTAGAGAAGAGAAGGAGGAAGACGAGGAGCAGCAGCCCTCGGATTTGGGACCATTGTGGACCTGAGCGCGATCCAACGGATCGGTCGTAAGGGCAGAGTGTGCGACCAAGGTAGTGGGCACAATTGACGAGGAACATCAGATCGAGGTGTGGACCAGTGGTGCACTGATCAAACGGCTGCAAAAATTTGGTAGATAGTTCTCTCTAATTGAATAATCCAGAAATAGCCCTTTCCTTGCTAAATTCATAGAGATCGCTAGGAATTTCCAATGAGAAAACGTTTTACATGAAAGTTGCATAGAAAAATACAAGGAACATGATAAAAATAATTTGGTAACTTAATTCTATCCATTTTTACAAAAGTACCTTAATATGGCTGAAGTATGTATTAAAAGGGTAATTAGAAACCCTAATTGTATAAAAAGGGTGAATCTTTGTTGATTAATAGGTTAACTTGAAGAGTATTAACCTGTTGATTATTAAGATAGAGTTTTCATCCGTTTTGAATGCAAATTTGGTTAATTTAGGGTTTTATCCAAAAATGAAGGATTATATATATGGAAACCCTAATTTAGGGTAAAAGGGGAAAAACCGTGTTGATTTTGTATTATGGAAAAGGGTTGCTAAATAATGATCCTAAGTTTGTTAGGGATATTAAAATGAGAAATTTAAAGGTTTTAGGTAGTTTTGATGAACTATGGTTCATAATATTAAAAGTGGAGGCAAAACCCTAATTTCAAGGAAACCCTAAAATTGGAATAGAAATCCTAAGGAATGGAATGAAATTTGATAAATTTTGATAAAAGGTAGTTGGAATGTTTATTTTAGGATTTATGTGCACCTTGCTTGCTTGATTGGGTTTTCTCTGTCTACATAGTTGATTTTGTCTCCAAATCTACAATAACAAGTATGTGGTTACGCTTATGAATAATTGCTTTAGTTTCATGGCGATTTCTTAACATTTTTATCGGTTGCTTGAAAATAACTGTTGGATGCCTTTTATTTCATGCAAATATAAAGTGACTATGATTATCACTATAAATGTGTATATATATATAACTGGCTTAGATCCGGATCCACCTCTATGGCTTTGCAAAGGCTAAAAAGGGTAACCTAGAGTAAGGTCTAGGCTATCAGGAGTTAGAAATTGGGCTACCCACGTGTAGTGCCATGAGACTCTGTAGCACGCCATGAGTTAAGGAGTGGGCTACCTATGGGTAGTGCCATGTGACTCAACCCTAGAAACTGATTCACCGGTTAGGTGGGATCATGAGGGGTTTAATGGGGATCTACCATAAGGAAGGTAGCATCCAGGCCCACTGCAGGGATAGTGTAGAGGATAGGGTATGTTTGGATCGCGCAGTTATATAAAAAATGTAAAGTTGTTTATTAAACTGTAATTGATTGCAATAAGTTGTTATGGATAATTGCACGATTATTATTTCCCCCACATACCAACTTTATGCTGACCGACGTGTTGTTTTTCTGCGCTTTAGGTACAAAACCAAAAGGACAAACAGTAAATCATCATATTGTGAAAATACATAAAGTAAAGAACAAGGAGGTATTAGTTAGTTTAGTTCCAGTTAAGGATAGAAGTTTAGAAATCCAAACTTTTCAAAGGTATGCAAAATTTTATTTATTACAGCTTTTCAGTATAGTCTGGTAGAATTTAATAATTGTTATTGATTATTTGTCGAACCTTGATCTGAAAATTGGTATAACGGCTCTGCCCTCTCGGTCTCCCTTAATTGGGGGTTACCGGAAGGTGGGGTCGTTACATTTGGTATCAGAGCCAAGGTTCCACATTTAATCCTTAATAATTATTAAATTTTACAAACTCTATAGAACCCAAGGGATTTATTAGAGGATTATCCAAAAGACAAAGGTGTCTAGAAAAGGATCACGACCGGGGGCTGGCAATATTTTCCTCCGCACTGCTAGTTGGAATACGAGGACTCCCAGATCCGTGTGACTGCTTGGCCAAAGTCTTAGGGTATGATTCAAAATAAGATACCTTTAGGACTCTCTCATTTTATTCATCCCTTCTCATCACACATTCTATTAAGGATTTTTAGAGTTAGGGTTTTCTCTCTCTTCCTCACCCTCATGTGGTATGGGCAAGTAAGTCAAGGATTTAGGGATCCTCCATAATAAAAGATATGTAATGAGACATCATTGACACAAGTATAATTAGTTTAAATATAAACTAAAGGTCTGGTTGTTATGTTTATGTAGATGGCTCGTACAAAGACTGTTGCTATTTTTGAGGGCACTGGGAACCCAGGTAGGAGTGGTTGGCCTCCCCACAAGGAAAAGGATTCTTCATAGAAGAGAAAGAGGAACCATGATGGTGAATCCTCTAAGAAGAGGAAGAGACCTGAAGAAACCACTCATGAGGTCCCTAACCCTGACCCGATACCCTTCAGCAACCTTGATTAAGAAGAAGACCAAGGGTACGAGGAACAACATGTGTACGAGGAGGTAGCTCAGATGGAAGAGGACCAAGCTGGTGGTCCAAAACCAACTATGATGATCCACACCCCTACTGCTTTGTGGATGGAACAACAGAAGAAGTTGACAGAGGCCATTAGTGCTTTGGCCATCTGAGACTTAGCTAGAGGTGAGAATGGTGAGTCACTTATTATTCGTCCTCGACTGGGAGCCACCATCTTGGACTTCGTCAAGATGAACATCGAGAAGTTCTGGGGAGAAGATAAGTTAGAGGTAGTCGACAAGGCGAAAGCTTGGCTTCTTACAGTCGAGAATGGATTCTGCATGCTTGAGGTACAGCCGAGCAAGAAGGTCCTCTTTGCTGCTCACCACCTAGAAGGAGTAGCCAAGATATGGTGGGAGACTCACATTATAGGTTGAGATCTGACTGAGGAACCAATGGCATGGGCTGACATCAAGACAATCTTCACCGCCAGATTCACCCCCATTTCAGCTAAGAAGGAAAAGGAAAGGGAGTTCACCAACATGACTCAAGGAAACTCCTCTGTGGCGGACTTTGGGTGCAAGTTTTGAATCCTGGAGCATTTTGGGTACAAGATGGATGAGGAAAGAAGGGTGGATCACTTCATAGAGCATCTTCACCCTGAAATCAAGCCCCATGTGATGGCAAGCAAACCTAAAACTTTCATTGAAGCTTACAACACTACTTTAGACATGGAGAGGACTTTGATGCCAACCCAATTTCCACCCAACGGGTATTTGGGTTTCACTGAGGGAACCCAAGGCTAGAAGAACAACAACAAGAAAGGTCAAGGATGTCATCAAGCTAAGGGAAGACATGGAGGAAAAGGGAAACCTCATCAAGAGAACAACCGACCTCCTTGCCGCACCTATGGAAAGGGGTACGCCGGTGAGTGCCGCTACAAGAAGAAGACATGTTTTCGATGCCACCAAAAAGGACACCCGTAATTTTTTTGTCCTCTGCCAGATCCAAGAGGACCAAGACCAGTAGCAGCCCCACCTGTGGCAGCCCCACCCATAGTTGTAGCCCCACCTGCTGGATAAAGAAGACAAGCTCGAGTATTTGCCGTTGACAATGAGGAGGCTCAAGAAAATACTAATCGGTTGATCGAGGGTAATAACCCTTAGAGTTTTATTTTATGTTTTAAAATAATCATGTAATGGTCTAATGTATGTTGAAAAACAATGTAGGCATGCTTGAAGCTATTGGACACAATGTAAAAGCTTTGTTTGACTCTGGATTTACTAATACTTTCATTTCAATAAATCTTGCAACTATGCTTTGTTTGGATATCAAGGATTTAGGGTATGTCTTAGATGTTACAACCCCAAGTGGTCGGATCTTTACATCTCTTTTGAAAACTCCAGTGTTACCTGTGAAATATCGAGATCATGAGTTTCCTATAGACTTTATCCTTCTGGATATGAATGACTTTAATGTGATCATTGGTATGGATTGGCTATATACTTATAGGACCAATATTAACTGTAGGGAAAAGAAAGTGATCATTAAGAAACTAGGTCACCCACCTTTCATCATTAGGGGTAGGAAAGATGCCACCACCAGCCTGTATGTGTCAGCCTTGAAGGCAGAGCAGGTGATGAGTAAAGGGTGTCAAGCTTTCCTAGCAGTAGTTACCAAGCTAGAACCCAAGGTGCAACCTTTAGAAGAAATAGCGGTAGTCAGGAGTTATGCGGATGTTTTTCTAAATGATCTACCTAGTATTCCTCTCGAGAGAGAGGTAGAGTTCACCATAGAGCTAGCTCCTGGGACCAGTCCTATTTCACGAGCACCATATAGGATGGCCCCTGCGGAATTGCTCGAGTTGAAGAACCAATTGTAGGAATTGTTAGACAAGGATTTTATTCATCCTAGAACATCACCATGGGGAGCACCAGTCCTTTTTGTAAAGAAAAAGGATGGTTCGCTCTGAATGTGCATTGACTACCGAATGATCAACCAGGCTACCATTAAGAACAAATACCCTTTACCCCAGATAGATGACTTGTTTGACCAGTTGAAGTTAGCTCGAGTCTTTTCCAAAATTGACTTGAGATTGAGTTACAACCAGTTGAGAGTCAAGAGTGAGGATATTCCAAAGACCACTTTTAGAACCTGTTATGGCCACTATGAGTTTGTGGTTATGCCTTTTGGTTTATCCAATGCACCCCGTGTGTTCATGAACCTTATGAATAGTGTGTTTCAACCCTTCCTTGACTCGTTTGTCATAGTGTTCATAGATGGCATACTGGTTTATTCAGATGACTTAGATCAACACTGAGACCACCTAAGTAAAGTCCTTGATATCTTGAGAAAGTAGAAGTTTTATGGGAAATTTTCAAAATGTGAGTTTTGGATAGATCAAGTTATGTTCCTTGGACACATCATCTCAGGAGGAATGATCATCGTAGATCCAACTAAAGTGTCGACAGTTCGGGACTGGCCTGCACCAAAGAACCCCTCCAAGGTTCGAAGCTTCTTAGGGTTAGCAGGATACTATCAGCGCTTCACTGTGGATTTCTCAAAGACCGCCTTACCTTTGACCATGTTGACTCAGAAGGATGTGAAGTTTGTGTGTTCCGATGTATGTGAGGCTCATTTCTAGGAGCTTAAAAAGAAGCTGACCACAACACCAGTTTTGACTCTACCATCAGGCAATGAGGGTTTCATGATTTTCACCAATGCATCAAAGATGGGACTTGGCTGTGCGTTGGAACAAAATCTACATGTGGTTGCATATGCCTCCCGACAACTCAAGCCCAATGAGGTGAATTACCCGGCGCATGAGTTAGAGTTGGCTGCCATTATCCATGCATTAAATATTTGGCGGCATTACCTGTATGGTGCCACCTTTGAGATCCTAACCGACCATAAGAGCCTGAAGTACCTCTTGACACAGAAAGACTTAAACCTATGACAACAATGATGGATGGAATACATGAAGTATTACAACTTTATCATCGCCTATCATCCAGGAAAGGCGAACGTCGTAGCCGATGCTTTGAGTCAGAAATAGCTCAGGTGTGTAGGTATTTTGTCCAGTCAGTGGAAGAGTTTAGAAGAGATGGTAGAATGGTCTTGTCAAACATTAGGTGATCGAGTTCGATTGGCCAACATCCAGATATAGTCATAATTGTCGAGTGAGATTGTAGCAGCACAGTTGGCTAGTGGAGAACTTGATAAGATGAAAGGCTTGATGAAGAAGCCTCAGACCCGTCTTTCATTGGGAATAGACGGAGGGATCAGATTCGAGAATCGCATATGGGTCCCTAATGACTCACCTTTGAGGGAACGCATCCTACAAGAGGCTCATGGTTCTAAGTACACATTACAGCCGAGAACACCAAGATGTTTAAGGACATGCAGAGGTTTTTCTGGTGGCCAAGAATGAAGAGAGATATTGCGGAATATGTGGCCAGCTGTCTTACGTGCCAAATGGTGAAGGCTGAACACCAATGACCCGACAGACTTTTACAGTCTATAGAGATTCCAGAGTGGAAATGGGAGCAGATCATCATGGATTTTGTAGTGAGTCTACCCCAGACCAAGAGAGGTCATGATGTGATATGGGTTGTGGTAGATCGCCTTACCAAGTCAGCATGCTTCCTTGCCCTGAAAGCCACTGCTAAGGTGTCAGATTTAGCAGAGCTATACATCTGAGAGATAATGCGTTTACATGGCGTACCCGGTTCCATCATCTCCGATCGAGACCCAAAGTTTACTTCCAAGCTGTGGAAGTAGGTTCAAGAGGAACTTGGTATGAGGTTGAAGTTCAGTACCGCTTATCACCCCCAGACAGATAGTAAGTCAGAAAGGACAACCCAGACCTTAGAGGATTCACTGAGAGCTTGTGTGCTTGATTGGGGTGGATCATGGGAGCAGTACTTACCTTTAGCTGAGTTTGCTTACAACAAAAACTACCAAGCCAGTATTGGGATGCCTCCGTATGAAGCTCTTTATGGGAGATCGTGTCGGTCACCACTTCACTAAGATGATGTTGGTGAAAGGACCTTATTGAGGTCAGATGAACTCCAAGTGTATGTTGATAAAGTCACTTTGATAAGGAAAAGGCTAAAGAGAGCCCAGGATCGACAAAAGTCGTATGATGATGTGAAGTATATTGATGTGCATTTCGCAGTGGGAGAACATGTTTTTCTAAAAATCTGACTGCTCTGAGCTATAGCTAAGAATAAAGGAAAGTTGAGTCCCCGATACGTGGGTCCATTTGAAGTGTTAGAACGGATTGGTGAAGCTGCATATCATTTGGCATTACCCCCTCAATATAGTATGATGCATGATGTTCTCTACGTGTCCAATCTGAAGCGATATGTGCAAGATCTAAGCCATGTGCTGAGCATTGAACCCATTGAGCTTCAAGGGAAGCTAACTTATCTTGAGTTACCTTTGTGGATTCTAGATACCAAGGTGAAAGAGCTCAGAAATAAGAATATAGAGATGGTAAAGGTTCTTTGGAAGCACCATGGAGAGGATGAAGCCACATGGGAGCTGAAAACGGACATGGAAAAGGCATATCCTAATTTGTTTGTTTGATTGTTGAATTTTGAGGGCAAAATTCCTATAAGGAGGGGAGGATGTTATAACCCCACTTTTTCTAAAGCATGTAATGAGATTTATAAATCTCCTTTTAAAATATAAATGAAATCAATGGTTGATTTAATGGTTTGATTTGAATGAAATTCATGTATGATAGCCTTGTATGTTTTCTTAATGGGCCTTATTGGCTATCGAGCCCAATTGAAAGAAAATGAAAAGAAAAAGGGAAAGGAATTAATATGTTTTTTTGGTGAATCACGCGCCACAAAGGAATTAAATTTAATAAAGGAATAAATAAGAAAATAGATAAAAGAAGAACAAAAGGCTGAGGAATGTTTTCCCAAGATGAAATTTCGAAATATTAAGGTTCCTTGGGGTTCAAGGAACTCAGTATAATAATATAATGGAAAAGGAAATAGAAAATATGTGGAAAATATGAATAAATAGGTGTTAAATTGCAACTAAAGAAAAGGAATAAAGGCATAAAAGAGGTTCCCTTAAAATTTGAATTAAAAGGGAGTTAGTATTTGGGAGTTATTACTTTTTCAAGTTATCCTCAAATTTGTGAATTATCTTGGAAATTAGAAAAACGTTTCCTTTTTGTTTGAGCACAGGTGATGAGGGCCGTTGGATTTGGATCCAACCGGCACTGCTCATCTCTAAGTCCCAGCAGGACAATGACTCAAGTCGGTTATAGGGGGGACTTTCCCCTTTGATTTCTGATCAAATCAATGGATGTGCGAGCATGGAAACTATTCCATTGAGTTTGGGGGAGTATCTCGAACCATCGCAACCCTAATTTCTTGGTCTCTAGAAACGTCAACGCAAAATGCCCAATTGGGCTAGGAAACAGGTTACGACGGGGATCAAGAACCCTAAAAGGGACCCCATAGGGCCTATAAATAGGTCCCCATGCACTTCCTCTCACCCTCACGAATACCGAAGGCCAACTCCCAGGTTCCCAAACCCTCTCTCTCTCTCTCTTGATTTCTCTTGCTCTGACGAGGTCTAGCTGCGGCGCCGCCGTATTATTTAGAGAAGAGAAGGACAAATACGAGGAGAAGCAGCCCTCAGATTTGGGACCATCATGGACCTGAGCGCGATCCAACGGATCGGTAGTAAGGGCACAGCGCGCGACCAAGTTAGTGGGCTAAGTTGTTGTGCAAAAATTTGGTAAATAGTTCTCTCTAATTGAATAATCTAGAAATAGCCTTTTCTTTGCTAAATTCATAGAGATCGCTAGGAATCTCTAATGAGAAAACTTTGTACATGAAAGTTGCATAGAAAAATACGAGGAACATGATAAAAATAATATGGTAACTTAATTATATCTCTTTTTACAAAAGTACCTTAATTTGGTAGAAGTATGTATTAAAAGGGTAATTAGAAACCCTAATTGTATAAAAAGGGTGAATCTTTGTAGATTAATAGGTTAACTTGAAGAGTATTAACCTATTGATTATTAAGACAGAGTTTTCATCTATTTTGAATGCAAAGTTGGTTAATTTAGCGTTTTATCCTTAAATGAAGGATTATATATATGGAAACCCTAATTTAGGGTAAAAGAAGAGAAAAACCTTGTTGATTTTGAATTATGGAAAAGGGTTGCTAAATAATGATCCTAAGTCTGTTAGGGATATTAAAATGGGAAATTTAAAGGTTTTAGGTAGTTTTGATGAACTAGGATTCATAATATTAAAAGTGGAGGCAAAACCCTAATTTCAAGGAACCCTAAAATTGGAATAGAAATCCTAAGGAATAAGATGAAATTGGATAGATTTTGATAAAAGGAAGTTGGAATGTTTATTTTAGAATTTATCTGCACCTTGCTTGCTTGATTGGGTTTTCTCTGTCTACATAGTTTATTCTATCTCCAAATCTGCAATAACAGGTATGTGGTTACGCTTATGAATAATCGTTTTAGTTTCATGGTGATTTTTGAACATTTTTATTGGTTGCTTGAAAATAACATGTTGGATCCCTTTTATTTCATGCAACTATAAAGTAACTATGATTATCACTATAAATGTATATATATAACTCGCTTAGATCCAGATCCACCTCTGTGGCTTTGCAAAGGCTAAAAAGGGTAACCTAGAGTAAGGTCTAGGCTATCAGGAGTTAGAAATTGGGCTACCCACGTGTAGTACCATGAGACTCTATAGCACACCATGAGTTAAGGAGTGGGCTACCTACGGGTAATGCCATGTGACTCAACACTAGAAACTAATTCACCGGGTAGGTGGGATCATGAGGGGTTTAATGGGGATCTACCATAAGGAAGGTAGCATCCAGGTCGCAAAGGATAGGGTGTGTTTGGATCGCGCAGTTATATTTAAAATGTAAAGTTGTTTGTTAAACTGTAATTGATTGTAATAAGTTGTTATGGATAATTGCACGATTATTGTTTCCCCCACATACCAACTTTATGTTGACCGGCGTGTTGTTTTTCGATGCTTTAGGTACAAAACCAAAAGGACAAACAGTAAATCATCATATTGTGAAAATACATGAAGTAAAGAACAAGGAGGTATTAGTTAGTTTAGTTTCAGTTATGGATAGAAGTTTAGAAATCCAAACTTTTCAAAAGTATGCAAAATTTTATTTATTACAACTTTTCAGTATAGTCTGGTAGAATTTAATAATTATTATTGATTATTTGTCAAACCTTGATCCAGAAATTGGGATAACGGATCTGACCTCTCGGTCTCCCTTAATTGGGGGTTACCGGAAGGCGGGGTCGTTACATAAACACTAATCACTTAAAGAGATATTTTAAAGGATCTTGATTATGGGTTTCACTTCCATATCATTACTTACACACAACTACAGAAACAAACATACGAATTAACATGCAAAGGAGAATGTTGTCATCATACACCTCCCAATGGTATGAGATGGTTCGAATCTCTATATAGCACTCCCGTACTTATGCTAAGATTCGAACTGCAACCTAGGATCCTCAACATAATCCCAGTGACTCCCTGGTCAAGGATATGTTTCCAATATTCCATTCTATACCTCTCAACGTATCTTCCCAGATCTTAGAAAGAAGCATAAAACATGAACACAATGTCTAGTCATGTAGTTAAGGTAGTTAACACCATAGAATAACTTGGAACAACAAATCAATTAGAATTAATAAAGAAATTCGAGTTCATATGAGCAATGACATGGGAGTTACTCTCCCATTCCAAAGAAAAGGAAGTCTACTCATTCATGGTGGTGAAACACAAGCAGATGCTACAAAATTGAAGTTAAACATGACTAGAGAGGAAAAGAATAAGGGAAATCTAAGGAATGAGGAAGAACAAGGTATAACTTCAGCTTGGAGATGAAATTCTACCTAAACTGGTGTTTCCTCTCCTACAATCTTCTCTCCAAGTAGGTTTGAATGAGGCAGAGAAGCTCCTTCTGCAATCCTTGAATAAGAATGGAGAAAAATGGAGGTTCTCTCCCAAGTGATACTTCTTCCTCCTCAAAATTGCCTCTCCTCTACTCTAGACTATTCCGTTGTCAGAAATTCTTTTTAAATGATGAGGGATAACCATCCCATAAATGTTTTTTCATATTTAAAATGATGGACAATTATTTTCCAAAATTGTAGAAATTGGCTGGGACACACCGTGTTTGAGAGCCATAGGTTGTGTTGCCTTGAGTAACAGACACATAAACTACTCTCCTTGAGGAGTAAACGACGTGTTGTCTGATAGACACATTATGTAGATGAGAGTTGATGAAGTCATGGTTCAAATTTGATTGGGTTAGATATGGTGTCACTACTAAATACACATCATGTATTTTGACAAAACTTCTAAGGATATCTTTTAATTGATTGGGCATATCGTGTCGTTGTAGGGACACAGTGTGTCAATGCTCCTAAAAGGGGAAATGAGATCATATATAAACTCACACGTCATATGTTGATATGTATACATCATGTTTCCTTCAAAATCTTCAAGATAATCTATATGAAGTATGCAATTTCCAGAGGAATCCAACTAAGGCTAGATTTTGCTTGGATTGGCCCCATTTTCTCATCATAATTATGCACTTGTGGTCACAAACATGAAACAAGTAAAACAACTAAAAAGGTGGGAATTGAGTATGATTAGAGGCAAAATGAGATACAAAGTGGATTTGTTTGTGTGCAAAATTGGGTGGAAAGTCAATATAAAATGTGCACATCAAATCCCTCTAAATTTGAACTATTCCTTATCCTCAAGCAAAAAGAGCATAGAAATGTAAATGAAGAAGTGTCAAGTACATGCACCCATCAATTGAAATGGAAAAAGGAATGAAAGTAATCCAACCATGATGGCTAATTTATGCTTATTAGCCATGAATTCAACTTAAACACCCAATATAGTAACTTTACTTTAGCAAGAGTGGTAACTATCTAGATTAAATAATCATCATAACAACACCAAGTAGAATTTAGATGTCTAAGCCAAAAAACTAGTGAATATGCAACTTGACACACTCAACTATTAGGGATGCAATGTATGAAATCCAAGTTAACATGAACAATTCAGCAACGCTCTCCTTGTTTTCAAAAAGAATGTGGCAAGGAGGTGTGGGTTCTGGCATTCAGCTACTAGAATAGACTTATGCACATGTAGAATGTCAGTTTGGATATTTTACCCTCTTTTAGGATGTATCACCTAACTGTCATGGCCAGATCAGACTTACACTAGGTTAGCATAATATATGGGCGGTTTATCCATCTTTTCATAGGGTGTATATGTGAATTTTGAAAAATAGCCAAGATATTCGCAATTGAATCAGGTTCCTCTTGAGAACTGCTTGGTCTTGAATAAGGCCTAGTTTGGCCGCCCTCATTCTGACTGTCGTAGTTGATATCGGATATACACAATGAATATATGATGACAATCACTGTGTTGTATTTGTTCTGTATCGTTGCATATTTAGTTAGATAAAAAAATGGCAGTTGCTAATCACGCCAAAATCGACGGGTTTTATAACTACACATTTCTAGGCAGGTACCAACCACTTTATCACCCTTTGCATGTGTCTCACAGCAGGGACTCTACTCCAAAACTACCAGAAGTTGTATAATTTCATATGAGATTACCGGGATTCCTAAAATTTCCATCCAGACGGCCCCTAAAGGTCTTTTCCAAAACATAGGAAAGTTAATTAGATTACACGATCAACAAGATTTCATACAATTATTTTTTTTCATTGAGAGGTTTGTTGAGAACACGCTAAAAGCTTGGTAAAGACATCTAGAATGCTAAGTTAGTGTTGATTAATCCAAAAACATTGAACTATTACATGTATTTGAAAATCAAGAATGTGAAAGATGAGATTTAAGATAGAGGCATAGACCAAAATGAAGTGTTTTTTGTTGGTCATGGGTTTCATTTAATTGGTGCTTGATTTGTACTAATTTCTTCAAATAATATTTCTCAAATCAAAATAGGACAAACAATTTAGCTTCAAGGAACATCAATTCAAACACAAAGAAAAAGGGCCCAGATCATACTATATTTTCCAGGACTAAAACATAAACTAGAACAAAAACATGGAATAAGATGATGAAAAGAAACTACAACTACTCTACCAGCTGGGTTCCCCCCCCCAAGTTTGAAATTTGCAGTGTCCTCACTGCATCAATCAAACTCAAGTGGATAGAAACCAAGTACCTACCATGGTGAATCAGAATGAAGGGTCAGTTTCCTCATTTCCAGTTGTAAAATGTTGGCTTAGAAGGTCATCTTGGGAATGTTTACAGGAGTCAGCTCGTGATGTGGTGGTGGTGGAGGTGGTGGAGTCATGATATAGTGGCACAGATAGATATGCCACATATCCATCCTCTGGATCATGTTGTGCATGTTGGAGTATTACTAAATCATCATGTCAAAATGAGCGTCTTGTTGATCAAAATGATGTTGACCATATCCATAGAGATGTTGGTGTTGGATAAATTGGACATTAATATACTCTTTATTTTGATGATGACAAATATTTCACACTTGTGGATCTAACATGTTACCTGAGTATTTTAGGGTTCAAAGGAATAAGGAAATCCTTTTAAGTAGGAAGAAGATCAATGCAAATTGAAGATCAAATGCACTTATTTGTACAAATGTTCATGATTATACTCAAATGTAAACACTTGTACAAAATTATAATGTACAAGTACTCAGACATCACGTAAATCAAGTGTTAGATCTTCCCTACCCACTATAACCCTTAGATAGGTTTTCCCTAAAGTTAGAGTCACCATCACTCTTTGAAACACACACTTATTAGGTGATTCAAAAATTCTAAAATAGGGACACCCTCAGTCGAAAAACTTACCGATCGAGACACACTCGTTCAAAGTTTTTTTCGATCGAGAACCACCTCGATCAAAATTGTGACCACTGTTCAACAAATTACACAATTGTGCTCTAAAATAATCCTCAGCCAAAAATAATCTCGGTCGAATTAGCTTCGGACTAAAGCTTGCGACCGTTAGACTGAGTGGTTAGTAGTTGGGAGCTGTAAATAGACATTGAAACACTTTTGCCTTAAATACAGGCTTGGTTGAGGAAGTTTTCGACTAAGACACAGTTCGGTCGAGAATCCTGTCGACTGAGTAGGGTTCTGGATTGTTCTTTTCAAGCACGAATAAATTAGCAATTGCTAGGCAACTAATGTACACCTAACGGATAGTTAAGCACTAATAACACTCTTGACACTCCCTAGAATGTCCCTAAACACTTGCAAACCATTACCATAAATAGGATAGGTGTTAGGACACCTAAATCACCTAAGCTACACTTGAGTATTCACTTTTGAGAGCAACAAAGCTAGAATTCACTTTCCATCTTCTTCCTTGTGCTCTACAGTTAGCTAGAATCTCGTAGTCACCACATATAGCCACGTCCATCTTAAGTGGACAGGATATCCAAATGCTTGATATAGGATAAAAGTTTTGTACTCAATTGTTGTATTTCCTTTTTCTAATCCCCCTTCATAGCTACAAGCTACTTTTACTCCTTGTCTACTCCAATATTGTGGAGACTGCTTGAGGGAGCTTGGTTGAAGCTACATTTTGGTGCAGAAGGCTGCTTCAAGAGGAGCTTGAGATTACTTCAAGGAAGGTTGCTTCAAGGGCGGTTGAGGCTACTTATAAAGGAAGTATATCTCAAGGTGGTGGAGCTACTTGTAGGAGGAGAAGGATGCTCCAAGGGCTTAGAGTTACTTCGAAGAAGGTTACTTCAAGGAGGGTTGAGGCTACTTCTAGGTGAAGGCTACTTCAAGGAATGTGATTGTATTTTATGTAACATCCTTACGAGTTAATAAAATTAATCACTTCTAAAATACCAATTGAAGACAATTGGGTAGTGGACTGACAACCTTTGAATTCAAAGGTTGGAACCACTCTAAACACAAGTGTCTTCCTTGTTTCCTCCTCCGTCTTTGGTTGAGTGATTTGTTATTAATTATATTTAAAAGTACCAAAAATATGTATTCACCCCCCTCTAGATCTTTTAATTGGTATCAGAGTAGGTCTTCAAGGAGCCATTACAGGTCTCAAAGAATGGGGGACAACATGCTTAGCAACCTCAACCTTGAAGGGACTCACGTAACTTGACCACCACCTTTTGATGGAAGCAACTATACCTACTGGAAAAGAAGAATGCAATTCTATTTTCAAGGAATCAATTTGAAGTTATGGAGGATTGTGTCTACTCCCTATGTGCTCCCCACAACTGAATATGCAACGTGGGATCCAAACACGGTAAAAGAAGTTCAATTAAATGCAAAGGCAGTAAGCATATTATATTGTTCAATTTCTATAAGTGAGTTTAATAGAATATTTTCATGTGATACAAGTTATGATATATGGATTAAACTCTCCATAACACATGAAGGTACTACCCAATTTAAAAATACCAAGATTAATACGCTTAAACAAAAGTTTGAACAAATTCTTATGAATCTAATGAATCTATTAGTGAAATGTATGCAAGATTTTCTTCCATTGTTTACAGTTTAAGTGCATTAGGCAAGTATATAATTGAAGAAGATCATGTGTCCCAAATTCATAGATCGTTGCCTCCAAGATACAAGCCAGAGGTGAAAGCCATTGAAGAAGCTAATGATCTCACCACAATGAGGATGGAGCAGCTCATTGGCAATCTAGAGACTCAGGAGGTAACTCTTGAACAAGAAGAAAGATTGGAAGCCAAACACATGAATGAGAAAAGGAAGGACTTTGCTTTTAGGACAGCAACTAAAGAAAGTAATTAAGCAAGTGAATAAGATAGCGAAGAAGAGGCACTCATTGTAAACGATAAGAAATATAAAATGTTTAAAACTAACAAAAGTTCTCTGTTTCTTCCTCTTCTTCCCTTAGGTGCTTTGAATGTGGTAAGAAGGGACATTTAAAAAAGGAGTTTCCCAAAGTCAAGAAGGGAAACAAATCTTCTCTCAAGAAGAAAGAAAAAGCCTACAAAGCAGCTTGGGATGACTCAAAAGATGATAGCAAAAGTGAGGAGGAAGAAGAATGTCTCATGACCAAAGAAGACATGGTTAGGTGTTTCATTACAACAACAAATGAAGAAGAAAATGAGGTAAGTCTTCTTGATTTGTCTAAATAAGAGTTATTCACTAGTATTGAAGAATTACATGATAAATATGTTGATTGAAAAAGAAGTTAAAAAAGACTTACAAAAACTAATGAAGATATGTATGCTAAATTGAATGATCTTACTTTTGAAAAGGAAGGTGTTATGTCTGAAAAAGCTACTTTGAAATCATCTATTAATGATTGCAATATAAAGTTGCTTGCTCTAGAAACCAACAATATTATCTTTGCCAAGAAAATGTTGAATTGCTTGAAAGATAAATGATCTTCAAACTCAACCTATTCTATGTACTCATTCGAATTATGATGATATTGACAAAGAAAGAGATAGTTTATTATCTAATCTAGATCAAGCAAAGTTAGACATTAAAAGGAAAATAGATGAAATTGCTAAGTTGCAAAAAGATATTAGTGGCTTGAAAAACAAAGACATTCTTGATCAAATTCTAAATGACTCTTCTCGACAAATTGGGAGGAGAGGCCTAGGTTATGCCTGTTGGGTTTTAGGGAGGCAGAGAAGGCAGCGAAAACAAAAAAAATTCTCCTCCCCGAACCCAAGACAAGGAAACGCGTCAACGTCTATACAATAGGAAAGAGATGGTTTGTGGAATCATACCTTGCCCTGAGGCTTGCTCAGTGACATTACCTCGCGCTTTGCGCGGTCTTCACCTCCGGTCTTAGACGGTGTCTGTGCAGCTCCTGGTCGCACTGGGACTGATGCCTCTTGGTCTCACCGGGACTGTCGGGATTGATAGTTGTCCTCCGAGCGACAGAAATCTCCCACCTCTGAAGTAGTACACACGGACCACCTGGAACTCCCATCTCCTTGTCCCACAAGGAATCAGAAGGAGTCGCACCCTCCTATCGACGTACTAGTCGCCAACACACTCTCCTGCTACCAGTCGCTTTCTATAGTTGTCTTACCCCTGCTGTGCCTCCCTTATCGGGTAGCACTTGCTCGGGCTCTCTCAGTTACCAAAACCAGAGAGAACGACAACTTTACAGAGCAACTGGTTGCACTGAGTTGTTCTTCGAGAAGCCCCCAATACCCCTATATATATAGGAGGGTCATGGGATAGGGTTCTCTATCCCGGGCAATGGGGGACTAAAGCAGGAGTATAAG
The DNA here is from genome assembly GCA_963693085.1 of Alisma plantago-aquatica. Lineage (NCBI taxonomy): Eukaryota > Viridiplantae > Streptophyta > Magnoliopsida > Alismatales > Alismataceae > Alisma > Alisma plantago-aquatica. The sequence goes on along the minus strand of OY856412.1, from coordinate 874,794,324 downwards.
GGTTCTAGATTTTCCATAAAAACAACCAACTGCGTGACCTGAACTGATCGTTTCATCTCTGAAACGGTCGGTTGGGGACCTGAGCCAGTCGGTTGACACCTCAACCGATCGGTTGGGACACCTCAACCGGTCGGTTCATTTCTGAACCGGTCGGTTCGTGGCCCTGGTCAGTTCCCAGTTGAATTTTCCTCTTTTGTTTCTAATTAGAATCAAATCTCAATCCTTGTTCCAATCAAATTGGGCAAATGAAACGAAAAGAAATTTCTCACCAATCTTACTTTCCCAACTCGCTCGGTTGGACCAGTTGAACCGATCATTTCAACACTTGAACTGATCGTTTCACCCTGTCTATGAGCCGATCGACTCACCACCTGAGCCGATCGGTTCACCAAGCTAAGTCGATCGGTTCATCACATGAGCCGATCGGTTGGGAGTGCAGATTGTGTAGAAACAGTCAATTGTAGTTTCAATCAATCTGATACTCTAATCAATCGATTCAACACCTTGAATACTATGATTTTGAGCTATCAATTAATTGAGTGTTTAATTGAACTACCAAACTCCTTTAGTAATCAATCTAAACATAGTTTGTGGACAAAACTCCTCTTCCAGGTTCAATTCTATGTGTGTGACCCTACAGGTCCTTTTCACGTTGGTAGTGAAAGTCCATAACACTTATGACTTCACAAGCAAAGAGCGGTGCCTAATCACACATCAGTGCTACCCAAGTGAAATAGAAAGTTGGAGAACAACTTTCAATCCTACAATCTTTGAATGGTGTTACAACGAATGTATAATTCCTTTGTCACTGATATCCTGAATGAACTCAAGGCATGGACCAGTCATCCTGTCAACGTTCATTCACTTTCTTGATATCAGAGTAGATTGAAGGAGATATGTATGACATCAATATCACATACTGATTCACACATGCGTGCGCACGCCTATCTCAATCCTACTCATCAAGTGGCCATGGATATCAAACTCCCTCAGGAAGGACAAATCCCATATCTATCACTCACCCCTCAAAAGCCCCATGTGTCAAAGCCACCCAATCATCACCTTTATAACAACCCATGTTTCAGGACTGCGTTTGATGATGTCAAAGTGTACCCAATGACATGTGTTGAGTGTAGTGATTTCAGGTCAAAGAATCACATTCACCACCATCACTGTGAGTACTGACTGTGACTACCATGTCACGGTTCCATGTGTCAAACACACGGTGGGTCTGTCCGGTACGCTTGTTCTCTAACAAGTACCTATGTGTTTGGTTTGATATCTCTATATCATGACTAATGAGATTTTGTCATCAACCAACACCACAATCTAGTCTTGTGTGTCATTACTGTCTATCTACCTTCCACAATGACATCTGACTAGGGACATAATAAGAATGTACAAACTCTTAGCATCTGTATGATCTCATCGTTCAGGTCCTTAACCTAAAAGCATATGTCATTGAGTACTGTCATTCTCTAGACATTCAATATGTTCTATCACTATCTCATATGACTGAACCAGAAAGAATTGGAAGCTTGCCTTTGATGTTCATCAAATCAATCTTAATGTATCCCATCAATCATCCCATGATTGGCTCTCAGGGCATACATACCAACAGACTCCCACTTGCACTGCGAGCCAATCACCCTTGAATCATATTCATAGTGATCTTCAAACATGTCCCACATGTTACTCTGCTCTAGTGCAAACATAGTGAGTAATGGCAACACCTTGCCAAAGTCAGTATAAATTGCATGTCTCACATCTCTTCGTTGTACGTCACACATATGAGATGGAGTTGTCGTAATATGCGATCCAGTATTCCTTTGCTAACCTTTAGCCACATTGCATGATCAAGGATTCCATACTTGTCATCAATGATCAGAATATCTATAAATTTATCTCTATGAACTCCTAGATCCATATAGTATCCACTCCTGTTCTCTAACACACGGATACTCGGCATTTCCTTTTAAACGGTTTTATTGGAACACTTCCAATTATCAACAAACTTTCACTTGTATATATATCCTATATATATTGTGATTAATTTTCTGTCCTTTTCGGAAGTTCGCATCAATGTAACTATTTACATCAAACTCTTCATTATCTCCATAGAACTAGTACTTCCCAAGTACTTATCAAGTTCTCATGGTTTCCAGTACCCCTTACTGGAACCAGACAAACATCCACTCGTCAAGTCCCACATATGAGTTATCAGGATGAGCACATCATATTGCCATGTCCTACATACAAGATGATGAATGCATTTTATTCTTGCCATGTCCATACATGCAAGATGATAGGATGATCACATACATGATAGATCCATATCTATTCTTAGTGTTCACATTCTTTATAAGAATTGGACACTTGGCCTTGGGATACTAACTCCATGTAATATGGATAGGTTTTCTCCCACTAAATATGTGCATACTGAACCTTTCAGTACAGATTGCCAATGTATGCTCTCTCTCTTTTCAGGTCAAGAGGTTTTCGAGAACTATCTCTATAGGTCTCTATTCCTATCACATAGGAAATGCCTCTATCTTCCTTAAAGATAATTTCCACTTTGGATTTCCATTCTAGAACATTTCCATTTCACATCAACATGTGGAATGTGAATACACTCCCACTAAATCACAGATCCCTTCTTTATCTTTGACATATCAGTCAAACCCTTTGACTATATCATCAAAGTAAAGATTCAATTCTGAGTCGATTGTACTCAATCAATCACATTGATTAGTCCATTGTAACTTATAGACTTCATTTTCATTAGTGGATTCATAAACCTTATAGGTTGTGTCACATACACATCCTTGTTTTATTCCTCATAGGAATGCGGTTTTAGTATCCATATGCCAAATGTCTTAGTCATTAAGTTGTAATCAACAAGCATCATCCTTCTCAAAATGTCATCCATGTGTCTTAACGCTTAAGACTTATTTGCACTTATGGATTTCATTCCAATGGGTGCTACCATCAAGGTCATACCTTATGGTTCACATGGAAGTCATTTAGGATGTAATGGTCATATACCATAACTCAAAATTTCGCTCCTCATATTTATCTAGATAGTTGACTCATCACATGAACAACTTATCAAATAGATAATCGAGATGTATCTATCAAGGAATCTGAGAACTCACAACACTTTGTGATTCTTAATATCCTTTATTGTTGTGGGGTATTCTTTATTTAAGAAGAATTCAGTTATTTGATAATCATTCTCTAACTCCTTAGAGTATGATTCCTTCTTGATTTAGACATCACCATGCCTTAATCATGAGTTCACTATGATACACTATCATAATCACTCACAAGGTTCTCAAACATTTGGTCTAAGTATTTTATTCATTGATCTCATCAAGAATTAACACTTTACCAAATTTTTACTTCATCTATGATATCCTTGAACATTTCAAGATATTCATATTGGTATTTCTCTAAACACCATTTGAAGTATTAGCATTCGCTCCAATAGGTATGTAAATACATCACATGTATTATACCTAATAGGATAATCATTCTCCCACTACCACTAGTGAAAATTGATTCATTATGTCCAAGATATTCATGTCTCTTATTGGTTCTCTAACCAAAAGAGTCTATATTTATCCATCACATGGAAACTAGAAATGAATTTCTCATGATTGATGCTAATTTGATTGTTTGAGTTATCTATAACTTTTAGGTATCATTTTATCTTATGCATACCAAGTATCACAAGATAAACAAGGCATTGCCACAAAGATCATATCTTTGAAATTGAAACATCAACTATATTGATAGCCATCCTTGTCTCAACAAGATGCAACAATAAAGTGTTTCTATTGGAAAATTGAAATAGCAGTTCTCAACTCTATTTCGTGCCCTTTAGGCTGAAATAAACTGAAAGATACTCCTATCTATGGCAGCAACACTTGCTTCAATGATTAGTACTTCTTTCTTGGTCCTTTCACAAAGGCCATCACTTCTTTGTGGATCTTGCATATCATATATGACATATCCATATCTTGGTATCATATACCTCAAATAAAGAAGTGGTTCATTTCATGATACCCTAGGTGGAGATCTCTATCCCCATACTTTCATCTTCTTTTGTTCTTCTAGATATAGAGGGCAATCCCTCATACACCCTTTCCCCATGTGCCTTGAGGCTGAAGATGGCTTGGGCTGTTGGCTAGCATCAGAACACTTCTTTACTTTGCCCTTGCCCTTACACTTAAGACTTACCCTTCATTGATCACATCAAACATTAGGGTTTGTCTTTCTTCATAATTTCCTCTACTGTCCTCAACATGTCCACCAACTTTGTCAACGTTTGTCAAAGTTGTCCATGTCATAGTTGATCATGAACTGTATGATTCTCACAACATTTGTAGTATCATACCAATAACCAACTCTTGGCTCAGAGGAAATCCTTCTTAGTTAGGTTTTTCCCATATACCCAATCATATTGAGTGTGTGAATACCTTACTGGATCTCCTTCTGTCATGACATACTAGGACATTGTCCTTGAAACATCATATGTCTCATGTTGTCTCTACAACATCAAGCACTCCTCATCAATGTCATCCTCGGTTTGCTTCCATAAGCATACTTTCAGCCATTGATGGGGTGGGATTGAGTTCATCTGGTTCTGGTATAACAAGGACTTAGAGCTTTCGCTCTTTTATTGAGAACACTTCTCATCATCCTAACCAGTCGTGGAATTATTCCCATTTAGTTTGTTGGTCTCAAAGACCGATCGCAAATAAAGTGATTATTGTTAATTAACCATTTATTTTAACAAAAGGAAATATATGCAATTTTAATCCAAAACTCTTTTGACTCATTTGATTGATTTGAAAAGTTGACGATAAAATTAGGCCTTTAATTAATTATCGCTCCCACTATTTTACTTCAAATTGATAGCCCTCACCATCAATTCGGAAGATTGCAGCATACAACATTCTAGTGGGCAAGATCTTGAACTCCTCTAAGTCATGGACCAGCTAGGGTTGTCACCCACAACTTAGATCTCTCAGGTAGGCAACTCTTGCCAATTGCATCATATGCAACTCTTGATAAGATGTCATATGCAACTCCTTGCCATGATCATGTCCATGCCTCAAGGTGCTAGATCCTATCTAGGTCACCTTGTTAAGTTCGACCCAAAGCCAACACAATGAATATGCACCCTGCTAGGGCAGACCCACCAATGGCATGTAAGATGCTCTTGCAAACAAATTATTTTGTCCCAAACTATGGTTACTTTGATTAGGGTGAATGGAGTCCATAAGAAATAGAAGGTGTGCTCTGAAGTATTGACGCAATGCAACACAGGAGTGGTAGGCTATCTATTTTTCTGAAGCAGTCTAAACTTCTGAAGGTGGTCTATCATTTGGAAAAGCTGTATTTGTAAGAGATATTGATTCTGAGCTTCCACCTGATCTCATAGTAGCTGCATTATCCAATAGATTTAACATCTTGACCAAACCTTCCTGTGCATCAAAAGAATCCAAAATTGCTCTGAACACAAATGCTGAAGCAAAAATGTTGCATTCTTTCTTGCTTGGACTTGAGAACAGTCAAGAAGCTGGAGTGCTAGCTCAACCACCTAGTGGATAACGATAGGGGCAAGTGCACAGACATGCTCCATTATTCCATGCCATACATTTAAGTGATATATATAAAATATATGTTACCATTTGAAAGCATTATCATATCCAAAAAAGAACAGAGTTATTCATACATATGGCGTTCAGTCTGTAGTAAAAATAAAAACATGACTAAGTAAATAAAGCAGCAGACTCAAAACTACCTGGAGAGACCCAATAGTGAATAAACAAGATGAAAGACCAAAATACGTCTCATGAACCCTGTGGATTGCAAGTAGCTTTTGCATTCCACCTCGATCAACAAAAAGAGCTACAAATTTTTATGTGCAGCCAATGCACAAATCAACTTCAACACTTTTGAAAAGAAATTTGTATCATCAGAATCCTCTTTCTACTTCAGACTCTGCTGCAATAATGAATGGCATACATCTACATCCTTTTCATGTAAAATCGGGCCTAGAGCTTCAAGATATTCTCCTAGAGTTTCAAGGAATTGGATATAGTACTTCTCTCTCAAGCGAGAGAGAGATTCACTATCCAGAATGAAAAAAATCATCTGGTTCTTCTTCATCAACTTCAGGTTCAATATGATTTGGTTGGTCTTCTTTTGAAGCATCAACGCTAAAGATTAAAAACACAATATCTATCAGCATCTTCTGTTACAGAGAGAGGGGGAGGGATGGAAAATTGTTGTAATTTATGTTGTAAAATAGAAGAGCAATCACTTACCGAAAATTGTCAGACGTTGCAGATGCATCTACAACTGTTGAAGCAGCTTCTAGGTACCCAGATATATGCAATTACTCAGACTTCTAGGTACCCATATATATGATTTGATAGCAATTTGGCTCTGCTCAATTTCTTCACTACCACAATTAAGACTTCTACAGATGTTGAACATTGAGATTGAACATGATTGTTGCAAACCATTACTTGTAAGTTCCCAACCTAAGCTTCTTACAAACTGATTATAGTAAGGATACATCAAAAGTGCATGCCCATGGAAACATGTTTGGGCAATTTTGATGCTAGAGAAGGTTAAATATATTCGTTTGGTTGATTGGCGGTGGTGCCTGACAACATAGGTAATCTAAGGTGGGCTATTTACACAAAATTTTATAGTAAGTCAGCCACCTAGAAACATACTTGCTTCAATGCCTTGTTCCTACAGGCTTACAGTTGAACAATTTTTTTATAGAATCAAGACACATTAAATTTATACAGTTTCTAAGACATTTATAAAATATCATAAAGAAAAGACATGAATACATGTAGCAACCAATTGCCACCCTTAAGTTGTCTCCACTCAAACAACACTCACTTTTGTCAAAAATCGAGTCATTCTCATATAAGTAATAGAGCTGCAAGAGAATAATATATAACAATTGAATATAGGTCTATACCACTATGAAAGCCCAAAAATGTGTATGGATGACAATGAGAAATAACAATGAAAAAATAGCCATGCAGTAATTAACATCCACAACATAATATATTTGAAGAGATAACATGCACATCCCGTAGGTGACAGGAAGCCTGAAATTTTCAGATTAAGTATTTCTTAGCCAATAACTCCATAATCATTAGAACAACCTTCCTCTTGGGGGAGAAATGAAGACAACCACAACTAAAAGTTGCATATACCTTTGTAAAGGTTGTTGATTCACGCATTATTGTTCATGCTAGTAGAGTTCACAAAGAAATATGAGAATAAAAAGCAATATACATGATAGAGAAATTAATCCCATAGTTATACAATTGTATTTAACAAGAAGAAAAAATAGAGATATCATTATAATTTGCTAGATAGGAATCATAAACACATGTTTAAATAGATGACTTAAACACATATTTGTTACAAGATATCTGATCATCAAAGATTTGTGCCACCAATCTGATTGACATGATAGGATAGCAGAACAGAAGCAACAGCTAACAATGACTAAGGAAAAGGCAGAAAAAATCAATGGCTTACAAGTTGCGTCAGGTATAGAAGTATTGAATACTCAAGATTGACCTCAATAAAACATTATTCAATATGCACGGTAATATCAGACATCAATCAACCTCGAATGAGAATAACACAAGAAAATAAGATTCATAGGTAATCTCCAAGACTAAATGTAACCAATACAAACATAATGACATTACTACCAAGATAATGAAATAATGAATGGTTCTACAATATGTGTGACATCCACATTTATTTAAAACCAACTAAATATAATAAAGAATGACTGACTTCTATTTTTACTAAATCCTATCAATTCATATGATATGTGAATATCTATATTGATCACGTCTATATTCATACTCTTGGTTTCCACATCTCCAAATGGTTCACCTACAATGATGAAGAAAAAGTTAAGAAGTACACTTCTAGTATTGAGATAAAATGTTACCTGACAATGAGTAATTTCTTTGGCCAAGCTATCACTGTCCCAATTACATCCTCAATGACTTGGTGTTGACCAAAAGGTCTAATCAACTGCTCTTGAGGTTGGATTGGTATAGTAATGGACACGACAGCAAATGAGGAACCCAACAACGCTCCTCCTACAACATAAGTTGGACTTGCAGAAGTAATGTATCCTTGTGCTACAATTGATTTCCCATCATCAAAACTTAACAAGGAAATAACCTTTAAATTTATAAACATTGTGTCAAACATTATTTTTACTTAAAAATTAGATTGAATTTTTTTATCAATAAATGTTTGGCTATAATAACCTGCCCTTCGGTAATGGGTGTTTCACTACTCGATTGATTTGGCTGGGTAGTCTTTCATTGGTGGTCCTTGTGATATTCTACAAAATAAATTATTCACTATAAGAAAATCAATTTTTTTATGTTATCACAATATAAGAATTTGAAGATTTACCTCGTTGGGCTGAAATGAACCACTCAAGTTAGAATTTCTCAGCATCATAGCTTCAAGATTTTCATATTTTTTCTTCATTTCTAACAACTCCATTTGTTGAGCCTCATATATTTGGGTATGAGCATCAACAACCATTTCTAAGTCTTTGATTTTATTTTCATAAGAATTATGAGACACATGTATCACATGTTTCACATGATTCTTATTTGGACCCAAAATATGATCAAATATCTCGTCTTCATTGAGATTTTCTTCTTTACTTGCAAGTGCCACATTCAACTTGTCCTACATTAAAATATTAATTAGAATATATTCATTAAATGAAAAATAAATTTGTTAAACGATTGCTTACGTACAATCAATTCTGCATATTTTGCATCCACAACAGTACCATCCTTCTTCAAATGGGTGGCCTTAAACAAGTCTAATATGCTAACATTGTCATCATTTTTCTTTTCTTATAACTATTTTTAACAGTAGTAGCATATATGAGCTTAGTAGTATGAAAGTGTAATGCACATTTCAACCAGAAGATAACTCACAGTAGCCTTCACATAAGCATCGTCGTTGACCCTGATGTATGTCTCGTCATTACGAACTTTCTACTCATAACGTTTTTAGCACTCCTTAACTACATACAATGAATTATAATAAAATTATATGCAATATACACTATTAAATTCTACAGAGTTAAAGAAGAAATTGTTTACCTTTCCATCGTTAGAATCCCAAAAATTCACAAGAAATTTCCATTGATCAGGATCAACACGAGAGGGGCAATCATTAAGTCGGTCAGATTTTTCTTTGTGCCGCATATAGTGGTTTTTTTTATATCCGCATTGAAGTTTCTCCAACAATCCATCACTGTTCACAAAACTGAATTCTTCCCCTTTATGTCAATAACAAACTTGGTCTGTAACAAAAGAATAATTTTTAAATAAAAAATTCACTGCATTATATTATATCTCTAAGATTAGAATTACCTCCACATAATTCCATATAGCAATTTTGTTTTCTACAGGTAATTGTCACCAATCAAGATAGTTTAATGTTGCAAGATCAGAATTTCTAGCAATAGTTCCCAAAAAGAAAGACAGGTCATTCTGATGTGGTCCTATTAAATCTCCATTCTCATCCAAAGTAATTGGCAACTTTTTATCCCCTGTCTTACCCCATAATTAGATACACTTAGAATAGCCCCTTATTTTTTTATTTGTAGCCCCCCCCTACAAAATCATGAATATAATACAAGAATTTACAAGGATGTACATATTACACACATATAAATAAGTAATAGTTTGTGAAAAATGTAATGCATCTTTGTATCTAAATTTTCTTACCTTCACTCTGCCCAGGATCAGTAGTAGGAGAATCAGCAACAAAATGTTGATCGTTATCTAAATTATCAATTTCAACCTCTTGATTGTTACTGACATCATTTACCAAACGTTGCATACTTGCTCCTACAGGTACTCCTGGATGACTTCTTTTTTCTAAGTGTCTTTTAGAATGACTTCCTTCGCTGGCATTATTTGAGTTTGCCACCACATGACTTTTACCAATGGTACCAACTCCATCATTTGACACAGAGGGATTTTTTTTCTTTTGCAAGGTTCAAAGAAGAACTTTTGTTGTTGTTTGCAGTAGATCCTACCATAATTTTACTATTTCTAAGTCCTTCTTTTGCACTTGAACACCCCCAATCAACATTTATCGAACCAAGATATCCTCCTTTTGGTATTTTGGAAATACCTGCAACTAAAATGATATGATGAGCGGTTCTAAGAATGATATTAAATGATGTAATTTTTTATTTTACCTACCATACTCCCATGAGTTAATCCTTTATTGCAGGCATCGTCAGTAAGTGGAGAAAATAGCTAACTGCGTCTTTTCATTCTCCTAAAAAGATAATTCATATCAAAAATATTGAATTACAAACTGAAATCATGACATACATTCTCTAATTGTGTTCCTCAAATAAAATTAAAAATTTCAATAATATTTATACGTTGCTGATGAAGCCAACATCCAAAAAGCAAACTCATTAAGAAGATTAACCCAAAACGAAAAAAATTGTGCAACAAATGTATAATCATATAAAATAATAAATGACCATTTTATAAATAATAGAATAACATAAGTGTTTCCACTATTTGACCTAATTAATAAAATAAAAAGAGTTACATAAGATCAATGATGGGGATCATGACCCCCTTAATAAAAGGTCACACCCACCATGTCTTCTCTGACTAAATTAAAGTCATCACAAACGTCACTTAAGATATCTTCCAAATCACTTGGAGATTTATCTTCAGATAAGCATGTTCCATCCATGAAATTATCATGAAGCTTCTCCTCCATGTCATAAGTATCATGAGGTGTAGTGTGCACAACATAGCTCCAATTTTTTTGACTTATGTCTTTCACATAAAACACTTGTTGTGCTTGGGAGGCTAATGCAAATGGATTATCAGTTATAGCAATATGTTTTAAATTGACCATTGTGAAGTCATTTTCATATTTTTGATGCCTCTTCTTGCATTGACCCAGTCACATTTGAACAATACAACTTTAAGTTGCTCAAAATAACTGATCTCGAAAACATCCCTTAACACCCCGTAGTATGTAACTTGACCCGTTACAAGAATTTTGTCCTTGGAACTGGAAAAACTTTATGTCTGACATTTACCATAATTCCACTATTTTGTGTTTTTATGCCACATTCTCGATCTTTGGTGCAAAATCTATAACCATTTGTTACATATCCCGTATATTGCATTATCATTTGTTGCAGTCCTTAAGCCAACACTAAAAGGTTTGGTGACACAGTTGTCGACTTTTCCTTCTCCTCAATCTAAAAATATTATGAATTTTGTTATTTATATATTTTTGGTATTATTTTTATGGAAATAACTTATTTAAACGTACATGTTTCTTAAAACATTCATCGAAACTGTTCATATGAAGATTACAGATTTCCCATTATCGTGCACTTGGATTGGTTTTCTTCAAGTATCAGATGTGCTCCCTACTAACAAACATGTGTGACACACCTAGACGTAAATATGAAATTACATAATGAAAAGTAAACAACAATCTTACTTCACGTATGGATCAACTGCGTCACAGTTGGCCAAAATATATTGAAGCGTAGCTTTGAGCATTGCACTATCAAGCGTAATATGAGTCTTCATTCCTAAACGATGCCCTTTATGAAAAAATATAGACCACTCTTCATCATTATCCATATCTTCATCTTCCACATCATTTCTAGACAATTTAGTGAACCTTGTCTCAACTCCTGAGAGATATCTCCAACAGAATGTTAAGCATTCATTTGCCAAGTAACCTTCTGCTATAGAAGCTTCTGGAGCAGATTTAGTTCGCACATATCTTTTTAAAGTTTGTAAGTGTCTACAATAAGAAGAAGAAAAGACTCTGTAAGAACATCACATGCGATCAGATGCAAAGTATGAACAAATTTAATTATTAGAAAGATTACCTCTCCACATGGTACAGCCAACAATATAATATCGTCCTGGCTATCTTCGCTTCTCGTGGAAGATGAATGACCACATGCTCCATCACATCAAAGAATGATGGTGGGAGAATCTTCTATAGGTTACAAAGAGTCACTGCTATTCTGGATTCCAACTTCTCAAAAGTATTTAGATTTATGACTTTAGAGCATAAGTCTTTAAAAAACTTGGACAACTCAATTACAATAGATCTAACATTTTTGTTGGGCAACGCTACTTGTAAAGATAATGGGAGAAATTGTTGCAGCAATACATGATAATCATGACTCTTCAATGCCATCAACTTTCTTTCTTTGACACGTGCATTTCTAGCTATATTAGAAGAATACTCATCAGGAACTCGAGAAGACTTCAACAACTTACATAATAATTCTTTTTCCTCCTTTTTCAAAGTAAAACATGAAGGCGGGATGATATTTTTATTTCCATCCTTGATAATATGAAGTCTATGCCTTATGCCCATCTCTTCGAGGTCATATCAAGAATTTTTAGTGTCCTTTGACTTCTCCATTCTAGCATTGTGTGAATCAAACTCTCACATACATTCTTTTCTATGTGCATCACGTCAAGATTATGATGTGTAAGGTTATGCTTCCAGTATGGCAACTCAAAAAAATACTTCGCTTTCTCCAGTTATACGGTAAATTATCTATATCTCTAGTTTGATCTAGAACTTGACTTCCAGACACCATCTTAGGAGCACTTCTAAATTCTTCTTTTCCATCAAATGATGAAGCATCTTTATGAAATTTATGATCCATTGGGAGGAACCTCCTGTGGCCCATGAAACATGCTTTCTTACTATATGGTAGTCTCCATGAGCACACATCTTTGTTGCATAAAGGACATGCAAGATACCCACTAGTTTGCCAACCAGATAGATAACTATATGCAGGAAAGTCACTTATCATCCACAATAAGGCAGCATGCAACTTGAATACCTCTTTATGATCAGCATCATAAGTATCAACACCGGTTTCCCACAGTTATTTTAACTCCTCAATCAACGGTTGTAGGTAGACATCTATGTCCATTCTTGGTTGAATTGGACCAGGAATAATCATTGACAAGATAAAATTGGGAGACTTCATGCACAACCATGGTGGCAAGTTGTACGGAATCAATACGATGGGCCAAATGCTATATGATAGACTCATGAGGCCAAAGGGATTAAATCCATCGGATGTTAATCCAAGGTGAACATTGTGAGAATCAGAAGCAAACTCCGCATGCATATTGTCAAACGTCTTCCATACTGGAGAATCTGCTAGATGTCGAAGAATCCCGTCCTTGGTACGACTTTCACCATGCCACCGCATCAGGGGTGACAGTTTCGAAGACATGAACGATCTCTTCAACCTAGGAGTCAAGGGAAAGTAGCAAAGGACTTTACAAGGAACTCCTTTCATTTTTGTACGAATGTTTTCTACACCAGCTTCATCAATTTTTATTTCTTTATATCTAGAAGCACCACATTTCAGACATGAAGTGTTATCTGCAAAATCCTTTCGATACAAAATGCAGTTATTTTTACAAGCATCGATTTTATCATAGTCAATTCCAAGGTCCCTGATTATTTTTTTGACTTCATAATAAGAGTTGGGCAACATCTCACCCTCTAGAAGCAATTCCTTCAAAAGCTCAAGCAGCTCAGAAAATGACTTATTACTCCAATTATTGACACATTTTATGTGAAACAACCTCACAACAGTGTACAATTTAGAGTACTTCTTACTTGAATGGTACAATTCATGTGCAGCAATCTCTAATAGTTTGTAAAACTGCTCAGCTTCTTCATTATCAAAAAATACAAATCGATGGTCGTCATCTTCCATATTCTCTCCATCCTGTGATACTCCATACACATCATGCAACATGTCTCTCATATCATCTTTGAACGTGTCATTTTGTGTTTCTGAATCCTCAGAGCTATCAAATGAACCCTCACTGTGAAAAATCCAATTTGTGTAGGTGGTCAAGAATCCATTCCATAACAAGTGTTCAGTTGTGACTTGCCGATTCTGCCTATGCACATTTCAACACTATTTACAAGGACATAAGATAGTCCCATCTCTGTTGGATTTTGAAAATGCATGCTCTATAAATTTAAGCACCCCAAGTAAATATGTCGTGCTTGTTCTATGTTCCTCATGGATCCAACTTGTATCTATCACGACTACCTATAACAATTAAGAAAAAAAGGATAAGAATACAAAGTATTAAAAATTGTTACATAACTTAGTTTCAATAAGATTTAAGAGTTTCTTAGATCTTGGGCAGAGTTTGCCCAAACCAGTAAGAAATTGGACTTTTCGAAACCTGATGAGAGACAGTGGCACGGAGGCAGTCCAGCCTCTACCAATGAAGAAAGAATCAGCTATACATTTTGCAAAGCTATCCCACTTGTTTACCATTGTAGGGAGAATATAGTTTAATTAAAATACAATCCATAACTTAGTCTCAATGTTAAAAAAAACAAAAGTTGCATGCATGTTGTGGAAGGAGAACCATGTAGCTTATAGCATAGTTTCCTTGTGGAGTGCCCTTTTCTTCCATAATGAGTACACTCCTTTTTTTATCCCATGTTCCTTTTCTGTATACATCAAAAAGTGAGTTTTTACAATGCATTGGCTTGAGCCATGAAAAGAAAAACTATAAAGAAACACACAAAACAAACTATGCACAATAGTTCATGCAAGCCTCAACAAGCCATATGACTCAAAGCAAACTATCTATATTAATCTTCAGCCTAATCCAAACAGGCAAATAGTAGTCATATTCATGGACAAGCCGATCATGATTAATGTATATTGTCCAGCATGAGGGGGAACCTTAAAGTGAAAAGGATGTTACATAGTATTAGTAGGCCTATTAGACGTAACATGATTAGCATTACATTATATATATATATATATATATATATATATATATATATATATATATATATGTATATATATATTTATATATATATATATATATATATTTATATATATATATATTTATATTTATATATATATATTAGTCATACATTTTATAATTAGGGAATTTTTCTTCTTCCCAATGCCTATTTAAGAAGTATGGTGTATCCATTACAATAATCAAGCAAAAATCTTTCTCCTGTTTAATAGAAGAATGTGCTGACAGAAATGTCAAACATTCCTCTTATTGCAGATGTAGGAATGATATAGAGGGGAAGAAAGAGAACAGTTGCTCTCGCAAGTGTAGAAAAAAAAACAAAGGGCCCTTACAGAGGGATGGTATTTAATGGATCCTAAGGTCTATGTGCCACTTCTAATATGGGATAAACCTATAAGTATTCAATGGTATTCCTAATGCCTACTTTTATAGGTATTGTGAATCCACAACAAGTATCAAGCAATAATCTATCTCCTATTTCATAGGGGAAGGGGCTAACAGAAATATCGAACGTTCGTCTTGTTGCAGTTGTACGATTGATAGAGAGAGGAAGAAAGAGAACTGGATATAAAATATATATGATATATATGGAGCGAAGAGTACACGGTAGGCACCGTCGGACGTCAGAGAGCGCAGCTAGTAGTGGGAGCACCACCAGAGAGAAGACCAGACGAGAGACATTGCCAAAGAGCACACAAAGTAGGGGAGTGCTGCGTAAGAGAAAACCAGTAGGAGCATTGCCGAAGAGAAGCCAAAAAGGGACGCATCCGGAGAGAAGACTGAAAGGTGTGCCGTCGAAGAAGGCCTACTGCTGGGGGAAAACCTCACCGGTCGTCCGATCGGGCAGGGGGGTGCAGAGAGATGTCTATTCGGAGAATAGGCATATGGCTTCAGAGTCAGAGGACGCAAGGCGGCTTCAGGTGTCGGACAACGAAGGGCTTGAGGCGTCGACGACGCACGATGTGCGGATGGCACTATGGAGTGCACGCAGAGGGTGCCTCTGGGTCAGGGGTCGAGGGCGGGGGGTAACTGGCACTGTGCGTAATGTGTAATGGGGTAGAGAGTGCGTGCTTTGTGAATGATCTCCTTACAATTATTTTGTATACAATTCAAATGGAGTGAAAATTTGTAGCTATACCTTATTTACTGAGGTGTCTACAATCATTTTAGTTATACAAAAATATTTTATAAGTAAAAATGGCTCTCGCTACATATAAATTAATTATAAATGAAACAATCGTAGCTAAATCATTGTTTTTTTGTAGTGCTTCTCCACCAATAAGTAGCTTCAACCAAGCTCCCTCAGGCAGCCTCCACAATCTTAGAGTAGCCAAGGAGCAAAAGTAGCTTGTACCTGTGATGGGGGGATTGGAAGAAGGAAATACAACATTTGAGTACATTGTTTTGATCCTATATCAAGCGTTTGGATATCCTATTCACTGAAGATGGACGTGGCTATATGGCTAGGAGATTGTATTTATAGGACAACTCTAGATCACAAGGAATAAGATGGCAAGTGAATTCTAGCTATGTTGCTCTCAATAGTGAATACTCAAGTGTAGCTTAGGTGCTTTAGGCGTCCTAAGGCCTCTCCTATTTATATGAATGGTTTGAAAGCATCTAGGGACGTTCTAGAGAGTGTCTACAGTGTTCTTAGTGCTTAACTTCCCGTTAGGTGTACATTAGTTGGCTAGCAATTGCTAATTTGTTTGTGCTTGAAAAGAACAATCTAAAACCCTACTCCGTCGACACGATTGTCGACCGAACTGTGTCGCAATTGAGAATTTCTTTGACTGAGACTATTAAGGTAAAAGTGTTGCAACGTCTGTTTCTAACTCCCAACTACTAACCACTCAGTCCAAAAGTCACAAGCTTTAGACTGAAGCTTACTCAGTCGAGATTATTTTTGACCGAAGATTATTTTAGAGCAGAATTGTGTAAGTTATTGAACAGTGCTCACAATTTTGACTGAGGTGGTTCTCAGTCGATAAAAACATTGATCGAGTGTGTCTCGGTTGATAAGTTTTTCGATCGAGGGTGTCCCTATTTTAGACTTTTTGAATCACCTACTAAGTGTGTGTTTCAATGAGTGATGGTGACTCTAACTTTGGGGAAACCTAACTAAGGGTTATAAGTGGATAGGGAAGATCTAATGCTTGATTTACATGATGTATAAGTACTTGTACAATATGTTTTTGTTCAAGTGTTTACATGTGAGTACAATCATGAACATTTATACAATTAAGCGCATTTGATCTTCAATTTGCATTAATCTTCATCTTCCCACTCAGTAGGATTTACTCATTCCTTTGAACCCTAAAATACTCAAATAACATGTTAGATCCACAAGTGTGAAATGTTTGTCATCATTAAAACAAAGGGTATATTAATGTCCAATTTAGCCAACAATCCCCCCCTTCTGAAGATGACAAACATTTCTAAGAAATAACCAAAATAATTCAAATGAGATGAGTTTCAAACCTGAGATTTACCTGAGATGAGAATATTCTCTTGTTTTCATAAAGTGTGTGCTAATTATTCCTAAAAAGATATGGAACATAGTTTCCATATATTAAGGAATGTAGCATCAATTAATGTTAAGGCAAGAGAACATGAAACTCAATTATTTTGTTTTATATTATTTCTCCCCCCTTTGTCATTTCAAAAAGATAGCCATATAATCATGTTACTCCCCTTGAATGGGATACTCTATTGGTATGTATGCCCATAGAGAAAGTCATATGATGATTGTAATGGGATACTATGTAATTGATTTGAATAATAATAAAGGCAATTTCCGATCTATATGTTTAAACTATTTCTGAGATGATGGTGTAACATGATAGATGTCTAAAGAATTGTTTTACTCAATGACGTATGCTTTTAGGTTGAGGACCTAAATGATGAGATCATACGGATGTTAAGAGTATACATTCTTTTTTAGTCCCTAGTTGGTTGTTATTGTGGAAATAACCATAGACATCAATAACACTAAAGACTAGATTGTGTGTTGGTTGATGACAGAATCTCATTAGTCATGATATAGTGATATCAAACCAAGCACATAGGTACTTGTTAGAGAACAAGGTACCGGACTGACCCACCGTGAGAGTGACACATGGAACCTTGACTTGGTAGTCACAGTCAGCTCTCACACTGATGGTGGTGAGTGTGATTCTTAGACCTAAAATCACTACACTCAACACATGTGGTTGGGCACACTTTGACATCATCAAACGCAGTCCTGAAACATGGGTTGTTATAAAGGTGATGATTGGGTGGCTTTGACACATGGGGCTTTTGAGGGGTGAGTGATAGATATGGGATTTGTCCCTCCTAAGGGAGTTTGATATCCTTGGCGACTTGATGAGTAGGATTGAGAAAGGCATGCGCATGCACGTGTGAATTAATATGTGATATTGATGTCATACACATCTCATCAATCTGCTCTGAGATCAAGGAAATGAATGAACATTGACAGGATGATTGTTCCATGCCTCGAGTTCATTCAGGATATCAGTGACAAAGGAATTATACATTCACTGTAACACCATTCACGGATTGTAGGATTGAAAGTTGTTCTCCAACTTTCTATTTCACTTGGGTAGCACTGATGTGTGACTAGGCACCGCTCTTTGCTTGTGAAGTCATAAGTGTTATGGACTTTCACTGCCAACGTGAAATGGACCTGCAGGATCACACAAATAGGATTTAACCTGGAATAGGAGTTTGTCCACAAATGATGTTTAGATTGATTATGAAAGGAGTTTAGTAGTTCAATTAAACACTTAATCAATTGATAGCTCAGTATCATAGTGTTCAAGGTGTTGGACCAATTGATTAGAGTATCAGATTGATTGGAACTGCAATTGACTGATTTTGCACAGTCTGCACTCCCAACCGATCGGCTCATGTGATGAACCGATCGGCTGAGATTGGTGAACCGATCGGTTCATGGGATGATTCAATCGGCTCATGGTCAGAGTGAGACGACCGGTTCAAGGGTTGAACCGATCGGCTCAACTGGCGCAACCGAGCGAGTTGGGAAAATAAGATTGGTGAGAAATTAATTTTTTTCCCTTATCCAATTCGATTGGAACAAGGAAACAAAATAGGAATGTCAATTTGAGTTGAACCAGGATCATGAACTGATCGACTGGAGTGTCCAGCCGATCGACTCATGGATCCAAACGATCGGCTGGTGTGACCAACCGATCCGCTGGAGGGTCCAGACGGTCGTTTCAGGGCTGAAACGATCGGTTCAGCTGACGCAGTTTGTCAAATTTTGTGGAAATATCAAACCCTTCTACTCCTGCTTTAGTCCCGCATTGCCCGGGAAAGAGAACCATGTCCCATGACCCTCCTATATATAGGGGTATTGGGGGCTTCTCAGAGAACAACTCAGTGCAACCAGTTGCTCTGCAAGTTGTCGTTCTCTCTAGTTTTGGTAACCAAGAGAGAGCCCGAGCAAGTGCTTCCCGCAAAAGGGAGGTGCAGCAAGGGAAGGACAACTACAGTTGCAACAGGTAGCAGGAGAGTGTGTTGGTGACTAGTACGTCAACAGGAGGGTGCGACTCCTTCCACGTCCTTGTGCGACAAGGAGTGTGGAGTTCCAAGCGGTCCGTGTGGACGACAGCAAAGGCGGGAGACCTCTGTCGCTCGGAGGACAACTGTCATCCGACAGTCCGATAGGAGGAGGAGTCTTCAGTCCCGGTGTGACCAGGAGCTGCACAGACACCATCCAAGACCGGAGGTGAAGACCGCACAAGGCGCGAGGTATTGTCACCGAGTGAGCCTCAGGACAAGGTATGCATCCACAAACTATCTTTCCTATTATATAGACGTTTACGTGATTCCTTTGCTCTAGGTTTTGGGGAGAAATTTTTTGTTTCTGCTTCCTGTATGCCTCCCGTAAAACCCAACAGTGGTATCAGAGCCACGTCAACAGTTCTATATTTTAGGATTATCGATGTGATCGATTTTGGTTTTTCGCCTTTATTTATTGCATGCGATGCGAATAATATCGGCTTTATACATGTCCAATCCACAAATCCCAAATATACATATATGACATGTAATATTAATGCACTTGATACGTGTCGCCCTTAAACAAATTTCGTGGTGGACGTGTAGCATGATTATGGCCTATAAACCCCTATATCTATGTGTGGTTGTTTGTGTGGTTGCTTGCATCTCGGTCTGCGCACTGATTCCCTCTCCTATTCCTGATGTAACTCGAAATAATTCGAGAATTCTTTTCCTACCTTTGCTCCCCCCGAATGTAACTCGGGGTTTCACAATTCAATTGTAAATAGGAATAGATTTTATTTCTTGTTATGTCAAAGAATGACGGACGATCTGAGACGACCGGTTTGAGGAACGAGACGAGCGGTGGTGACCTGAGGAGATGCACAACGACCGGTGAACCGATCGGCTGGAGGCGCCAGTCGATCGGCTGGTGGCACCCAAACGACCAACTAGCTGGCGAGCCGATCAGTCATGGAGATGAGCTGATCAAACCCAGAGAGGAAGGCACAGATTTTATCTTGTACAGGTTGCATATGATGTAGACCTAGATGACCGTGATTCCTCTTGGCTCGAGGAATCACAATAGGATGGCCATAATCATCGCTTTTATCGTTTCGCATGTTTTCTGTGGGATATAGCATGTATATGATACGTACTATATATATTTGGTGATTGGATATGTATATGTATATAAAAATCAAATCCCTCATTAAAATATTAAGTCTTATACGCCTTCCATTAGCGACACACATGGCAAACTTGATCGACCAAGCGTAGGTTACGCCAAAGCGTGGTGCGCCGTCTATCTTATGGAAGTGTGAAGGGTAAACATGTAGGTTCTGCCAAAGTAGGGTGCATGTTTTCCGTGTTGGCTTTTGGGTTAGACTTAACTGGTGATTCTTAGATCATCTAAGCCCAGAGGCAAGGAATGTTCATGGCAAGGTGTTGCGCATGTTCATTCATCAAGAGTTGCATATGATGCAATTGGCATGATGGCCTACCTAAATAGTCAAGATTGTGGGCGATCAGCCAAAGCTGACTCATGACTTGATGAAATATGGATCTTGACCCACTAGAAGATTGTACGCTGCGATCTTTCGAATTGATGGTGAGGGCTATCAATTTGAGTTAAAATAGTGGGAGCGGTAATTAATTAAAGGCCTAATTAACAATCGTCAAATTTTATTCAAATCAAATCAAAAGGAGTTTTGACAAATGCAAATTTTCTCTTATAGAATGGCAAAGGAATCATCTTTTAAAATGGGCAAATTAATTGAGAATAAATTCCATAAATGGTTGAGGACTGTGAGAAGTGTTCTGCACAATCCATATATACCAGGAGCCTTTGAATCCACTCTATGTATGCTTAATGCGTTGGTGAAGAAGAAAGAAAGTTCATTGATAGAGATCAATGGAACGAAAGGTAAGGGAGAGAAGGGTTCTCTCGCCAAACCGATTTCTTCTACATTGAGAGGATGGAAGGAACGATGGAAGAAGAAGCCAGAGATAGAGATCTCTACTTCTGGTGTATACGTGATAGAGATTAACTTTACTACTTCTTCATCATGGGTACTTGATACCGGATGCGGATCTCACATTTGTTAAAATGTGAAGGATCTTAAGAGAAGTAGGCCTTTGGGGAAAGGTGAGGTTGAACTACGTGTTGCCAATGGGGAAAGAGTTGTGCCAGTGTCGTAGGAACCTATGAGTTAACTCTACCTAGTGGGCTAATAATAGAGTTGAAGAACTGCTATTATGTACCTGCCATAAATAGGAATATCATTTCCGTCTCTTATTTGGACAAGGATGGATTTGAATTTCTTATTAAGAATGGAAAGTGTTCCATTTCTAAAGATGGGATCTTTTATGGCAGTGCCCCAATGTCTTATGGTCTATACTTGATAGATCTAGAGACAAGTGTATACAATGTAAACACCAAAAAGCAAAAACTCAACGACTCAAACAAAACATATCTTTGGCATTGTCGTCTAGGGCACATAAATGAGAAGTGCATTTCTAGACTCCATAAAAGTTATCTAGACTCTTTTGATTATGAATCAATAGAGACGTGTGAATCTTGTTTGTTGGGAAAGATGACCAAGACTCCCTTTTCAAGTAAAGGTGAGAGAGCTAGTGATCTATTAGGACTCATACATACTGATGTATGTGGACCTTTTAGAACTAATGCCAGAGGTGGGTATCAGTACTTCATTACCTTTACTGATGACTTCAGTAGGTATGGCTATGTGTACCTGATGAAACATAAGTCAAAAACCCTTGAAAGGTTCAAGGATTTCATGAATGAAGTATAGAACCAACTTGGTAAAAGTATTATGGCACTTTGATCCAATCGAGGTGGAGAATACTTAAGCCAAGAGTTTGAGGACCTTCTGCGAGCCTGTGGTATTGTATCACAATGGACTCCGTCTGGAACACCACAGCGTAATGGTGTGTCTAAAAGAAGGAATCGCACATTGTTGGATATGATGCGATCAATGATGAGTTTTGTCGATCTTCCTATTTCTTTCTGGGGTTATGATCTTGAAACCGCCATGTTTACACTTAACCGTGTACCATCTAAATCGATTCAAAAGACACCATATGAGATATGGACCGGGAAGCGTCCCAATTTGTCTTTTATGAAGATTTGGGGTTGTGAAGCTTACGTTAGGAAAATGTTTCCTGATAAGCTTGGACCCAAGTCTGATAAATGTTATTGTGTTGGATATCCCAAGGAAACCAAGGGATATTATCTATACCACCCAACTGACAACAAAGTGTTTGTTGCCAGGGATGTTGTGTTCCTAGAAAAGGAATTTATTTCCAAAGGAAGTAGTGGGAGGAAAATAGAGCTTGAAGAAGTTCAAGCCCAACAAGAAAACATTGAACCGATTGATGTACAAGAGGAACATGGAGATTCACAAGGTGTTGTGGAATCTCAGTCTCCTCGGGTAACACAAGGACCTCGTAGATCTGGTAGGACCCGCCTTGAACCTGAGAGGTTTGGATACCTTGTAACTCAGGAAGGTGGTGAGTTGATCATAGATGATGATCCAACTACCTACGCAGAGCCTATGGAGGGACCAGATTCTGAGAAATGGCTTGAAGCCATGAGATCTAAGATGGAATCCATGTACTCCAACAAAGTATGGACTTTGGTGGAATCACCTGAAGGGGTAAAACCCATAGGGTGCAAGTGGGTCTTTAAGAAGAAGACCGACATGGATGGAAATCTGTAGACTTATAAAGACAGATTGGTTGCTAAGGGATTTCGACAAGTTCAAGGTGTTGACTATGACGAAACCTTTTCACCAGTTGCCATGATTAAGTCCATCAAGATCATGCTTGCTATTGCAGCTTATTATGACTATGAGATTTGGCAGATGGATGTTAAAACTGCATTCCTTAATGGGAATATAAATGAGGATGTGTACATGACACAGCCTGAAGGTTTTGTAGATCCAAAGAATGCCAATAAAGTCTGTAAGCTACAAAGGTCAATCTATGGATTGAAGCAAGCATCTCAGAGTTGGAATCTTCGATTTGATGAGGAAGTCAAAGTGTTTGGCTTTATTCAAAATGAAGATGAACCTTGTGTGTACAAGAAGGTGAGTGGGAGCATGACTACATTCCTCATATTGTATGTGGATGACATACTCTTGATGGGGAATGATGTCTTAGCCTTAGAGAAGGTAAAGACTTGGCTTGGGAATACTTTCTCAATGAAGGACTTGGGAGAAGCATCCTACATTCTTGGAATTAAGATCTATAGAGATAGATCTAGAAGGCTTCTCGGACTAAGTCAGAACACGTACATTGACAAAGTGTTGAAGCAGTTCAGCATGGAGAACTCAAAGAGAGGCAACATCCCCATGCTACATGGAGTCACCGTCTCTAGAGCTCAATGTCCCCAATCTTGTGAAGAGAGGGAGCGGATGAATGGGATCCCATATGCATCAGCCATCGGATCCATCATGTACGCTATGTTGTGCACATGCCCAGATGTCTCGTGTGCTCTCAGCATGATGAGCAGGTACCAGTCAGATCTCGGGGATGCTCACTGGACAGCCGTAAAGAACATCCTCAAGTACTTGCGAAGGACTAAGGATCAGTTTCTTGTTTACGGCGACGAGGAAGAGCTGGTTGTAAAGGGCTACACCGATGCAAGCTTCCAAACTGATAAAGATGATTACAGATCGCAGTCAGGATTTGTATTTTGCCTTAATAATGGAGCTGTGAGCTGGAAGAGTTCCAAGCAAGAGACAGTTGCCGATTCTACTGCAGAGGCCGAGTATATTGCTGCTTCGCATGCAGCAAAGGAGGCTGTGTGGATCAAGAAGTTCATCTCTGAACTTGGCGTAGTTCCCAGTAGCTGTGATGCAATTGAGCTTTATTGTGACAATAATGGAGCTATTACACAAGCTAAGGAACCCAGATCACATCAGCGGTCCAAACACATACTGCAGCGCTTCCATCTCATACCAGAGATCGTACAGCGAGGAGATGTGAAGATTTTCAAAGTACCAACTGAAGACAACATAGCTGATCCACTGACTAAGGCCCTTTCTCAGTAGAAGCATGATGGTCATGCTAGGTCACAAGGACTGAGGTTCCTAGGTGACTGGCTCTAAGTGCAAGTGGGAGTCTGTTGGTATGTATGCCCATAGAGCAAGTCATATGATGATTGTAATGGGATACTATGTAATTGATTTGAATAATAATAAAGGCAATTTCCGATCTATATGTTTAAACTGTTTCTGAGATGATGGTGTAACATGATAGATGTTTAAAGAATTGTTTTACCCAATGACGTATGCTTTTGGGTTGAGGACCTAAATGATGAGATCATACGGATATTAAGAGTATACATTCTTGTTTAGTCCCTAGTCGGTTGTTATTGTGGAAATAACCATAGACATCAATAACACTAAAGACTAGATTGTGTGTTGGTTGATGACAGAATCTCATTAGTCATGATATAGTGATATCAAACCAAGCACATAGGTACTTGTTAGAGAACAAGGTACCGGACTGACCCACTGTGAGAGTGACACATGGAACCTTGACTTGGTAGTCACAGTCATATCTCACAGTGATGGTGGTGAGTGTGATTCTTAGACCTAAAATCACTACACTCAACACATGTGGTTGGGCACACTTTGACATCATCAAACGCAGTCCTGAAACATGGGTTGTTATAAAGGTGATGATTGGGTGGCTTTGACACATGGGGCTTTTGAGGGGTGAGTGATAGATATGGGATTTGTCCCTCCTGAGGGAGTTTGATATCCTTAGCCACTTGATGAGTAGGATTGTGAAAGGCATGTGCATGCACGTGTGAATCAATGTGATATTGATGGCATACACATCTCATCAATCTGCTCTGAGATCAAGGAAATGAATGAACATTGATAGGATGACTGTTCCATGCCTTGAGTTCATTCAGGATATCAGTGACAAAGGAATTATACATTCACTGTAACACCATTCACGGATTGTAGGATTGAAAGTTGTTCTCCAACTTTCTATTTCACTTGGGTAGCACTGATGTGTGACTAGGCACCACTCTTTGCTTGTGAAGTCATAAGTGTTATGGACTTTCACTGCCAATGTGAAATGGACCTGCAGGGTCACACACATAGGATTTAACCTAGAATAGGAGTTTGTCCACAAATGAAGTTTAGCTTGATTACTAAAGGAGTTTAGTAGTTCAATTAAACACTTAATCAATTGATAGCTCAGTATCATAGTGTTCGAGGTGTTGGACCGATTGATTAGAGTATCGGATTGATTGGAACTGCAAATGACTGATTTTGCACAGTCTGCACTCCCAACCGATCGGCTCATGTGATAAACCGATCGGTTGAGCTTGGTGAACCGATCGGTTCATGGGATGAGTCGATCGGCTCATGGTCATAGTGAGACGACCGGTTCAAGGGTTGAACCAATCGGCTCAACTGGCGCAACCAAGCGAGTTGGGAAAATAAGATTGGTGAGAAATTAATTTTGTTTCCCTTATCCAATTCGATTGGAACAAGGAAACAAAATAGGTATGTCAATTTTAGCTGAACCAGGATCACAAACTGATCAACTGGATTGTCCAGCCGATCGGCTCATGGATCCAAATGATCGACTGGTGTGACCAACCGATCGGCTGGAGGGTCCAGACGGTCGTTTCAGGGCTGAAACGATCGGTTCAGCTGATGTAGTTTGTCAAATTTTGTGGAAATCTCGAACCCTTCTACTCCTGCTTTAGTCCCGCATTGCCTGGGATAGAGAACCCTATCCCATGACCCTCCTATATATATAGAGGTATTGGGGGATTCTCAAAGAACAACTCAGTGCAACCAGTTGCTCTGCAAGTTGTCGTTCTCTCTAGTTTTGGTAACCAAGAGAGAGCCCGAGCAAGTGCTTCCCGCAAAAGGGAGGTGCAGCAAGGGAAGGACAACTGTAGTTGCAACAGGTAGTAGGAGAGTGTGTTGGAGACTAGTACGTCAACAGGAAGGTGTGACTCCTTCCACGTCCTTGTGCGACAAGGAGTGTGGAGTTCCAGGTGGTCTGTGTGGACGACTGTAGAGGCGGGAGACCTCTGTCGCTCGGAGGACAACTATCATCCGACAGTCCGGTAGGAGGAGGAGTCTTCAGTCCCGGTGTGACCAGGAGCTGCACAGACACCATCCAAGACTAGAGGTGAAGACCGCGCAAGGCACGAGGTATTGTCGTCGAGCGAGCCTCGGGACAAGGTATGCATCCACAAACCATCTTTCCTATTATATAGACGTTGACGCGATTCCTTTGCTCTGGGTTTTGGGGAGAAAAATTTTGTTTCCGCTGCCTGTATGCCTCCCGTAAAACCCAACAGTCCCGTACATATGATACACAAGTTGAAAAATAAAGTGATAGAAAATGTCCAATGAAATCCATAAGATATATTTTTACTAACCTTATCAAGTGAACACAAACAAGTTCAATTTCATTGATAACAACATAGGATAACAACATAAACTTCACTAGAAATGATTACATAAGTTGTATTACTCGCTATATTGGACATAATCACTTGAAGGATTGTAAGATTACATCAACCTCAGGATCGTTCCCAAGAAATGGATCATTACCATAGTACTTGAAAAGTGTTTTCCAATCAAGTGTATCTATCTTAGTAAGAGCATATGCCTCCATAAATGTAGGTGCCCTATCAAATCTAAAGTGGACAACTATTCCTAGATTTCTTTGACTAAGCCTATTAAGGTGGTTGTGGGACTTGGGTGTATTGTATTGAAGGGGTATAGAGACTCCTGCAATAGAGTGTATATGGATATGTGTCAGGAACATTGGGAGGCAAGGCTTGCATTCTTTGATTGAGGTAGGTCATGGCATGGTGATTGTAATCTAATTGTCTCCCAAGATGATAGTATCCCCTTTAAGATAGCACACATCATTTACTTGATTTTCTATGGAGTAGCGAGGAGGAGTAGGAGGTGGAGGATTTTCTTCGATGGATGACTCTCCTTCAACCCTAGCTCTCTTGTGCCCAAATTCAAGTCCCATTTTATCTATAGTGTGTTTGGTGATTTTTTGAGGATGCCTATCACACTTGTAGTTTAAATCCTTTAGGTTTTTGTCAAGGCAAATTTAAATAATTTGGCACACAAAATCAACATAGGGAGTATTTCTAGAAAATTCAAACATATTGGATAGGATAATACGGATGAAGTTGACAAGAATGCTTTCTAGAATATCATTGATTAGATACATCCTGAATTGTGGGATTTCAGTTTTGTTTGCTCTAGGGAAGATGTTATGGGAGATCATGAGGTTTACTACCCTAGCTTTAGGGGTTATAGATGTAGCATAGTAAGTTCCTCTATTCTCATGACATGAAGTATTAGGAAGGAAAATGGCCCTTTTGATGTCTCCTAAGCTAACGGTGTTATCAGCGATGGAGAATTTGGATAAGGGTTTTCGATGGTTAGGTCTATGAAAGTTCCATGTTCTTTCTCATCTATATCTAGCATTTTAAGGATGTCTTTTTTAGAAAAACGGAACCTAACCCATCAACCATGGAAGTGAAAAGGAAAGGATTATTGGAGTCCCTAGTAAGATTAGCATAGAACTCATTAACGACTTGGGTGGACCGAAAATGAAAAGATGGTTCAAGAAACTCCATCAAATTTTGCACCTTGAAGAGCTCGGGGAGATCAAGGAGTGTGATGAAGTCGTTGGTGTCGACTGGGCATCGGGGAAGAGGGGTCTTCAAGGTGAGCTTGAGGTAGCATTCTCCAACAACAACATTGTTGAATGGAATGTCATTGATGACGCTCAAGGATGGAGTGTCCGTTCTTCCCTTCCTCACAACTACTTGCTTCTTCCCACCATGAGCTGAAGATGAGGCCATCTTGAACAAATGGAGGTGGAGAAGATCTAGGTATGGAAGTGAAAGAGTATTGCTGAAGAATATCTCTAAAGATCACTAGAGAAGGGATGGAGAAGAGAGAAATTGAGGTGTGAATAGAATGGGCAGATTGGGGTCCCTTTTATAGCAAATCAAGGACATGCCCGCTTGACGATTTTGTCAAACAAGGGCCCAACAACTCTCTTATGACGATCCTCATAATGGCTAGTTTGATCGACCGTTGGAGTTTGAATTATGACTGTTGCGATGAGGATTCAGTCAAAATTATTTTTCATTGAGGGGCCTTTTTGCAAAAAAAATAGTTTGTAAAGTTTCTAGAGGAAACTTGGTTCAAAATCGCCTTGTCGGTCAAGGGTTCCATCGAGTGGAACTTGATCGAGGTTTTTGTCGATTGAGAATCTTCTCGTTCCAAAATATTTTCGACCGAACAAGAGTCTGTGAGTAGTTTGTTGAGTTGATTTGAGCTTGCTTATGTGCTTGTTCATGCTAATAAATTTTCGTGACTAACCAAAGAAATAGTACTAGAATTTTGTGCAATAAAAATAGCATGAAACTCAAGTAAGAAAATTAGGAATTTTGAGCACATATATCAAAGGATACATCTTCTAGGGGAGTAATAAGTAAGTCAATATAATTTATCTTTAATTGATTACTTAAAATGTCAAATTTAGCCGTAATTCAAACACTAAGAATAATTTCTCAACCATTTGCAAGGGATGTTAAGCCCTGAAATGCTATGAGATTCCTTTAGGCTCATAGTGGTATTAATAGATGTATTTATAACCAAGTATAAGGGATGTTAATCCCAAATTGGTGTAGAGAATCCAATTAAGAGAAAAACTATATGCACATCATATCCAACAATTTTTGTGAGTTTAAAAATACTAAGGTAAATCAATTGATTATGAGATAATTTTACGAACAATCTTTTTATGCCACAAATAATTTATTTCAAATCATAGTGTTCATGAATTTGAGAGATTTACAATCATTTTTCCTTTTGATTTTCCTATGAATCATGTTTATTGTCATAATATGTAATTCTTTTACACACATCACATTTGAGAATTTTGCAACATTACCTATGCCAATAGTTTTATCTTTGAAGCTTTCTCCAAAAGTGACCACATTTCAATGTGTGTAGAAATCTTCTCATATCCAGTAATATGCTTGTTGGGGCAATCTCTATAGACCTGCAAAGTATAAATTTTGGTCCTCATATAGTGGTCCTTTTAGTTAGGAGCATCTATTAAGACATTTTATATTTTAGAATAACTAATTAATTAGGAAGAGTATTTGAAGATTTTTGAACAACAAGGTTGAATATAGTCACAAGTGTATTGATTCAATAACAATCGTTTGTCAGAACAACACTCGATGGACAATTTCTATGACTGGATGGATTTTTGGTCGAGATATTTGTCGATTAGAATGATTTCCTAGAATATACACTTTTTGATAGAACATCTCTTGATTGAATATTTCCTTGACCGGTGATAACCTCCCTTTTTGTGATGTTATCTTACTAGTTTTTCTTAGTTTTCCACGCTTTTTCTTAGATAAAGTAGATAGAATACTTAACTTTCCACTTTATTGTGAATATACCAATAGACTGATATTTCTCCTTTTCTTCTTACAGAAAAATCCAAAAAAATTGCAAAAGCCCCAAACGGTCCCAAGATCGAATGAAGGCCAAATGGTCCCAAGACCGAATGGAAGCCAAACGGTCCCCAGATCATATGAACTCAAACGGTCCCAAGACCAAATGAAGGCCAAACGGTCCCAAGACTGAATGAAGGCCAAACGGTCCCAAGACTGAATGAAGTCCAAACGGTCCCAAGACTGAATGGGAGCCAAACGGTCTCCCAGACCGTATGAAATCTAACGATTCCAAAATTGAATGAAGGCCAAATGGTCCCAAGACCGAATGGAAGCCAAACAGTCCCCTGACCGTATGAACTCTAACGGTTCCAAAACCAAATGAAGATTTATTGATCCCAAGAATGCGCAAAAGCTATCGGTCTCAAGACCATTAGGATTCAAACAGTCTCCAGACCATGAGGATCCAAACGGTCTCCAAACTGTGAAGATCCAAATAACTCAAAACCGTTCAAGACCCCCTTAGATCCTATAAATAGGACCCAAGGGGTCCTCATTAATCATCAAGTCTTAGACAGCCAAAGGCTGCTTTATTTGTTCCAGAGCTATTTCATCGTTCATCCTTCGCCCCAAGGCTGCCGGTCTAAGATCCACACTCCATCCATAAGTCTACTTTCTCTCTTATCAACATTGAAGGTGGGAAGTTAAGGATTCATCATCAAGGCAACCACACAGTGTGAAGACAGTTGTTCTCTACTCCAAGGGGTCAACCTTCCTCCCTCCTATGTGGAGATGATGCTCTCCTTCTCTTCTCCTATCTCCTTCTTTGTTCTTGCCATGAGTGAGTAGTTTCATACACTAGGGTGCAGGGAGTAGCCCCACTGTCCATGTTTTCATTCCATGCTTTGTAATTCATGAGTTTGCAATAAAAATGCTATATTTTCAGATCAACTTCAATCATTTAAATGAATGCTAGTTGCTTGATCACCAACCTGTGTTACCTATTATCTACTAGTGCAAATTGTCTACGTTTGTGCTTTTAGATTCGATTATCGATTGAATGTTGGTTCTTGATGTATGTAGTCACCATATATCTGTTTTGGTATCTAGGAACGCTTTTCAAGGAGTGGAGTAAACTCACCTCCATCATTATACTTTCATACTATGAAATAGAATCAGTTGACGTATGGAAGTACAACTTTGATAGGTCGATGAACTCACTTTGCGAAGGGAGTGATGCAAAGTAAGTGACCATTCGTTCGGGGATGGATGGTGTTACAATACTTCCACGTTTCTTGTAGTTTGCTATTCGAAAGAAAGTTAAGCCTACAAAGATACTAACTGATTAGACCCTTTTTGCAAGCCATGTTATTATGATGTATGTTATGATCCATGAGTGGTGGTGGTGAAACCCGATCACATCCTAGTGGTTCCCACATATGGTTTACCACCTTAAGTCTACTTTCCTGCCATTTAGTTTACTTTGCTCCTTAGTTTAATCATCAAATCAACTCTTCAATCTAAATATCAACTCTTAAGTAGATAAGTAGAATTATAACATTTTTCATCTTGTTAATCCTTAACAAGACCGTTGTCTCGTGGATTCGACCCTCAACTGTACTACGATAAGACTTCCACGTATCTTAGCATATGTGGGTGGAGATCTTATTATAGCACACGAAAGGCTAAACTTAGAGATTTACTATCTCTAGGATTTTTAGTGGTGCACGCAACTCCACGTGAGTGGAGGCTCCATCAATCAGAGAGAGTCTCAGTCAAAAATTATGTCGACGAAAAAGGGTTCTCTGTGTTCTTTACTAAAATTTATCAGTTTCAAGCAAAGCATTTAATTATTTCCAATCAAATCATGCAAGTTAAAGCTTAGTTTAGCTGAGATAAGACAATCAGATTTTCAAACTAAGTTTTAGATCAAATCTCAACTAAGTATTCCACATTTCTAAATTTTTGGTTTTGAAACCCAATCTCGATCCTTATTTTTCATGTAAGGACATGAAGATGAATAGTGTCCAAGACGTAAAATATAATGACGACAGATGAAATCAGTTTCATTTCTTTTTTTTTACATTGAGGTCATGAGATGGATTGTTTTTAAGTACATACATGACTTTGGTCTTAGATACTTGTGACTTTCTAGCTTTAGATTTTTGATAGGATTTATCTTTGGGCACATTGTTGGTATGTATGCCCTGAGAGCCAATCATGGGATGATTGATGGGATACATTAAGATTGATTTGATGAACAGCAAAGGAAAGCTTCCAATTCTTTCAGGTTCAGTCATATGAGATAGTGATAGAACAGATTGAATGTCTAGAGAATGACAGTACTCAATGACGTATGCTTTCAGGTTAAGGACCTAAATGATGAGATCATACGAATGCTAAGAGTTTGTACATTCTTGTTATGTCCCTAGTCGGATGTCATTGTGGAAGGTAGATAGACAGCAATGACACACAAGACTAGATTGTGGTGTTGGTTGATGGAAGAATCTCATTAGTCATGATATAGAGATATCAAACCAAACACATAGGTACTTGCTAGAGAACAAGCGTACCGGACAGACCCACCGTGAGTTTGACACATGGAACCATGACATGGTAGTCACAGTCAGTACTCACAGTGATGGTGGTGAATGTGATTCTTTGACCTGAAATCACTACACTCAACACGTGTCGTTGGGTACACTTTGACATCATCAAACGTAGTCCTGAAACATGGGTTGTTATAAAGGTGATGATTGGGTGGCTTTGACACATGGGGATTTTGAGGGGTGAGTGATAGATATGGGATTTGTCCCTCCTGAGGGAGTTTGATATCCATGGCCACTTGATGATTAGGATTGAGATAGGCATGTGCACGCATGTGTGAATCAGTATGTGATATTGATGTCATACATATCTCCTTCAATCTACTCTGAGATCAAGAAAGTGAATGAACGTTGACAGGATGACTGGTCCATGCCTCGAGTTCATTCGGGATATCAGTGACAAAGGAATTATACATTTGCTGTAACACCATTCACGAATTGTAGGATTGAAAGTTGTTCTCCAACTTTCTATTTCACTTGGGTAGTACTGATGTGTGACTAGGCACCGCTCTTTGCTTGTGAAGTCATAAGTGTTATGGACTTTCACTGCCAACGTGAAAAGGACCTGCAGGGTCACACACATAGGATTTAACCTGGAAGAGGAGTTTTTTCCACAAACTATGTTTAGATTGATTACTAAAGGAGTTTAGTAGTTCAATTAAACACTCAATTAATTAATAGCTCAAAATCATAGTATTCAAGGTGTTGAATCGATTGATTAGAGTATCGGATTGATTGAAACTACAATTGACTATTTTTGCACAATCTGCACTCCCAACCGATCGGCTCATGTGATGAACCGATTGGCTCAGCTTGGTGAACCGATCGGCTCAGGTGGTGAGTCGATCGGCTCATAGACAGGGTGAAATGATCGGTTCAAGAGTTGAAACGATCGGTTCAACTGGTCCAACCGAGCGAGTTGGGAAAGTAAGATTGGTGAGAAATTTCTTTTCGTTTCACTTGCCCAATTTGATTGGAACAAGGATTGGGATTTGATTCCAATTAGAAACAAAAGAGGAAAAGTCAATCAGGAACTGACCAGGGCCACGAACCGACAGGTTCAGAAATGAACCGACCGGTTGAGCTGTCCCAACCGATCGGTTGAGGTGTCAACCGACCGGCTCAGGTCCCCAACCGACCGTTTCAGAGATGAAACGATCGGTTCAAGTCACGCAGTTAGTTTTTTTGTGTGGAAAATCTCGAACCCTTTTACTCCTGCTTTAGTCCCGCATTGCCCGGAATAGAGAACCATATCCCATGACCCTCCTATATATAGGGGTATTGGGGGCTTCTCGAAGAACAACTCAGTGCAACCAGTTGCTCTGTAAAGTTGTCGTTCTCTCTGGTTTTGGTAACCGAGAGAGCCCGAGCAAGTGCTACCTGATAAGGGAGGCACAGCAAGGGAAAGACAACTGTAGAAAG
This sequence comes from Alisma plantago-aquatica, assembly GCA_963693085.1. NCBI lineage: Eukaryota > Viridiplantae > Streptophyta > Magnoliopsida > Alismatales > Alismataceae > Alisma > Alisma plantago-aquatica. The sequence goes on along the minus strand of OY856412.1, from coordinate 874,760,305 downwards.
TGACTGGTAGCAGGAGAGTGTGTTGGCGACTAGTACGCCGATAGGAGGGTGCGACTCCTTCCGATTCCTTGTGGGACAAGGAGATCAGAGTTCTAGGTGGTCCGTGTGGACTACTTCAGAGACGGGAGATTTATGTCGCTCAGAGGACAACTGTCAATCCCGACAGTCCCGGTGAGACCAGGAGTCGTCAGTCCCGGTGCGACCAGGAGCTGCACAGACACCGTCCAAGACCGAAGGTGAAGACCGTGCAAAGCGCGAGGTATTTTCATCGAGCAAGCCTCGGGACAAGGTATGATTCCACAAACCATATCTTTCCTATTTTATAGACGTTGACGCATTTTCTTATAATGGGTGTAAGTAGTGAGGCAATGGAAAATGTATTTCTGCAGATACAACGTGACAGGAAGCTTGGGCCTACTTTTGTGAGAGCTAGGTGGCCTGCAGTAGATAAGTTCTTGGCTGCTAAGGGACATACTATGATGCTAGAACTCTGTCTGGTATGTTTCTTCATTCTCATTTCCATACAACATATCATGCTTCATATGATTCATATTTTCTCTCTCTTCTATTTGTCATTATTTATCTTTTAATTTAGGCCCCTCCTGTTGAGCGTTATCTCCATGACTTGGCACAATATGCCTTGGGTGTCCTTCATATTGTTACCTTAGTCCCCTATAGTCGTGCATGCATTTTGGATGCTCGTCTGAGCAATGAACGTGTAGGTATGGTTGTAATACTAGATGCTGCTAATGGTGTTGGATTTGTGGAACCTGAGGTACTTCCCTAGTAAATTGATGTTTATTAAGTCGGGATATTGTTTTCATGCTTTGATACTTTAGTCATTGTTCCGGTAAATGATCCAGCCTGTATTAGAGATTTTAGTGAATCCCATATGCCCTCCTCCTTTAGTTAGCTTGAAACCGCAGGGTACAAACACATACAAGAGAGAGAAGAATAATGTGGATCGAACTATTACAACTATTTGTAGTGAGCTCAAAGATCAAGTTGGGGAACCCAGCTCAGTGGAAAGGGGTATAATATCCATTGTCCCACCTACCAGTAGTGGTCAGCAAACATTTGGCCCTCCAACTTCCTCTGGTCTGGTTGGGGATTGTCGAATATCCCTGGGTCCTAGTACAGGTTGTATTGGGCTTGCCACATAGTTGGAACAAGGGTATACCCAAGCAAGAGAGGTTGTCTGTGCTAATAATGGCATTAAGGTTTTGTTGCATCTTATAAATCCTCAGATAGTCAGTCCCATTATGGTTCTTGATCTCCTGTGAGCTCTTGCTTGTCGTGTTTTGCTGGGTTTAGCCAGAGATGATGTCATTTCTCATATATTAACTAAACTACAGGTTGGAACCGTGCCTCTTGCCTACATGCATGAGTCTTGACTTATTTTGAGTTAGTTCTCTATTTTCTTGTTGTCATTGACTCAATGGCTAAGAATGTTACTGATGTTTATTTGTGGCTCATACTTGATACTTATTATTTTCTGGTATTAAAGCCAATTTTATTGAATTTCATGTCAAGAAAATATTGCATAGACTCATTGTGTTACTAACTAATCTATATAATATCTTAGGTCGGCAAGAGGCTTTCAAACCTTATTCGAGATTTTGGATGTCCATCACCTTGAACTGAACAAGATAGGGGGCAGAGTGAACTGGCCCAAGTGGCTATTGAGTTGATTGCGGTAATAATTGTCAGAATTATTTTAGCAGTTATGATCGAAAATGAAACTTGTATATTTGGCGAAGCAAACGTTGAACCATCTACTACCCGTCTTGTTCCATTTCTTTTTAAGTTAAGCACTTACAAGATTCGTGGTCTTACAGATTGTAACCAATTTTGGACGAGCTAGCACACTAGTGGCAACTGACGCAGTTGCACTCACATTAAGATGAATAGAGAGAGTAGCAATTGATGCTGCTACTCCAATTACTTATCATTCCAAGTAACATATTATTCTTTGGATAAAAGTATAGCAGTTGTTATCCTTGTTTTTTATAATGTAGTTATGTTTATCTGTTTCTATTTTTTAGAGAGCTCCTACTTCTCATCCATGCGCATCTGTTGGCATCCGGTCTAATTGCCATTGCTGCTCTGCTGCAAAAGGAGGCTTCACTCATGCCCCTACCTTTTACGAATGTATCACAGTCTCCTCGTCATCAAACTTCTGTTACAGAAACCCCTTCTGCTTTCCTACAGTGGCCTACTAGGAATATTCCTTATGGATTTCTTACAAATGCTACAAAGCTTGCAGCAACTCAAGGTGATGATTCAAGGAGAAGATGTGGTTCTTTTTCCTCAAGGAAAGAAACATCTACTCTCATCGATAACATCACCAAAACCCCAACAGTTTCCTCAGCCATCTTTTGTCCAGAAACCATCCAGTGGTTTTAAGGCTCCCTCTTTGGGTAGTCCTGGGGTTCATGCATCACTTTCTTTGACTTGCGAGAATCAAGAATCTCACCCTAAGCTTCCTTTCTCATTTCATGCCCAGATTTTATTTCTCTACAGTATTGGTGCTTTCTTTATTGTCTTGTATTGCATTTATTTTAAATATTAAGAGGCATGATGCCAAGATTTTGGTTGTTGTTACAATTATCTTTTGTCTACTATGAGTTACATTCTATTTGGTTCTGCATGATGTGGGTACTCGGATTCTTTTTGTATAGATTCTATCACGGTTACTTGGGATAATTTGGATCTCTCAAATTCTCATCGAGGTATTTTGAGTCCTCTTAATGCTTCTGTCACTTCTTTTCCAGCAATGTTAATCCTTAACTACATTTTTATGTGCTATATAGGTCATCATGTATAGGTGGGAGCTTATTCTTAAATGCACTGGGAGAAGAAAACTTATGGAATAGGTACGTTATGAGTAGGAGAAACTATGTTTGCTTATTTCTTTCATGAGCTATATCTCAAAACTTGTATGTTTCTTTGTAGGTATCCATGGTGGTTTGCACAAAGTGGATGCTACCATCAACTTGATGGCGCTTGAGATCCACAACATACAAAAGTACAGAATGTATAGATTATGAGAAGAAATGCCAATATGTTCTGATCCAGGGGATTTGCCAACCAAAACTAACCATACATGAACCTCTACATGAGTTGCCAATAGGAAAGGTTGCAACTCGAGCTCTAGGAGTTGATGAGGGCATGGCACATACCTCTATCATGTTTGGGATTGGAAGACTCACCACTAAAGCTGAGATTCATAGGGCTGTTGAACTCACTGTGAATTAGGTGGAGGAACTAAGGGAGATGAACCCTCTTTATATTGTGCTTTGTAGTCTGTAGTGGATAGGTGTAGTCAGAAGAAGATATTGTATACATGTGTCTTTTTTCATGCATATTGTAAAATAGGGGCCATGTTAATGTCCTCCCCATGTGTACTCATTGTTCAAATATAAATAAAAGTATCATTACTGACATTGTAAGCACAACTCGATCTTGATTAACATTCATCTATTTTCTTATTGAAAACCACTCTATATTGGCGAGCAACTGACTAGATACATAATGTCTCTCACTACATATGTATGTATAGTACATGGTGTCTTTCACTACACACTAGCTATAATTACATGTGTAGAAAGTGCTAATTTTTGCTATACATGAACTATAAATACAAATTGTAACCAATGTCATCTCTCCCTACATATCATAGGTACAAATTGAATTGTAGTCATACATTTGGCTACAATTGAAACTACATGTTTATGTGTAAGGACATTTTTACCTACAATTAGGGTTACATATGAATTTGTAGCCAGAGGAATAACTAACTACAACTTTCAAAAATGTAGCCTAAACAATTAGCTACATGGGTATTAGCTATATATTATAAATGTAAGGATAAATGTAGCCAAAGCCTTTAGCTACAAATTTTGGGGTTTTCGCTACAATTTTTTTTTTGTAGTTAAAGACCATATTTTTCGTAGTGCAGGTTGCTTCAAGAGGAGCTTGAGATTACATCAAGGAAGGCTGCTCCAAGGGTGGTTGAGGCTACTTCTAAAGGAAGGCTATCTCAAGATGGTGGAGCTACTTCTAGGAGGAGAAGGCTACTCTAAGGGCTTGGAGTTACATCAAAGAAGGCTGCTTCAAGGAGGGTTGAGGTTACTTCTAGGTTAGGGCTACTTCAAGGAAGGTGATTGTATTTTATGTAACATCCTTGTGAGGTAATAAAATTAATCACTTTCAAAATCCCCATTGGAGACAATTGGGTAGTTGACTGACAACCTTTGAATTCAAAGTTTGAAACCACTCTAAACACAAGTGTCTTCCCTATTTCCTCCTCCTTCTTTGGTTGAGTGGTTTAATTGTTAATTGTCTTTAGAAGTACCAAAAGGCTCTATTCACCCCACTTTAGATCTTCCAGTTGGACATCGGGCATAGCCCAACTATACTCCATCTGTGTGCCATTGGAGGGAGGAGATGATGTTGCTACAATATTAGAAGTGTTGACTTGGTCTCTAGAGTCAGTATCCTCATCAAAATTGAATTTCTAATTGTCTATGTTTATCAAGGTGACTGTTTCTAAATTAGGGAGCTCAATGTACCCCTTATTATGGACAAAATATTGCTTGATTGTTATCATCTGAGTGGTACTTAGAAATTAGGCCAGAGGATTTAAGAAATTTGATGTTAATTGTGTTCCTCCCAGGTGCAGCTTCCAAACCAATCAGCTCAGCATTGACTTTACAAGCAATGTAGGTTATTAGACCTCCAATCATAATGTCACCAGATTTTTTCTGTCTTATTTCAAAAGATCAGAAGAGGAAAAAATAACCAACACTAAATTTTAAAATCATAAAGCATCCCATAAGAAAAATAGATCTTGCTTTCCAAAAATGCCATGTGTTTTTTTATAAGCAGATACACAAGTGCCTAGGATCCTATGTATATAAAGGAAAATAGGGTTATGGATATGTGATGATGTAGCCTATGCAATATCATGTATGCTATTGTCAGTGATTTCACTCCAAAAATCATTGCTTCTAAGTTGAGATGCATATGGCTTTTCCCCTCATAATGGCATTTAAAGGCATCACATAATATCTTGAAAGTAATCTTATAGTTGTGCCCAAGAAGTCAAAAAGTAATAATAGAAAATGGTTCATATGGCTTCTTGGGGTCATCCTCAGCATGCAAAGTAGTCTGGAATTTGTAAGTTAGTCTTGGATAGGTAGGGATTATAGTGCAACATGTATACTTCAGCTCTAGTTCCTTGAGAAATTCCTAGACTTAATCCCTGAAGCCAAGCGCCTCTAATGTCTCTTCACAGGAAAATTGTGTAGACAAGAACCTACGGGTGATCATTGTTTGATAAGTCTTATCCTCCTACTTGGTGACATTTAATTGAGTGTAGGAGATGTATGTTGGGGGTATAAGAAGAACTGTCTCCCTCTGGTACTTTGTTGTTTGCTTTATAGGAGCCATTTATGCCTTGATGTTGTTGCAGGAGACTAGAACATGACGTGTAGTTGTAGGACATGACGTGTTTGTTGAGTGTCAAAGAGGTTGTGTTGAACGGTGTGACACGCCATGTATTCTGAGACACAAGACGTCTACTATGTGATTTGGGCATTTTATAGGCTGAAGAAGACCTAACCGCCACACCGTGTGTGGTTGAAGCACGTTGTTATGTCTGGGCTATTACTAAGCACAAACGAGGAGGATGGTGGATGCTTGGAGCATGCTTGGTCTAACGGTGGCTAGAGTTGGCGTCGATGCTAATGTTGGAGGAGGTCTTAGTGTTGATAAGATGGTGAGTGACTATGGGTGCTTGCTCAACTAGTGGAGGAGGTCTCAACCCCTTGATCTGATGATGGGTGAGCTACTGAGGGTGCTTTCGGCAAAGACAAAGGTGAAGCTAGATGGTGGCGGCAGCCAGATCGTGACGAAGGCAGTTCTGGTTGATCTTGGCTACTAGAGTTGTCCCTTACTCGATTGGGGTTGCTTGCTACTGGATGCTAGAGAAAACACAATGTAGATGCTTAGGGTTGAGGGAGGAATGAGTTAAACAAAGGGGTTTAAACCCCTATTTTGGCATCCAGACACGGCATGCAAAAATGGACACACGACATGTCACGACGTGTCTTTAGCTGCATCTTATTTTTTTCTTTTTGTGAATGTGAACATGTCGTGTGTGAACTTCCAGATAGAGTGTTGTTGCTTTGAAATAATTCACAAAAAAACCTCTTCAAGAACATGATGTGTACGGATTAAATACACAATGTGTAAATTTCCAGTGGACTTGTTAACTTTCTCAGCCTTATGAGAGCATGACATACAGTAATAAACACATGTCGTGTAAATTTCTAGCAAGTTATTAGTAATAAATGATCTGGCAGACACAGTGTGTGCAAATTTACACACGCATGAGTTTCCAACATCCTCCTAGATAATTTTTTAGAACTGAACATGCCGTGTATAACATTAACATGATGTGTATTCTAGTCACTTTGCTCAAATTTCTTCTCATCTGTGGTGACACACTATGCTCTAGGTATGACACATCGTGTCAAACTAATTTTTGCAGATATAAGTTCTATTCTTTGATATATCTCTGGAACCTACAATGATGGTGATATGTAGTTCATAAGAGTCTAGATTGTTACATTCATCTATGGAAAATTTATTTAGAAAAGGGAATGTTCTTGAGTAAATGCATGAAATGAAATCTATCCTAATTGTGGGGTCAGCTCCCACAAGGTCATCCATTTAGAGTCTAGAGTGAGTCTAGAGTCAACAACATCAAGCATCTAAGAGGGAGTAGAAGCTCCCTAATCTATCTTCTCTCCATTGGTGTAGAGTTGCAGCATTGACCATTAACTTTTAATGTAGATTGTTTTCCTTGCAGGTCAACAGTTCCATATGGATATACCTTCAACACCAGTAAAGGTCTAGACCATTTTGAACACATCTTCCTTGGAAAGAATTTAAGCTTGGAATTGAACAACAACACTTGATCCCCTTCCCCTTCTTTGAAATCTTTGCTCTGGATCCTATTATCATGCCATCTCTGTGTTTTCTCCTTATAAATTTTGAAATTTTCATATGCATCTAATCTAAGCCCTTCTAGATCCCGAAGTTGTATCAACCTTCTTTTCTTGCTTTCTTCATATCATAGTTGAGAAATATAATTGCCCCCAAAATGCTATGTGCTCAAGTTCTACAAGTATATGACAAGATTTTCCATAGACCAGCTTGAACGGAGTCATACCAATCTGTGTTTTATAATATGTCCTATAAGCCCACAATGCATCATCTAATTTCAATTCCTCAATCTATCCTTGAGTTGGAGACTGTCTTATTTAATATTGCTTTCAATTGCCTATTGAAGATCTCAACTTGCCCTGAAGTTTGGGGATGGTAAGGTGTAGATATTTTGTGCTTGACACCATACTTTCTCAGTAAGTTGTTGAAGCTTATCTCACTGAAATGACTGCCTCAATAGGATATTACTTCCCTTAGAACACCAAAACTCAGAAAGATATTCTTTTGGAATAACTTAATCATTGATTTAGCATATGGAGCTTGTGTAGGAATTGCCTCTACCCACTTTGATACATAGTTGCATGCCACTAGGATGAACTTTTAGTTGCATGAAGAGGGAAAGGAGTCCATACAATATATGCCCCATACATAAAAAACTTTAATCTCTAGAATTGAGTTCAGTGACATATCATCCTTCTTTAGAATTCCTCCTGATCTTTTACACCTATCACATGCTTTAACAAATGCATGCACATCTCGAAATAAAGTTGACTAGTAAAAACCTGCTTGCTGAATTTTTTTTAAGTCTTGTCTCCTCCAAAATATCCCCCATAGGAAGAGGAATGACATTTTGAAATCACACCCGATATATCCTCATTTGGAATGCATCTTCGGATCCGCCCATCTATGTGTTGTTTAAACAGTAGTAGGACATCCTAATAGTAAATTTTCATATCATGGAGGAACTTCTTTTTCCATTGATAAGTAATATCTAGAGGAAGGCATCTAATGGCTAGATAATTTGTAAAATTAGAAAACCATGGTGTCACGAGTGAATTCATTGCATGAAACCTCCCAATAGGTAGCTTGTCATGTCTTTAACACTAGTGGAGAGGATTGAAAGATGATCAGTTGAATTTTTCTTTGTTCCCTCCTTGTCTTTAATCTCCAAATCAAATTCCTGAAGTAGCAATATCCAATGGATCAGACGGGGTATAGCATCCTTTGTGTTCATGAGATATCTAATTGTAGCATGATCTATATAGATAATGACTTTGAACCCCACAAGATATTGTTGAAATTTATCAAAAGTGTAGACTATGGAAATTATCTCCTTTTCTAAGTGGCATTATTGATTTGTGCATCATCTAAGGTTTTTCTTGTATAATGAATGGCATGAAACTTGTTGTCTCTCCTTTTTCCTAAGACTGTCCTAATGGCATAATCACTGCTTGCATAATGAATGGCATGAAGCTTGTTATCTTGCCTTTGTCCTAAGACTTCCCCTATGGTGTTATCACTAATATCACAAGATATGTCTCACCTTTATCTCAAATGGGACACTCCAGTCCGGTGTCTAAATTATAGGGGCTGAGATGAGAGCATCTTTCAATCTTTGGAAGGTTGTTATACATTATTCATTTAATATAAATTCCACATCTTTTATCAACAAGGAGCATAAAGGTTTTGCAATCTTTAAAAAACTTTTACAAATCCTCTATAGAACCATGCATGTCCCAAAAAGTTTTGAACTTCTTTCACTATGGTTGGAGTTGATATTTTCTCAAGATCTTCTACCTTTGCTTTATCAAACTCAATTCGTTTGCTTGACATGACATGACCAAGTACAACCCCCGGTTATACCATAAAATGGCACTTCTCCCAATTGAGAACGAGGTTGCCTTGTTTATCTTGCTACAAAACTTTGTTAGATTTAACAAGTAGTCATCAAGGGAATTGCCATAAACACGAAAATCATCCATGAAAATTTCCATAATCTTTTCTATAAAATCAGAAAATATATCCATCATGTATCTTTCGAAAGTGGTGGGTGCATTACATAACCCAAAAGGCATTCACTTGTATACATATGTTCCATAAGTGCATGTGAAGGTTGTTTTTTCTTGATCAGGTCGATAAATAGGAATTTAGAAGAATCCAGAGTACCCATTAAATAGCAAAAATAAGAATGATTAGAAAGTCTCTTCAACATTAAGTCAATGAAAGGTAGATGGAAATGATATTTTCTTATGTCTTTATTTAGTCTTCTATTGTCAATACACATTCACCTCCTTTTTTTTATAATATACTACTTCAATTACTCGTCGCTTCTGCCAAACTCAGGGTCGACCACAGCGTTATTACAATTAAGCCTACCAAGATCCTTCAAGTAAACAGAGAGGATCTCATTAGGTGGTTGGTGATAACAGAAATAAACCTCCTTATTTTTAAGGTGAAATTTGGCAAGGCTATCCGCCAGGATGTTGCTCTCCCTACAACTGTACTGAAAGTCTACCTGCATTCGTTGCTTCTTCTTGATTTTTGCAAGCCATAGTGCAAACCTTGGGTGCTCGCTTCCTTCGGTATCGACCATCTGCACGGCCTGTTGGCTATCCGACTCTATCAGGATATTAGGCCATCCCATCAGTTTGCTCTATTCTAAAGCACAATAGATTCCTGCAAGTTCAGCTTTGAGAGTACTCTGAGCTTCAATCTTCTTCCCCCAGGCTCCTACCCATTCGCCATTACTATTTCGCGCTACAGCAGCAATTGTTGCACCTTGCTTTTTCATTGCCGCATCCACATTTATCTTGATAATATCTTTAGGTGGGGGGCTCCATCCTACGCTCCTGTCAACTCTGCTAGTCGACTGATCTGTTGCCCAGGCAACCTCATTCAAATGGATGTCCCTCCGTGCACATGCTTGCAGATGTTCAATCCTTATTTGGTTCCCCTCAAAGACATGAGCGTTTCTCGCCCGCCATAATCCATGGCATATTACCCAGAATACCTCCTCAGATAAGCCTAGAATATGTAAGGTTGTCTTGCGCCACTCATCCATGTTATTAGGTTCAAAGAATTTCTGAAGAACAGACGAGCGTGTGAAGCCCACCCATACACCTTTTGATGTTACGCAGTCCCTAAGGGCATGGAGAAGAGACTCCTCTACTGATTCGCATCTAATACAGTGAGCATCATCCGTTATGTGTCGTGCCTTCCGCTTTCCATTCGTGAGTAAACCATCATGCCTCACCAGCCAAGCGAATGTTTTGATTCTAGCAGACATGCGCAACTTCCATAAGTATTCCCACTTTCCTGGCGAGATGACTTCCTTCTGAGCTCTGAGAACTTTATATGCCGATCCCAAATTGAATCTACCATCTATCGTGTGAGTCCAGACCCTTTGATCAGAATGCTCCTCCCCCAATGGAATATGAGTGTTTTACACGAGCTCTACTACCTCCTTCTCCAGCCATTCATTTAGGAACGCCACATCCCATTCTCCAGTGTCTGTTATGAGCGAGCTCACTTTCATATCACTGACCTCCTCTGGGATGGGATGCTTTACAAACTCACAGAGCCGAACATTGTTCTTCACCCACACATCCTCCCACACATTCACCGAATTTCCATTTAACGGAATCACCATGGAATTATCCAGAACAAATTGCTTATTTGCCAAAGTGGTATGCTCCAGTCTTGATAATGATCCTTTACTTGAACCTTGAATCCTGTAGAAGTGACGTCGCATAACCTTGTACCATATGGAGTTCCTTCCTGTAATCATGTCCCATGCATGCTTAGTGAGGAGGGAGAGGTTCCAGTCCCGCATTGATTTAATGCCCAGCCCTCCATTACACTTCGCACTCGTGACCTTATCCCAAGCTCTTATCATTGGTGCCACCCCCCAAATGAATCTCCGCATGACCCCGTCGATTCTGTCACACAGGCCTAGAGGGAGTACCGCCGTTTGCATTGCGTAGGTAGGTTTTGCAGTCAATGTCGTCTGCACGAGACAAATTCTGCCAGATAAGGATAGGCTACGCGTGGCCCAAGCATTCACCTTATTTTCCACCCTCTCAATTATATGAGCATATGTAGACTTTGTAACTCTGGAATGAACAATCGGCACTCCCAGGTAACGCCCAAGGTCATTTGTAGCTTGAAATTTGCATATGTGTTGAATGCGCCTTTGAGTTGATCTGGGTACGCTTTTGGAGAAAAAAAATACGGGACTTTGGTGCCGAGATGGACTGTCCAGAGGCCATTTTGAACGACCTGAAGCATTCCATAATGCATTTGATCTGTTTCTTACTCGCATGTGCAAACAGTAATAGGTCGTCGGCGAAATAGACATGAGCCACTGCCACTCCAGATCTTCCCAGCTGAATTGGTTTCCAGGACTTGTTGTGTGTTCGCTCCTGGATCATTTGGCTCAATTAATCTTTCTATGCACAATACGAACAAGTATGGGGAAAAAGGATCACCTTGACGGAGACCCCTACTTGCTTTGAAGGATCTCGATTGCTTCCCATTCCAGACAATCGAAGTACTGCCACCAGAAATAGAGTTCATAATGTAGTTTCTTATTTTTTGTGGGATCCCAGCCTGTACCAGTGTGTCCTGGATAAATGTCCACGACATTTGATCGTAGGCCTTCGTCAAATCAATCTTCAGCACCATGTTTTTGCTCCCTTAGGGTTCTTCATGCCATGTATGATTTCCTGCACCAATGCTATGTTATCTGTGATCCTCCGCCCTGGGACAAATCTACTTTGTTCCTCTGAGATCCATCTTGGTATGAACCTCTTCAATCTCTCCACAATGATTTTTGAAGCAAGCTTCAATACGATGTTGTTCAACGAGATGGGGCGTAGCTGATCACATTTCTCAGGTCTTGATATTCTAGGGATAAGAACAATAGCTGAGTTGCATACCTCGTCTGGGAGTGAATTACCTTCCAGCATCTCTTAGACAGTAGTGATGACCGACCTCCCCACGATAGTCCAGTTACTCTGTAAGAAATCCGCATTGACACCGTCCGGCCCTGCCGCGCGCCTTATAAGGTTTCATCTTCTTGAGAACTTGTTTGACTTCGCTTGCTGATACGCGTGCCTCTAGCATTGCTAATTCAGTGTTGTTCAGCTCGGCAAAGACTCCAGGGATTGATAGCCCGGCTGTTTGCTTGGTCAAGCAGGGTGCAGTAAACGTCTTTTCAAAGTGGTCGACCACTAATTGCATTACTTCGCCCAGGTCCACTCTCCAGTTGCCAGAAGAATCCTTGAGCGCCGAGATGGTATTTTGTCTACGCCGCTGATTGACCCAGGCTTGGTAAAAATGAGTGTTGTTATCTCCATTGCGGAGCCAATTTATATGTGCCCGCTGCTTCCAGTCCTCTTCCCCATTAATAAGCAACTGTAATTCAGTTTGCATCTTGATGCAAAGGTTATCAGTTATTGTATCGTACTGCTCAGCCAGCATTTTCTAAAGAATATCAATGTTCCTAAGAAGGCGTCTCTTGTTCTGGCTCTTCTGAGCCTGCTTTTCGGTTTCCCAGTTCATAAATTGCTGCGACTCATGGAGTGCTGTGTAAGAACCTGTCGATCCCTTCCATTTAGCCGATAATAGTCTTTTAAAATCCTCCTCCTTGTTCCATGCTACTTTAGTGAAGAATCTAGGAGCTCCCCTCTCCCTTTTCAGCATGCGTAACAAGATTGGGCAGTGATCCGAAGAAATCCTCGGCAGATGTTCCACAACCAAGTGCGGATACCTTCTGATAAACTCCACATTAGCAACTGTCATGTCTAAACGTTCTTGTATACCCCCATGTTTGTATGTGAATCTCACTCCAGAAAAACCAAGATCTGAGAGTCATGCCTCCATTAAGGTTTCCTTGAAAATCCTGGCTTCGTTGAAGTTATAACAGTCGCTACCAAACTTTTGTGTAGGAGATAGAGTGGTATTAAAGTCTCCTATAACTACCCAAGGATCGTTGATCATCCTACTCATCGTGATTAAGTGCTTCCAAACGAGTTGTCTCACGCCACGGTGTGGGCTAGCGTAGATGAAGGAAACCATCATACTGTTGTTAATTCTGCAGGTCACAAATTGTCTGTGATTGTGAATGACTTGAATATTCAGCTCATCATCTTTCCAACACACCCATATACCGCCAGCGAAGCCTCTCGCCTCTACGCGGTGTGAGAACTTGAAACCTAGACTTCTGATAGTTTTTAACGCCTGATTGGCACTAATTCTAGGCTCTAGTACTACGACCACTTTTGGTCTGTGTTCCCACATAAAGTTCATTAACACTGAGCATCTATCCTTGTTTCCGATTCCCCTTGCATTCCAGCAGAGTATATTCATCCCAACAACTACTTGTGGTCGTAAAGATTAAGTAGGAAACGTCTTCTACAGGACAGTTTCCTCGCTACCTACTCCTTCTGCACGACCTCCTGCTCCCTTTCCACCCTGACAAGCAAGACTAGCCTCCATGGCATCTTCCGCAACCGGTAACTCCTGCTCCCGTTCAGCTCCGACCTTGCAGAGTCTATTCTCAAGCTCCTTCTTAGGGCCCCCGGTTTATCTGGTGGTTTAGCCTTCCCCTTCCTTTTGGTTGATAGGTTATTAGAAGATCCTAATTTACGAGGCTGTAAAGATTTTTCCATCTCGCTGTTTCTTTTACTCCTTCTAGTCTTCTTCAGTCTACTGACCACTGTTCTTCCACCCGAATCGATCAGCGTACTAACTTCCTCCACCTCTATCTCTAATTCTGTAGCTTTCTCATTTTCCTCGATTGTTATGACCTCATCCACATTAGGGTTTACGACGGTATGCTTCTCCTTCCCTCTTTGTGCATCCTTTCCCGTATTATTACTACTGTGGCTTCTATTCAAAATAGTGTTGGTTATGTCTCCCAACGCCGCGTTGCTTCCTTCCGCCTGGGTCTTCTTTTTCCTCCATACTTTAGCTGCCCGAGCCTGGACAGTGGGAGCTTCCTGTGACTCTGGGTGAACGCCGTCTTTGCCAGACCTACCCTTGTTTACCACCCTTGTTTTAATTAGTTCATTATTGTCCCCTTTCTATACAATGGTTTCTCCCTTTTTAGGTACAACACGTATGAGCACTTACCCAAGGGCTATCATTGATAGGATAAATTATTCTTGACATACTTTAGCTTAATGATTTCTTTTTTTTACAACTTTCATCATGTATTGATTTAACCTTCTTAGTGGTTCTATGTCTGGCTTCGTATCCTCTTCCAAGGCAACACAACATGCATACAAATGGAAGGATTAATTCCTTTCAGGTCATCAATAGAATAACCTATCACATCTTTGCAAAGCCTAAGTTCTTTCATAAATTTATCCTCTTGTTCTTGAGTCATTTCAAAATTATTATGATAAGAGAAGTAAAATTTTGGTCCAAGAAAGCATACCTTGACCTCGGTGGGAGGGGTTTAAGTTATATCTTTTTTTCTAGGGCAGTGGTGTCATTTTCCCCCTTTTCCGTTGTTGCTTCATTAGATGACGAGTTTGATGCAGATTCGTAACTTTTTTCATTAAGAAAAATCATCGAGTCTTCTTTATCTTCTTCACCTCCAAGATCATCAAAAACTTGTTTAAGAGCATTCTTGGTTCCTCTAGTAAAGTATCAATGCTATCCACCAAGCAAAGATATTACTTAGTGTTGGGTGCTTTCATAGCATCATAAATAGAAAATACTAGAGCTTCACCTCCTGCTCTGACAGTCAGGTTCCCTTCTCTTACATCTACAAAGCAACCTGAAGTCTTAAGAAAAGGTCTCCCACAAAGGATGGGATTTGTTGGATCTTCACAAGGAATGTGTGGCTTCACAAAATGCACGAGGATGTCTTCAACAATCCCTCTAGGATATTTAATTGATAAATATTCCAACTGTATTGACATTGAGGTAGGTTTCAAGTCTCCCAAATCTAATTTTTGCCATAGAGAAAAAGGAATCAGACTAATACTAGCACCGAGATCAACTGATCCTTTGTCGAAAGTTGAGTCGAAAATTTTTCAAGGGAGAGTGAATGCACCTTGATCATCAAGTTTCTTTGGCAAATAGTTCTGAATGATAGAACTTATTCTTTTATATAGCATCACTATTTTAGCTTGGTTGGGCCTCCTTTTCTTCGTGAGAATATCCTTTAGGAACTTGGCATAAGAAGGCATTTCAGCTATGACTTCAAATAATGAAAGATTGACATAGAGTTTGTTCAAAATGTCCATAAACTTGTTAAAATTTAGCATCATCCTTTGTATTGGCAAACCTATGAGGGAAAGGAGTATTAGGCTTGCAAAAAAAATCATCTTGTTGTGAATTTCCAGCAGTCTTCTTCCTTTAATTTTCAGATGTTTCTTCTACAATTATGTCTCATCAAATTTCCTCTTTGAAGATGGTGAGGATCCTTCAATCATCGCTCCACTCCTCAGTGTCACGAACATGCATGTATATTAAGGATTTATCTTCACTTGGCTATTCTTTGATTAGAAAGAGCTTGTTGTGCAATTTGGTTTTCCAACATCTTTTTCTGAGTAGTAATGTCGTCCACCTTGGTGGAAAAATGTTGAATGGCATCTTTCATAAGATGACGATGTTGGCAGAGTTCCTCATTTTGTTTCGTTTTAGCTGAGACAAAACCTTCAAGGAGAGATTTTAGGTTGGACTTCAATTGTTGTTGTTGATTGAAATTTCTATTAACATTGTTGTTGAAGCCTAATGGGTTGTTTTCCATTGGTGGCCTACTCCCCAAGTGCAATGGTTGTTGACTTTGAGGTTGCTGAGGATTTTGAGAATTTTTGTTGAGGTAGGAGAAAATTGGATGATCAAGCCAATCTGGATTATAGGTATTGGAATATGGATTGTAGGGTTGCTTGTTTCTGAAATTTCCTATCACACTGCATTGCTCCACATTCTTTTCATATGGGATAAATAAAGGGTATCTTGAGAAGCTACTTGTCCCATGGGCTTCATTTCCATCACAAATCAGGTGTGTTGGTTGAGCCAGTTGAGTATTCAACCTATCAAACTTTTGCATTAGGGCATCCAACTTGGCAGAAATCAAAACAACAACATCAACAGCATGGCGCCAGATTGCTTTACAGAAGCAACAAAGGATGAAGAAGGTTGATTACTCCTCTTTAGACTCCATTGGAAATGGTTGATTGCCATGTCTTTTATTATAGTGTAGGCCTCCTTGTAGGATTTTTTTCATTAAAGCCCCATTGGCTGCAACCTTTATAGACATCTTGGTATTATAGTAAAGCCCATTATAGAATGTTTGAAGAAGCAACCATTTGCTGAGACCATGGTGAGGGCAAATATGTTGGAGGTGTTTGAATCTGTATCATGTGTCATACAAGGTGTCTCCATAACTTTGAAAGAAGTTGATGAGTTGGCTTCTCAACTGAGCCGTCTTGATTGGTGGAAAGTATTTAGCAAGAAAAGCTTTCAATAGTTCTCCCCAGTTGTTTATAGAGTTCCTTGGCAAAGAAGAGAGCCACACCTTGGATCTATCCTTTAAAGAAAATTGAAACAAGAGTAGATGTATACCAAGAATTTAAGATTAGGGTCTTCGATGGGAGTCCTTCCAAAATGATACTTATGAATCATTTGCATTATTGTCAGGTTGATTGAGAAGATGCCTATAAATAGGGACCCACTTTATTCATGAAGGGGTTGCGACATTTGGGAGATGGCAAAATGTTGTTGCATTCCATAATCACCCATCATTCACCTCATGGATCTTGGATCTCTGATGGTGAGAGCTAGAGAAGTGAGAAGATCTACAATGATGTTGTTGTCCTCGACTCATCCTTTAAAAGAAGGATCAATGTTCCAACCATCGTTCATCCCAGATCCTTATCTGAAGACAAAGTGCACCAATTGTGGTTGTTTGAGATCATAGTTGGTGCATCCTTACTCTTCCCTTCTAGATCTATATACATCCACGTGTATTCACTTTGATGTTATCCATAATGTCTTTTTGTATCTATAAATCTATAGTGCTACTCATTTCCATGGGTGGCTAAACACATAGCTTGGTTTATGAGTATCCACTAAGGCTCTCCCAACATGCATATACTTACATCCATTTCAATATATGCTCTTACAAAAGGTTATCTCCATACACTAGTATTTAATTCTTCACTTGCATGATTAGCTACCATCTTGTGATATTTGGTTGTTAGTACCTCGAAAGAGTAGTTCTAACCCTATCTAAGTGTTATGGAGTTCCATGAATGCATGAGAATGTTGAAATGCTTAAGATAATGATCATATGTTTATGTTTGTGATTGTTTGTTTTCCATGTCTAATGAAAGAGAGAGAGAGAGAGAGAACCTTATAATCTAGATCTATCCAGAGTTTGAGAGAGGAGGGAATAGACATATATGATGATTTCTTGTAATCATGGCAAGGGCATACAAAGGGGTGTGAGTATAGCATGTTGGTAAGAGACCTTAGATAATGAAACAAATTCCAAGTTCCCATCCATATACGTTAAATCATGTTTTGCTTACATTTGTTATTTTGTTTGCTTTCTTAACTTTTCTTTTACATGTTTTGATCTTAAGGGTTCTTTCGGTGGTGTGGGTTGGGGCTCTTCTAACTTGAGTTCCAACCTCCTCACAAAAGCTTCATCCTCATACTACCCCTTTATCCTATGGCCATTAAATTTCAATGTACTGGTCTTTTCACTAGTAAATTCCATCATCCCTAATGGGTATATCATCACAATTGTAAAGGGGCTAAACCAGCTTGATATGAGATTACCGGGAAACAACTTGATATTGGAATTAAATAGAAGATCCTTATCTCCTTCAGACATGTCCTTCCTTTTTAGGTGGACATCATGCCACACCATGGACCATTGTTTGTAGATGTGGGCGTTTTCACATGTGTGTAGCCTCAACTACTCCAACTCCTATAGTTGTAGAAATCTCTACTTACCTACTTGGTTGAGATCCATTTTTAGAAACTTGATAGCCCATAAGGATTTATGGTCTAGATCCATTGGTAGATGACATGACTTCCCATTTATAAGATGATAGGGAGTAGTCCCTATCGGAGCCTTATAAGCGGTTTGGTAAGCCCATAGAGCATCATCAAGCTTCATAGACCAGTCCTTTCAAGTCTGGCTGAATGTTTTCTCCAAGATTTTTTTGATTTCTCAGTTTGATACCTCTACTTGTCTGTACGTTTGTGGGTGGTAGGGTGTCACCACCTTGTGATTTACTCCACATTTCTTCACCATGGCTTCAAACTGTCTTTCACTAAAATGGGATCCCCCGTCACTTATGATGGTGCGTGGAACATTGAATCTGGGAAAGATGGTTTTCTCAAATAGCCAGATTACTCCGTTAGAACCACATGTGGGGTTCGAACGTCCTCTACCCATTTTGAGACATAGTCCACAACATCAAAAATATATTGATTCATCTTTGAAGATGGTAACAATCCCATATAGTTGATTCTCCAAGCATCAAAAATTTCCACCTCTATCCAATCCGACTTATGCATTTCATTCCTTTTTGAGATGTTTCCCATTCATTGACATTCATCACACAGATTAACATATTCTTAAGAATCCTTTAGTAGCATAGGCCAGTAAAATCCTGATTGTAGGACTTTAGTTTCCATTCTTTCTACTTCAGATGTCCTCCATAAGACAAGGAATGACACTCTCGCAAAATTTGAGGGACTTCTTCTTTAGGTATGCAGCTCTGGTATAGATTGTCAACACATGTTCTGAACAAGAGTGGGTCATCCCAGTAGTAGTTTTTTAGATCTGAGAATATTTTCTTCTTCTAACTGTATGTTATATCAGGGGGAAATTGCCGGCATGATAAATAGTTGCATATATCAGTGAATAAGTGTAGGTTGGGTTCCATGGACTTTGCCATCATTAGGGCCTCATAATCATAGTTGTCATTGATTACAATGGGTTTTCTTATGCAATCACTCTCCTTGACAAGTGACTGATAAATACATTTTACATCACTTTTTATCAATAATTTTGTGATAAATTCTTGCAGTAGAAGGGCCCACCTCAAAAGTCAACGCTTGGTATCTTTCTTTTGCATCAGATACTTGATGGCTCCATGCACCTTGACCTTTGATCCAATCAAATAGGATCTGATTTTTTTGATGGAGAACCATATCGCAAACATTTCTTTTTTATTTGTTGTGTAATTGACATGAGCATCATCTAGTGTCTTGCTAACTTAGCATATCGTGTGGTGTTTCTTATTCTTCCTTTGCCCCATAATAGCAACAATGGCATAATCGTTGACATCACATATAATTTCAAATAGCAACTCCCAGTCTAGAGCATGCAAGATTGGAGTTGTAGTCAAAGAATCCTTCAATGTGAAATGATAATTATCCAGTGCATCAAACTCCCATAAGCTTAAACGTTGCTCATCCTTGAGTAACACACCCTTGGATCTATTTGAGACAAGTCAGTAAAAGGACATAAAATATGAGTTTCCTTTCTCCACTATCCCCACTTGGCGGTCCCAAACCAGCCTTTACTAACCATTGAATAATCAACTACTCTCAAGCGACCAAAAATATCAATAAAATATGACCATCCTTAGATCAGTGAAACACTATCAATAGAGTAGTTAATATCATAGTCAATTAGGCATTCTCTTAGTGCATCATATGATTCCCCATCTAAATTACTCTTTACTAACTACCAACTACTTGGAAGCAGTTCTCCTTATAAGAATGAATGAGGAGATCAATCATATATGTGACCTACCAATAAGATCAATGGATGGAATGAAATAGGTGGCTAATGAAGAATCACAAGTAGCATCTGAATTATTTATGCAAAAATAAAACATGATGAACCTATATGGTGAAGATAATGAGAAATGCATGAATCTTAATGCCTAATATTATGGGTGAAATGATGCATGTATTGAAGCTCTCATCAAATGGATGAGAGTAACATAAAGAAGAGAATACATCATGTGGATGTATCCATTTTTTTTGTGAAGAGTTTATCCTTTCTCCCTCTTTATTTCATAACATTGGTTTTTTTTGTTTTTTTCATTGTCTTACTATTTTAGCATGATGGAAAATTATGCTTGGACTTCACTAACATATCTCATTCATTTTTTTTCTGAGGGTATGAATGTGTATCCCTGCACTCATATTTCAGACAAAAACAATATAACCACATGATGTGAAAATGAATGATGAAAAATGCATGCTATCTACGTGTAATTGTTATGCAACTAGATGGTATGCACAAAAATTGTTTATGTGTGATGAAATTTTTTTCTTTTCTTTTCATTTTGTAACTAATGCTACTTGATCATCTTAAGGTGGAGGGTCAGAATGGATGGAAAATAGATGGAATCACATAACTAAGAGACAATGCCTTTCTTGAACTATGATGTCTCTCTCTAATGACTTGTGTACAGGGTAACCTTAGGATTTCTTTCTTAAATTTCAATTTAAGACCTTGTTAATTGTTTAATCAATTTAGGCTCAAATACCATCTTCATCCACATTACATGAATAACTAATATGTCCATTCCTACAAAATGTCCATAAGCTGATGAACCCATACACTTCCTCTAGGTGATGTAACTCAAGAAATTTGCAACTAAGCCTTTGAAGATATGAAAAAAAAAATGTTTTTTTGGATTCTATTGTAAAATCAAAAAGGAGCACACTTATGATGATAACAAAAATCATGAAAATTAAGCTCCACGTTACACTAAATAGATGTTGATCCAATACCTACAAAAACAAAATAACTAATAAAAATCAAATATAAAAAGATAAGGTCATTCCAAAACCCCCCTAAACTTGAACTTGACTATGTCCTCATAGTCAAAATCCAAACCTAAAAGTGGAACCAGGGTACCAATTGCTCTAGAGGGTGGTAGCACTGAATGATTGATGGCTCATTGGTTCAAGTTATGCTAGCATATATCCCTCTTATTGGTGCCAAGATATGAAATTTTCTATCCTTCTTTGAGCTTGATGAGGCGGTGCCATTGACATGTGTCTCAGTGGTATCTACATCCTTTTTTTGAATCTCTATCAATTTTTGTTGAGAAAAGTCAGTAGTATCGACTTTGGTCCAGGAGTCGAGTGATTTTTCTGAGAAAAGTTGGTAATACTGACTTCGGTGTCACTAGTATTGACTTTCTGTAGACTTTTACCTAATAAGGAGTCAGTAGGTACTACCAACTTAGATGCTGATAGTACTAACTTTGTCTCTACCTGCACACCAAATAAGAGCATCAAGGTACCTTTTTACATCAACTAAAATCTAACATGAAAAGTATGAAATGTAACTAATGAAAAGACTCAAACAAATAGTAAATAAAAAATTAAATTTGGGTTGCCTTCCATAAGAGCCCTTTTTAGTGTCACAGGCTTGACAAGATGAGTTATCTTCAGCCTGGGTTGTCATAGGATGCTTGTGAAGATTCATCTGGAAGTCCTAACTCCACTGTATCATCATATATCACGAGTGTCAAGTATCCTCTACTAGTGGCATTGATCACGTCGGTTATAGCTTGGAACGGCCTTCCTAATAGCATCTCAGATCCTCACACCTCATGCATATCCATGACCACAAAATCAACAGGAAAGATGAATTTGTCCAATTTGACTAGAACATTCTTGCATATCCCGTACGGCCTCATAATAGATCTATCTGCTAACTCGATTGTCATGGCGGTTTTGTTGGTTCCTCAATCCCAACTTTCAAAATGTAAAGAGAGGCATGAGATTTATGCTCTTCCCAAAGTCACATTATGCTTGTTGGAAATGTTGGAACAAGAAATGTAGAAACTTCCCAGATCCTTTCTCTTCATCAGTAGTCTTCCCGGGATCATCACACTCATCACTTCATCAACACATAAGACATCTGTATCTTTTATCCTTCTTTTCTTTTTGAAGATTTCCTTTTAAGAATCTTCCATATATAGTAATTTTCTCTATTGCCTCCATGAGTGGGATGTTGATGTGGAGCTTTCAGAAGATGTCTATGAACTTCTTAAATTGCCCTTCCTATTTCCTCGGCTTCAAACTATCCGAGAATGGAGCATGTGGTTTCACTATACACTTGTGCGGCGGAATATATGGCACATTAGGGATCTCCTCCCCTGAGATTGCTTCAACGCCACCTTCTGGGATAGAATTTGACACATCTCCTATGGATGGAAAGGCATGTGAATACTTCTCCTAACTTGTGGATGCCTCCTTATTGACTGTGACTGTTCCACTACAAAGTAGAACCTTCACCTATTCTTGGTGTGTAGGCACCTTTTTTGGAGCTGGAGACGGTGACATAATTGTGGTGGGACTTTGAAGTTCTTTGTCTCACAACCAAAAAAGATGGGGCATCCTTATCACTTATTGTTGACCTTGTATTGAATGAGGTGCATATCTAAGCATACCCTGATGGCATGTTGCATCCTCGTAGTCTTCCATATAGATTGTGGGGGAATGGAACTTTTGGCACATACACCCAATCCGTCTCTAGAATATGTTGATCTGGTGACTCCTTAGTGGGATGTTGTGGATCCTTGACAATAGAGATAAATTTCACTTGGTGATGTTGATGTGATGTATCCCAATAAATTCTTACTAAATGGACTTCTTTAAGGAAGCCACCTCTGCTGCTTGCTAAGAAATTTGATTTTGGATTCTCTGGATATGCGCCTCATGATTTTTATGCACTCATTTTGTATGGTCCAGTAAGGTCTCGTTTTGACTCACTAGCTTACCTAACACGTCTTCAATTCTGTCTATCTTACTGGGGGCCTTGTGCGGAAAATTTTGCTGACATAGGTAGATGCAATACTCCTCTTCACCTCCATATGAGTTTCCATCCTTCTAACATAGTTTCTTGGTTATCAGGTCATGCTTCTCATTCAATTCCATGATGACTTTAGATTTTCCAACACTTCTAATAGTTGTTGAACGCTCTTTTTCTTCTCTGGTTGATTGATTCTTAGGTTAATTTTGTTGAATCTTGTGTCACTTGGATGGCTTGTTGTTGAGGAAAAAGCGTGTTCCTATACTGTCGAGTGTGGTCCTCTCTCCTTGATACAGTTCATAATAGAAAATCTTTGCATGGTCATAGAAATCTATCCCATGATGAGGGACCTTCCTCAACAAATTCTGGAACCTCTCTCGTGCTTTCGAATATGACTCTTCTTCCTCTTGCTTAAAGTTGTAGATCATCTTGACCAACTCATCATCTTTTAGGGTGGAAAGTAATGCTCAAAGAAAGCGTCAATCATCCCCTCCCATGTTTATATTGACTCAGTCGGGAGTTTATGGAACAAAGACTTGGCATTGTCTGTCAGTGACGATGGGAAAATCTTTAGATACATCATTGTTGTCAGCACTATGTCGATCTTTACCGTATCACAGCTTTCAATAAAATTGTTGATGTGTGTCATCGGGTCCTCAGTGTTATGGCCATGGAAAGCCTATGACTTGACTAATGCTACCAACCCAGGATCTATCTTGTAGCTGCCCACATTTACGGCTTGTCTTTTGATTGGACCTAGCTGAGCTGTTGAGAAATACACCTTGATCTTCTCCTAAATAGTCTATTCTTCTACTGTGTCTGCCATCTGAGCTAGTTCTGGTTCCTTTGGTGGAGGTATTAGAGTAGTCGGTGATGGGGTTTGAATCAATCCTCCCACTAAGTCACCATACTCCCTCCCTTTGCGTAAGAGCTTGTCCTAACTAGAGCCCTATGGAGTCGACTCTCTACAGTCATGATCTCTAGTCCGTATCATGCATTGGTACCTAAAATTGTAGAAAACAATGTGAGAATGGATACTAATGATTGAATAAATAATATTTTATTTTCATTGTATAAGGAATAAAAAGAAAGTAAAGGTTGTGGCCTAGAGTGGATGATCACAACAATCATAGTAGTGGGGTTGCCATTTCCCTGGAAACGACACCAAAAACTTAAAATGCATAAACACACGTTAAATGCAAGTATATGTATCAATGTAATATAGGCCCAAAGAGGCTCGAATGTCGAACTAAGGGAAACATTCTCTATAGACTACTACTAATTGTAATGTGATCAGCTATGTCGTTAAACTTTGAGTAAAGGATTAATTATCTAAGATGCAGAAAATAAATCTAAGATTATTGGATTTTTTATCTCAAGTGGAGTGAATTCCTTAATATTACAATTTCACCTCTGTTAATATTGCAATTAACATCATATCATTAATAATTATCTCTCCTAACTCATGTACAAAGAGACATGTAGTAAGAATTACCTACTCACACAGTGTAATTCACTACCTATCCTAATACCAATCCCACTCTCATAGTAATTGTGTTATTAGTTAGGTGTTTTACTAAAAACTATAGGTTATTCTTTCTCACTTTCAAAAGCCCTTTCTCAAGGTGTGATATAAAACATGTAAATCTATGAGTTTTCAAACCCTTGACCCTCTCTCGAAGCAATTGACAATCTATGTAATTATCTATGGTGATCAAGCATGGATAATTTGTGATGTTCTCGTAGATTTATTTCTAGAATTTAAGATATATATATATATATATATATATATATATATATATATATATATATTAAAGCATGATTGTCAATCACAATGCATAACCATGCTAGTCCTAGGTCCTAAGGAATACGGGGATTATCCCACCATGATTTCCATTATCAAGTACATAAGAGAGAAAAATAAAAATGTGGGGAACATTAGAGAACTAAAACAACCCCTAAAGAAGACGGTCTGGATGACTCTCTGACATGAGCGTGCCAGTTCGTTAACATCGGGCTGCAAATCTATCCACTGGAGGTGCCAAAATCTCACAAAACGTGTCTTTCTTCTCCACTTTCTCCTCTCCTTTCTCTCAACTGTCATACAATAGAATTGAATGAGATACTAGGTTTGGCTAAAATCCCCCAAAGTCATAGAAGTGACTTTGGGCAACATTAATTTTCAACCGTCAGATTAAACATGATTTCCAAAATTTCATGATCCCTCTATGTCACTACTACCGACACCTTCGATAGTTGTGTTTGCCTATGCAGTTTTCAATACTACTGAGTTGATTTTGGTAACACTGGGATTTCTTCAAGAAATTTTGAATCCTTGTTGTGAGGTTTTTTGTAATATCGACTTCTTTGGTCCTTACTACTAAGTCTTTCTGATTCATTATGTCCTTTTCTAAGAAAGTGTGGTACCACCGAAAACCAAATCGGTAGCACCGAGCTATGTAGTTTCTTGTAGATTTACCTGAAATTCACAAAAAATGAACATAACTTCCCAAATAAAAATGAATCTAATAGGAACATTAAAAACACATTTATTTGATGCATCAAGTAACCGCTTCTACCTCCCCAAAACTACCTCTCCTCTACCCTAGAATGTTCTCTTGTCAAAAATGATTTCAAAATGATGGGAGATAATTGTCCCATAAGTGGGTTTTCCTTTTTAAAATGAGGGAAAATTGTTTTCCAAAACTATATAAATTGACTGGGACACGTCATGTTTGAGAACCACACGTCATGTCACCTTGGGTAACTAACAAGTAAAATTCTCTACTTGGGGAGTACATGGTGTGTTGTATGAGAGGCATGCCATGTAGCTGAGAGTTGGTGAAGTCCTAGGTCAAATCTGATCAGGTTGGGCTCAGCATGTACTATTAAATACACATTGTGTATTTTGACAGAACTTGGACATCTTTTAATTGATTGGGCAGGTCATGTTGTTGTAGGGACACATTGCATCCCTACTCTTCAGAGGGGAAACAAGATTATATGTAAACTCACATGTTGTGTGTTGATAGGTACATGTTGTGTTTCCTTCAAAATTTTCAAGATAAACTCTATGAAGTATGCAATCTCCTTGAGAACCCAACTAAGGTCAGATTGGCTCTATTTTCTTGTCATAACCATGAACCTGTGGTGACAAACATGAAACAAGTTCAAACAACTAAAAAGGTGAGAAAACAAGTATGATTAGAAGCAAAATGAGATATAAAGTGGATTGAATTGTGTGTAAAAGTGGATGGAAAGTCTATATAAAATGTGCACACCAGCCACACATCACGATCATGCTACCCATCCTCACCATGGTTGTGCTACCCAAAAGTTAGTGTTATCCAACCTTCAACACGACCATGCTACACTAGACCACCATCCTTCCAAGCCTCCAAATTCCATTTTTTATCTACTTCAAGTTGTGATATTGTAGTGTCATCGGTTCCTCTAAAACCAACTGAGAACACAGAGATCTGTGTCATTGGTTCTTCTAAAACCAACTAATGTCGTAGATATCTATTTTTTCAATTTCTTTTTGTTGAATCGGTGACAATAATACGATATATATCTTACAATAGTTGTCGATATTGCTCCAGTGTCCTTGATTTCAGTTTTCATAGCAATCAATATTGGCTATGTGTCATCAGTTTTAGCTTAACCTAAAAACCGATAGAGTAGTTCCTTAAATGTAGTGTCTCCAACTTAGGTGTCGATACAAAACTGACATTAGGCCCAATTTAAAATGTACTAGTGTATGGAACTTGATCTCGAGTTGTGTGTGAACGTGGACAAAATGCACAACCACACATAGTGGTGTCTTTTGGGCCACTCATTATTCCTGAAACTATAGTAAGGTCATGGGTGGTGGGCCCAAATGTTGGAATAGTCCCACACGACTTAGCTTTGGGGTGGTTTTATGGCTTATAAGGTATGTGGTACCTTCACTCATTGCCAATTGGTTTTGAGTTGAATACCAAACATTCTAATATGGTATTAGAGTGCACTCCATGAGATAGAAGTGAGGACCACGCCCTAACTAAAATGACAAGTGCAAGCACAAAGAAGTAACTGCACTTGAGGGGGGATGTTAGAATAGTCCCACACCGCTGATCTTTGGGGTGGTCCTATGGCTTATAAGGTGTGTGGTCCCTTCACTCATTGATAATATGTTTTGAGTAGAATACCACACATTCTAATACCAAAACTTACAGATCATGTAATATATCCCAACTATAGAAACTAAGGACATACACTTTGTTTATGTAGGTACAACAATAGAAGTATTTCCAAGATATAAGTTGACCACACAACCAGGGGGACTTTGTTTTCGTGTTTCACATAAGATTCTTCTTCACTATTCATTGTTAATTGAATTGATTGTTGATTTATCCAAAATCCAAATTACATCAATCTCAAAAAAATACATTTCATTCCAAAACTAAAACAAACAAAAATTCTACTTGGATTTCATCTCTAAAATAACCCTTTTATATTTTAAACCCAAATCCTTTCCTCGTTTTTATTGAATCAATTTAGTCAAATTTTTTATATGAAAACTTAAATACTTCAAATATCTACTCAAATCTTAATTCAATCAATTCATTTCTATAAAAACTTAAATCATAACATAATTCTATTTGAATTTGTCTTAATTATAACTATTTTTAACCTATATTTTTCCAAAGTTTTACTCAAGGTTTAGACCAAAAATAACCTTTTTCATTCAAAATACCAAATATTTTGAACTCGAACCTTAGTATCGATTCAATGTAGCTATTTTCTTTTAAAACAAGAGTTATGTTGAAATCATGCCCATATTTTAGCTATGTATAACCATATCAAATCAAGCTAAATCCCATTTATTTCTACCCAAATATCGACTCGGTGATATCTTATTTTATTTGAGTCTCAAAGTCCATCAAAATTTTCCTAAATTTTGATTATGCATAACAACTTTCCTCTCAAAACCCAAACCACGTCAGAATTCTACCCCAATTCTAACGATGTGTTAAACCCACATGTTTCTATTACCACCAACCATGAGATTAGGGCATAAACTAGAAAGTAAGCATCTCTAATACACACTACTAAGTTTTTCTTTTGTTATAATAACTCTTTGGTTCAACATGCACGACTACATGAGCTAACATGACATAGATTGTTTTGATCTAGTTAGAAGCATAAAGGGGAAACTTAAATCATTCATACTAAATATGCCAATATAAATGCAATAGATCTTGACTATTAATTACATACTCTAGAATTAGGAATAACATCACACATTTTTCATGTAAAACTCTATTTACTTTTATACAAGGTCCTAGAGTGAGAGGGATTGTTTAGCAACCAATCTAACATTTGACTTTGTCGTTGAATTTCTTTGATACATGTAGATCATCTTAAACTCATGTTGATCCTAAAAATTTGTTGGTAGAGGAGTGAGCTATTCAAATAGTAAATGAGTAAGTTTATAGACCAACTATATAGAGAAAATTAAGTATTTGAATAGAGTATTTTAATTTGAAAGTTAAGAAGAAATGTAATGTTAAACATTTATTATATATAAATGTAAAAGTAAACTAATGGCATGCATTAGTAGTTTTAATGGTTTTAAATCACATTTCAATTTTTTCTCTTAATGTTTTTTCAGTAAATATTGATTATCACTTGACTTCTAAATAAAATATTCTACTGGTACATGGAAAATATTTGACTCATTAGACTAACTAATATTTTTACAGTCAAGAACGGGGGCCTTCTCTCTCTAGGGTTGCGCAGCGCGCTCTCCCTTATCTCTATCATCCCGGTGGCTACCGCTGGGGGGAGGGAGCGCCTCCTCGGTGCTTTCCTCCCCCTGGCCCCAGACCTAGTGAGGCGCAGCGAGTTGGCGGACCTTAGGAGGAAGGAGCCGCATCATTACTGGGGCTGACTCGCTTGCTCGGGGTGAAAGGGTGGATTGATGCGCGCGTGCGGCGATCAGATCTGGAGACGAAAGCTAGTCGGAGATGATGTCGCCTACTCGGTAGATCTGGGGTGGAGGTGCAACGTGCCGCGAGTACTCACTCTCTGGTCCAGAGTTTGGCGATTCGACCATGTCGAACTCTACTCCATTCAAGCATGATGGGTGGAGAGGGGCCGCTCCCAACCAGATCCGGTCTCGTGTGCTGCTCCACCGCACTTGGGAAGAGATGGGTGTTCTTCTCTCTTCTCCGGTACCGCTCATGGTACTTCGAGCGAACCATGGTTCGCCCAGGTTGTAGAGGGCCATGATTCTGACCAGGTTTCATGCCTTGGTGGATAGGGCGGTAGTAGGGCTCCTCATTGGGTGGTTGGTCCTCTACTGACCATTCAACGGTGTGCTCCTACTGTCGTGATGCTTTCATGACGGTGTTGATGGGGGACTCGTCATCAGGTCAGCATCTCCTGAAGATGATGACTCCCCTCTCTACCACGATGCCTGGCCCGATCCTTGGATCTGGGCGGCTCAGCTGTTTCGTTTGGATGGTGGCAGATGGCGGCATCGCTTGTGATGGGGTGCTACTCATCCTCTGCTCGACTCTGGGTGTTGATGGTCAGGTGTTTAGCATTCGCTCCTGCTTTGTCGGTGGTTGACCATAAGGCCATTGGCGGTGCGCGGGCTGGGTCTAGAGGGTGTTTCTCCTTCTTGGCATTCCTGTGCATTGTGAAGGACACCCTTGCGGTGGTTGATGATTTGCTTTTTTCCAATCAGTAGTGTGTGATTGGGGCTCTCTGCTGATGTGGCCTAGTCGCGGCCTCTGCTCTAGATGGTGTCCCTGATACAGATGATTCGAACACCTTCAAGGTGTTTGTCATTTTGCCTTGATGCATCAGGTGCATCATGAGGATTGCGCTTATGAGGGGCGCAGGCCTAGCAGGGGAGAAATTTCCCTAATGAAGAGGTTGATTGGCTGACGCCCTCTCCTTTTCTCCTATTTCTGGTCTGAGAAGCAGATGATGCTGAGGTCTATGTCTGTTGTCTGAGGGCTGGGAGCTGCTTCCTGGTTCATTCTTTCCACTATATTTATGGGTGAGGATACTGCTGTGTGAAGGATGGGGCAGGTTGTTTTGCTCTCTGGTGTTCGTTGCAGTTGAGATAGTTCTTCAAGCTTGTTTGTGTGTTTAACAGGAGTATAGGAAGATGCCTGGCTTTATGTTGTGTATGTGGATGAAGCTAGTCGGTTCTCTTCTTGGTACCTTTTCATCAAGCAGGAGTACTGGCCATGGTAGCTTTCTTTCTTCCTACTCTGATGTATCTATTCTCTTTGTGGGTGGGCTTTATTGTATGTGCTGCTCTTCATCAGGATAGGGGGTGAGTCTGTCTGTGGAGGCTTGTATGTTTGTTCTTGGTGTGAAGGTCTAGGTTAGAGTCCTTGTCTTTCTTTTTTGGGTCTTCTTTATAAGACTGTTTTTGGGTGTTCCGACATCCAGGTTGTTATGGGGGCGCATGTTCTTTTGTACCCAATGTTTTTGTCCTTGTTTACCAGCCTGTTGGTATCAAGGGTTTTGTTCTTTATGTAATGGGGTACTTTGTGCCCAAAGTTTTGGTAATATAGTAACACGTTTTTTGGACCGACCAAAAAAAAACTAATATTTTTACTGGACTGACTTTGAAGTGAATTTATGTTTACTTCCCCCACGAATCACTTGAATGTTACCATATAAGAGAATTTGACTCACATGTGACTTACTATACACATCTTAAGGTAAAACCATAGACCTTAAGACTACCATCTAAAGTAAGATCAATATGTAATGAGATCTCCACACATGGCCTAACAAAGAATAAATAATATATGTAATACACTGGCCCTGTCTTAGGTACTCGGTAAGGGTGCCTCTAGGATAAAACTCCTTGTGTACAATTGATACTTACCTAGCCTGAACTACCAATCAGTCACAAATGAGCTTGAGCATGCTATGATAAGAAAGTTGTAGCCAAAACCACACTCTTAAGACAAGGATTCGCAAGTGCACGTTCTTAAGATGTAGTAAGGAAGTGGATAATTAGCATCCATCTATAGTGACAGAAGAAGATTCTAGAGTTAAGGGTGTATTTGTGTTTCTCATGAGGAACTAGAGTTATTAGGGTTTAAATTGGGGTTTGGTTAATTAAATTAAGAATCATACAAGTAAGAAAAGACAAATAAAAAAAGCTAAGATATAAATAACAGTTAGTGTAAAAACATGGTCTTTGTAATCAAATATTTACAAAATTGTATCAAAAGTATAAACAAATCTTTTTGCAATCATCCTATACATCATAGTACTACAAAGTAAGAATATGAATAAGCCATATCTACTCTTCAACAGGAGACAACTCTTACACATCTCTTCTAGTTTTTCTTCATATCACCTATCCATAAATACCCAGAGGGAATGAAATTACATATCAACCCCAAGAAGGGAAATATAGGTCAGCAAGGTTGGTACTAAATCCAATTATTGAGCTATTTAAAAATAAAGATTTATGCAATAAAATATAGGTAAATTTTCTTAGTGGACTAATGCAATAAAAAGGAGATGATCTAGTTACCATGATAATTTCAAAGGGCACAACAATTCAAAATAGTAACCAAAGAGGAATTCCCAAACTAATATCAAGATGCATATTCAAAATGAAATGATTTATACATTAGAACAAGCAATCTAATATTTCATCTTCGCCAGTGTCTAGGTGGCTAGTGTTCTCCCCTCTATCAAAGAATAACACTTTCACATGTGGGGTAAATGGTACTAGAGGAGATCTAATTGTCCATTATCAACTATGCAAAGTCGGGGGATATGACCCGCCCAATCTAGTGAGCCAAAGATCTTAGCCAATATTTGAGTTTTTGTGCCAATATCAAAATCAACAGATATTTCAATCAATCAATAATGCTCAACATTCAATTTAGTTTGGTGACCTTCAACATGAGGGGAAGGCTAACAAAAAATTGGTTCATGACTTTCGTAAGATTATGTGAAGGAAATACAAAAGGGAGATAAATAGTTCAATAATAGAATCAAGAATTTAATACTTGTTCCAAACAAGAATTTCCAATCAAGATGCCCATAAGGATTATGAATGTCGTTTTTACAAGAATCTAGAAAGAGAAGAATATACTAGGGTTATTTGACATTTATGGGCTTGGAATCACTCATTAGTTATCATTAGGTGAAAGTTAATCACTATTATCCCCCTTATTTACATCTTAGGTTGTCACATCTCCCCATGATTGTCATTAAGTTTTAATACATCAATATCATAAAGTAGCAAGATATATTATGTACCATATAGTTTTATACTATCCCCAAATAATGGGGTAAATAGGGGATTTTATTACAACTAGGAGGACACAATTATACTCATTTTAGTACCTAGATCTCAAATATGCATATGAATATAATCATAATTATACATAGGGTTTATTTCAAACTATGGTTGGAAAAGTTCTAGATAATGAATAGAATTACACTAAATATGATTATACGTTACATTAGATGTGATGAATCAACCAAGTTAATTTGTATTCCTAAATTGATGTTTCGTAAATATTGTCATATATATATATATATATATATATATATATATATATATATATATATATATATGTGTGTGTGTGTGTGTGTGTGTGTGTGTGTGTGTGTGCGTGTGTGTGTGTGTGTGTGTGTGTGTATGTGTGTGTGTGTGTGTGTGAGTGATTATAAATTATTACACGTTATTAAATTGTTGACATATTACCAATTAGTATCCTTACATATATACATGTATTTCTATGATGCGTATATTATGTATGCAACTATGATAGTACACTTGGTCATAATATGACATTAGGGTAAATGATTATTTGGATTAATATAATAATACCAATAAAAATCAATTGTTAAATGGAACCTCAATATTGCTTTAAAGGACTTAGACATTTATCTATATACTAACTAGCATTCGTATGATTCAAGTGGATAAAAGTAGTATAATTAGTTTGCACAACTGAATTAACATCTTATATCTTAAGTAATAAGTGCATAAGAATTATTTACTAAGTTACCTAACCATATGATCAGGAGGTCGATGGTCATTCTTGTGACAAGGTGGGTCAAGGAGGCATTTGATTTCTCATAAGTCTGTTGTAGGACTAAAGATCATGTATCTTGACTAATCTATGACCATTGTTGATGTTGGATTTGCACCCTAGTTTGCAGGTTTGTTCCTTGATGATTTGTAGGTTCTTTTTCTGATTTGCATCAAAATATAGAAGTAGGTCAAGTTTTGAGATCATTATTTTAAGCTTCAAGGTTGGGGTTTCAAAGATGATGCAGCTGATAATGCACTCGAGCAAGGCAGTACTACTGTAGATCTTGTTATATCTAGAATGGCCGTTATATTTGGGGTGGTTTTTGGAGTTGAAGCTACTATGGCTTGTTGGCAAGGGCATCACCATTAGGAGGATGAAGGCTTAAACAATGATCTAAAGATGGTAGAAGGTCCTTTTGAGGGTGAAAGGATTGGCAAGTGATAGACATGTTGTTGGTGGTGTTGGAAAAACAATAAAGAGGTTTTTAGGTCACCGACAATTTGAGAGGCAGTGGATGGTGAGGGTGCAACATAACATCAAAGGATGGAGAGGAAGTTGTAGATTCTTTCAGTCTGATATGTCATCTTCTGGGTAGAGGGACTATTGGTGTTGCATGTCTCTTTCTTGCTCGTGATCGAGGTCTTAGAGGAATTGACAATAGAGAGGTTATGTTGTAGGTCAGAGGGGTTGTCCACCAGTTTTTTTAGGTTTGTTGCAAGTTTTAAGGAGGCACGTCCTTTTTACAGTCAAGGATGCTAAGGTTTATAAGATGATGGGGAGGTGATTGTAGAGCTCCAATATTCATTGGGTAAAGAAGAGGAGAAGGTAACCGTTGAAATCAATGTTTTGAAAGACATGACAATGATCATAAGGAAGTATTGCTATTTTTGGTCAGGTGGAGTAACTGTGGAGTAAGACAAGTCAGAGATTGTAGGACCATCACGTAGATGTCCATTTTGCATACATGTACATGCTAAAGGCACTGATTGTGAAGGGAACCATGTTGAGCTGGTTGTAGAGAACGGCTATGTCATTTCTCCTACATAGCTACCAAAATCACAAACCCTATGAAGGAGGAAGGTGTGGTCAGGGTTTCTGGGGTTAGGCATATCATTAAAGAGGGATCTTTGTATAGAGGTCAATCAAGGTATCTTTTAATGTCATTATGTATCCGGTCAAGGGGGAGGGTGGTTGTGTTTCAATTTGTAACGACCATCAATGCCAAGGGTATATGTTAGGGAACGCGATGTCTTTTAGTTTCTATGTATGTTATATCTTATAAATGACCAAGTCCATTTATTCTAGAATTTCATAACTCCCACACTATAGAGTCAACTGCAAATAAAAACTTGAGCAGTCTTGTACCTTGTACTATATTAGTTTTATGATATGATTAGTGACCCTTTATATAAATGGAACTCATACCTCAAGTTATTTCATTTATTAATTTTGACTCCAAACCATCATGAAAAAAATTATTCTATGAATTTTTGGTTTAACAAGTACCGAGGCATAAATGATTTCACTAATACTAATTGATGTAATGATTCACAAGATTAAATCAAGGGACTCATATGAAAATAGTTATCATGTGAGGAAGTTGAATTCATTTAAATAGAAGAAACTCAAAAGGAAAATAATTTGTGTCAGGGTAGAAGAAAATTGATCAAAATAAGCTAACATTCCTTGAAATGAAGGAATGAGTTCAAGTAAGGAAGAATGATGAATTACAATTCAAATTAGATTTAGTACCTTTGATATGTTACACTCTGCACTTGTTAAAGAAGATATCATCCCCAAAAGCATTGTACCTAGGGTCTAGTAAGGAACTACTCTCCACCCCTTAAAAGGATTTCAAAAGAAGTCTAAAGAGATGAAAATACTATGTGAACTAGTGTCTGGTATTCTTCACCCTACACAAAACTCTAGCATAATACCTCCTCTAGGATTACATGATACCTCCTTAATTGTGACTTAGCTCAAGAAATCATTGATAACTCCATAAAATCATTTTTCTTTGTAGCTATAGTATTATAAATAAAATTATTTCTCAATGTGAAAAATGTTCAGTAAAAAATTGAAAAATGGCCAAAATCAATGCGAGAACTAAGTTACAATATCCTCTTACCAACATTCACCATACTAACCTTTTGACTCAATTGTGAAAACAATATTTTCATGGGACTTAAAGGGCCACTAGGTACCTTCATAAGGGAAAAGTACATTGTTATATATCAAAGGGGAATCATAGCTTATTCACATATTCTACTTTTTCTCATTTGATATATTGATTCAGAATGGTGACTCAGTTCATGCTTTGATATTTTTCCCAAGTACCAGAAATTGCCTTTGCCAGTTTAGTATGTAAAGTGAGGAAACCCCATGACCACCAACATGGATTAGGAGTAATTATGATTGAACCTTCACTAAAACATTTTTCCTTGGACACCTTGGATTAATCCATTTACATGGTGGTGTTATTTTCCCATTAATTGGTGTATTACACAACCAATTTACCTAATTGTCCATTTCTTTCTTAGGTAGATAGGGCTAGAAAAACTAGGTTTGGTTCTAATATTTTTGCCTAGGTTATAAGCATACTATATATTTAACTCTAACTTTCAGGAGATATGCATGAGTGTGACTATTTATAGGCTTTGATACCATGTTGTAAAGACCCAATCTTTACAATCAAATATTTACAAAATTGTATCAAAAGCGTAAACACATCTTTTTACAATCACTCTATACATCAAAGTCACAGAAGCTTGTTTATACATAGGACTACAAAATAATAATATGAATAAGCACTATCTACTCTTCATTAGGGGATAAATCTTGCACATGTCTTCTAGTTCTTCTTTGTATCACATATCCTTGAGATCCTAGAGGAAACAAAACCACACATGGACCCCAAGAAAGGAAACATAGGTTAGTAAGGCTGGTACTAAATCCTATTCTAGAGATATTTACAATGAAAGATTTATGAAATAAAATATAGGTAAGTTTGCTTGGTGGACTAAGTCAATAATAAGTATATGAGCTAGTTGCCATGCTAATTTCAATGGGTACAACAATTCAAAATAGCAACTAGATAGAGGTTATCAAGCTAATATTAAGATATCAATACTTCCAAGATCAAATGATTTATCTATTAGCACAAGGAATCTAATATTTTTTCTTCACTACTAGCTAGGTGCTTAGTGTCCGCCCCTCTATGAGAGAACAATACTTTTTCATGTGGGGGAAACAAGTACTTTAGAACCTATAATTTCAGTATTTGTTGCATACGGTTGAGGGATATGACCCGCCAAATATATTGAGACAAAGCTCTTAGCTAATTTTTGAGTTTTTGTACCAATATCAAAATCAACCAATATTTCAATCATTCAACAATGTTAAACATTCAATTTAGTTCTGGTGACCTTATACATGAGGGAATGACTAACAACAAACTGGTTCACCACTTTCACGAGATTATATGAATGAAATTAACAAGGGAGATAAATAGCTCAATAATATAATCTACCTATTCCAAACAATAATTCCCAATCAAGATGCCCACAAGGATCAAGGATATAAATTTCTCATGAATCTAGCTAGAGAGAATATATATTAGGGATATTTGATATTTTTTAGCTTGGAATCACTCATTAGTTATCGCTAGGTAAAATTTAATTACTACTGTTCCCCTTGTTTGCATTTTAGGTAGTCACATTACCCTATGATTGTCATTAAATTCCACTATGTCAATATTTTTAAGTTTCATACTATCCCTAAATAATGGGGTAATTGAGGGTTTTATTTGCAACTAAGAGGACACAATTATACCCATGTTGGTACCTAGGTCTCAAATATGCATATGAACATAATCATAACTATATATAGGGTTCAATTCAAACCATAATTAGTACAAATTTTGATAATGACTAGAATTACATGACTATAATTATATGTTACATTAGAGGTGATGAATCAACCAATTTAATTTGTATTCCTCAATTATTGTTCAAAGAATATTGTTATACATATAAATGTATACATATACATATACATATACATATACATATACATATACATACATATATATATATACATATATATATATATATTATGATTATGAATCACCACATGTTACTATATTGCTGACTTATTACCAATCAGTATTATATACATGTATTTCTATGATGCATATATTATGTATGCAAGTATGCTAGCACATATGGTTATAAGATGGCATTAGGGTAAATGATTATTTGGGTTAATATACCAAAACCAATAAAAAAAATTGTTGAATGTAACATGAATACTACTTTAAAGGACTAGGCATTTATCTATATACTAACTAGTATTCATATGATTTGAGTGGGAAAAAGTAGTCTATTTAGTTTGCACAACTGGATTAACATCTTATTACCCAATCATCTAAAGTAGAAAGTACAGAATAATGATTTACTAACTCACCTAATCTAATGATCATGAAGTCGATGGTCATTCTTGTGACAAGGTGGGTCAAGGAGGCATCCGACTTCTTGCAAGTCAGCTACAAGACAAAAGAGTAGACCTCTCGACTGATTTGTCACTGTTGTTGATGCTTGAATTGCACCCTTAGTATGTAGCTCCATTCTTTGATGATTTGTAGGCTCTTTGTAGAGTTGCAGTAGAAGATAGAAGTAATTCAAGTTTTGAGATTAGTGGTATAGGCTTCAAGGTCGAGGGTTCAAGGGTGATCTGGTTGGTAATCAGGTCGAGCAAGGTTGTAACGACCCTGCTTCCCGGTAACCCCCAATTAAGGGAGACTAAGAGGTCAGAGGCATTATCCCAAAATAGTATTAGTGGTTTTGCAAATAATCAACAATAATTAATAAATTCTACAACAACTAAGCTTTAAAATGGAATAAATTTTTTCTTTTCTCATACCTTGCAAAATATAGGAGCTGAGGGACTTTACCCCATATAGCATCTATCTATCTAAAATCCTCCAATCTTTATTAAGCTTTATTTCATCATTGTCACTTTAAAGGAATATCCATTTTCTTGATGAACCTAAAACGTCAACAAATAAAATGGCGGTCAGTATAACGAATTATACTGGTATGTGGGGGAACCAATAATCGTACATTTAATTGTAACAACATATTGCAAGCAATTATGATTTAACAAAACAAACTTTATGCCTTAAACATGACTACTCAATCCTTACATACCCTAGCCTCTGTGTTTTCCCTGCAGTGGACATGGATACTACCTCTCATATGGTAGATCTCAACTAACTCCCAAGATCCTACCTTATAGGTAGATCAATACATAGGGTCGTGGAGTCGTATGGTCCTACCCAAGGGTAGACCAACACATCGATTCATGATAACCTGATGATCCTACCTCGTGGGTAGACCATGTACTAGGTCATCTATCTCATCATCATCATAGCTATAGAGGAGGACTAGAATCTGAGCTAGTCATGCACATATAATTATGGTGATAGTCATAGTCACTTTATAGTTGCATGAAATAAAAGTCAATTAAGAAATTATTTCCAAGCAACCGTAAAAACCTCAAGAATCGTTGGGAAACTAAAGTGATTTAACCATAAGCGTAACCACATACCTGATCCAGAGTAACTTGAGGTCCAAGCAAGAATAATCAAGAACAATCAATCAAGCAATCAACAATATCCTGAAATTAATGCATAACACACATGTGTCATTATTTTATCCAAAACATTTTCAAGATTGACTTGGATTCCACCTTAGGATTTCTAGGCCAACTTTAGGATTTTATTAGGTTTTTAGCCTCCATAATTCATTTATCACTTTTAATGCTCTTTTGATCCACAAACCCTAATTTCAACAGCATAGGCATGATTGAATTCCAATTAGGTAAAATATATCTTTTTTACACTAAAACCTCCATGTTTATCCTTTTAGGTCATGTCAAGATCATTAAGGCCAATTATCATGTTGAGGTTCCTTTGAATTGACAACTCAAAAAATAATTATACTTCGATTCTCAAAGGAACCCTAATTACTATATTTCACATCTTCTATATTAGCAAACCATAATTTATCATTAATTCCACTTTTATACACTAGGATTCCCTAAAAACCGAATTAAGGGTATTTATCCACAATTAGTCCAATAACACTATTTTCATGCCTTCTAGATTGATTCTCATATTTAGATTCATTAAATCTCATAACTACCTGAATTAGGGTTTTTAACCCTTTTAATGCACTATTAAAATCATGAAACCCTAAATACACAAGTTATGGACATATATCTCTAATTAGATCTCTTTCATCATATTTATGCAATTAAGTTAGACTTTGATTACTAGTATCAACTAACTCTATCAAAACCATTAATATTTAAAAGCTAGGATTTTGATCTAGTTAGATCATTTAAAGAAACCAACTTTAGATGCTTTTCGAACTAGAAGCAAAATAGGCTCTGTTAGTATTTTTATTGAATTCCTTGTATTTTTCTGAGCAAGATTCATATATAATTTGCTTTAATCTGAGCTAGTAGTAATTAGCTAAGAATTTCACAAGATAAATTACCTTTGGCCAATGGAAAGCTACCATGTAAGAAAAAATGGGTCTTTTCCTTTTCCATGCGGGATGGGCTCTGCGAATTAGATCTTGCCACCTAGAAGTTTGCTTCACATGAGCATACGCTGGATCGGGTCCATTTTACACCTTTTCCCTTGAGTTCTTGATCCGGAGCCACACACGCCCAGGGGTAGGGAGGTCATTTCCTCCTTTCCCATCTTCAACCTCATGCCCGCCTATCATTTGCAATCCTACGTTCCCCAGCTCTAGGATACACTCAACCAAGTAGTTGACTTGGAACAACAGAGTGTGGGAGGGCTAGGTTTTGGAGCAGAATCCACCGCTGCTCCCCGTCGAACTCACCGGCATCCCCAATTTCTTGGGAGGCGGGGCCAATAGAGAAGGAGAGGGGGAAGTTTTTCGGTGGAGTAGAGAAGAAGAAAGGGAAGAAAATAGAGATCCGGAGGTGAAATTATATCTCGGGGTTGTGCCTGTTAGTTCGGCGAAGTCTCACAATGATTGTAGTGCCCTTGCATTGGATGCACATCCACTTATATAGCCATGGGGTCAAAAGGCAACCGACTAGGGACCTGTGAATTGGGCAAATCTTCTAGAGATCCCCAAACTAGGTAAAACCTAGGGTAGGTGGGTGTATTTCTTGCTCCCGAAGCCGATGAGCTGGTTTCCATGTTCGCTTGTGCATTAGATGAGAGAGAAAATCAAGTTATTTGTTTGCAACTACTACTCCTACTTTCCTATTTGATCTCAAGGTAGGTGACAACACAGCCACCGTTGGATCATAATCCAACAGTTGTGGTGTCACACACATATTTTAAAGACATCGCTTTTAGGAAATAAAATTGTGGCATTTAAATGGAATCGATGATTAACCTTTCACTTTATGCAAACTCATAAAATCAATAACTCTCTCCTCGTTTATCCTTTTTCAATAAAATTTTAGGGGAAAGAATATTATGACTTGATCTACTTATATTCCAAGTTTGAAGTCGAAAATCAAAAGGAATAACCCCTTTTATTCATTTGCAAGTTAGTGACTTATAAGGCATATATTATGCATTAAAACAAATATTTTCTCTTTCCTCTTTTCCAATATTCTTTATTTTGATTACTCTTTCCATTAGTAATCACAAGTAAACGAAATTTAATCAATTGTGGGCATTGCCTAGAGATTTCCATACATTTCTCATAAATACATTTCTCAATATCTATTATCTTTTATCTTTCTCTATTGTTTGTACTTTTCTTCTTTTCCACTCTTTTATATCCATTATTGGACTAACAGAATAATAGAAATTATGAAATTAATATCAAAGGGGAGACTTGTAAGGAAACCCATTCTTTAAAGCAAAGCATACAACCTTCTCAATTCAAGTCTATATTCATAAAATTATTACATTTCAATTATGAAAACACATGTAAAATTGAGGTTGTAACAAAGGCAGTACTAGTACAGATCTTGTGATATATTTGGTGGTTGTCAAAGTTGTATTTGGGATGGTTGTCGGAGTCGAAGCTGGTGTGTCTTGCTGGAAAGGGCTAGAGTAGGATGATGAAGGATTAAATAACGATATGAATAGGAGTGAAGGCTCTCTATGGGTGGGCTGATTGGCAAGCAAGTGAAGACACACTGCTATTGGTGTTGTAAAAACACTATAGAGGTGTTTAGGTCACTGACGATGTGAGAGGTGTAGGGATGGTGAGGGTGCAACATCAGATCAAAGGCGTAAGAGGAAGTTACATATTCTATCATTCTGACATGGCTTCTACTAAGAGGAGGGACTATTGACGAATAAGGTCTCTTTCTTTCTTATGACAAAGGTCTTGGAGGAATCCATGGCATAGTCATTGTGTTGCAGGTCAGAGGGATCAACCACCTGTTGTTACATATTTGTTGCAAAGTTTAATGGTGGAATGAGATTCTTACATTCGATGATTCTAAGGTTTATAAGATGACAATGAGGTGATTTTAGGGATCCAATGATTCACCGGGTATAGAAGAGGAGAAGGTAATAGTGGAAATCAATGCCACAAAAGACATGCCTATGATCACAGGCAGCATTGTCGTTCTCAATCAAGTGGAGACACCATGGAGGAAGAAGATTCTGAGACTAGAAGACCATCATGTAGATGGCCATTTTGCAGACATGTCCAAGTTGGAGGCATTGTTTGTGAAGGAATCCATGTTGAGATGGGTGCGGCTTTGGCGTTCCTCTTTTATAAATGCTAGAAATACAAATGATGAAAAGGATGAAGGCATGGTTAGGGTTTTAGAGATAGGCACATCACTGAAGTGGTATATTCATACAGAGGCCAATCTAGGTCTCTTTTAATGCCATTAAGTATCAGGTAAAGGGGGGAGGGTAATTTTTTCCCATTTGTAACAACCATCAATTTTAGGGTTATATGTTAGGGAAGACAATGCCATTTAATTTTATGTATGTTATATCTAATAAGTGACCAAGTCCATTTATTCTAAGTAATTTCATAACTCCAAAGATACAGAGGAATAATAAATAAAAACATGACCAGTCATGTACCTTCTACTAAACTATTTTCTAACAATTTTATCGGCTCTTTATATAAATCTAATTCATACCTCAAGTTACTTCACTTATTAACATTGATTCCAAACCATTATGAAAAGCGGAATCCTATGAATGTGTGGTTCAACAAGTATTGAGGCATAAATGATTTTCATTGTACTAATTGATGTTAAAAAAAATTAGAAGATTAAATTGAGGGACACATATGTAAATATTTATCATGTGAGGAAGATGAATTCATTCACATAGAAGAAGCTCAAAAGAAAAATAATTTATATTAGAGGATAAGAGAATTGATAAAAGAGAATATTCCCTGAAATAAAGGAATGAGTTCGAGTAAGGAATAATGATGAATTATAGCTCAAATTAGATATTGTACCTAAAATTCAATATCTTATAGTTAGGGTAACTTGACTAACTAGAAGATCAATCAACAACGAAGATCTAAATAGCAATTAACTACACCAGACTAGAAATCATAACTAGAGTTAAGCAAGGCAAGATCAAGTTATTTGACTAACTAAAATAACCCAACCGATTCAACCAAAAATGAACTAAGTTACTCTAGCTAGAACTATTCACCATTCACAAGTAAACTAAGAAACTAGAGAATAAAACTTACATGCAAGGAAGAAATTTTTATTTCTTAAATAAGGGAAGTAGTGAATTATTTAGGGTATATGTGAATTTCAACCATGCATTTGGGTAATACTCATCAAAAGATCTTATATTTAGTACTAGTAAACCAAACAACAAAGGACGATATTAAGAGCCCTATCCTACTGCATGGCCATACATGACATATATGGTATATAGGAAAGCCCTAAATCACAATATATCCACCCTTAAAAAGGTTAATTGAAAAGAGGGTAAATTAGCCTAATTAAGAGCAAACTCTAGTTTTCTAAAAATTACTCTCCAACCTCACCTAGTGGAAAGGTGTGGCATAGGGTGCAGGAGAAGGGTTTTCACCACCTATCCAACCACTGTGAGTGCTCTTTTTGGTGTGAGGCAGAGAAGCACACTTAGCTACTTAGATATCCCACCTAGAATTAGTTAAAGATAGTGTTAATAGGATAGAAGAGAAATCTAACCAATGTTCTACAAGTGGATCCATGTTTTTTTCTCCTCAAAGCCTCCTA
The DNA here is from genome assembly GCA_963693085.1 of Alisma plantago-aquatica. Taxonomy (NCBI): domain Eukaryota; kingdom Viridiplantae; phylum Streptophyta; class Magnoliopsida; order Alismatales; family Alismataceae; genus Alisma; species Alisma plantago-aquatica. Next base: position 874,717,129 of record OY856412.1, on the reverse strand, counting down.
ATCACTCTTTTCCCTTAGGTTTTACCATATCTCAATCACCAAAAGAGATAGGGAGAAAGAACAATCAAGAAACTACCAGTATTCAATGAAATGAAATGTTGTACATGAATATTCCCAAATAACATGCTCCCAAACAACTGAAAAGAGGGGTTTAGATACACCTAGTCATAGAAATAGAAAAAAGAGAGAATTAGAGGAATATGGAGCCATTGTAGTCGATGCAGAGACCTTCTTTTACATATCTAGTTGTAGAATGCATGAGCTCCCTCCCAAGGGGTCAAATGGGATGCAAGGGAACTAGTTTATTGAGGGTTATGGAGGAAAGGTAGTTTATTTAGGTGGAAATGGTTATGGAATGGGAATTGGGTAAGTGGACGACTAGGAGTGGTGTCTAGATCATTCAATGAAGTGATAACCCATTCATGTACCCTCCCTAAAGGCTTATATAGGGCCTAGGGTAGATAGGTCAAAGTAGGGGTATAATGGGAATGTCAGTGTAAAACAACATTAGGAATTTAGGAAAGAGTAATCATTTTGTCCCACTACATCTGTGGTGCATATAAGGTTGGGTGTTCGTCATAATTGAGAATGGTTATGATGGATCAGTAGGTTACATCATGGTGAAAAAAATGAAATTTGGGTAGGTGGTAGGTCATTCTAGAGTAGAATGATAATGGTGAGGGTTAGGTAGCATGATCATACTGGGTGGAACAACCATTTTCTCTTATGGATAGCATAACCACTCTGAAGGAGAATGGCTATGGTTAAAATTGATGAAAATGGTAGGGAATTGGGAGTTTGGAGGCTTATCCAGAAAGGTTGTGGCAAAGTAGATTGGTCATCTAACCATACTTATAGCGGAAATTCTTTGACCTAGGTTGACCATTTTGATGTGATTATTCACTTGCATATTTTTATGTAACTTGGGGTTTTTAAAACATCCATTGTACGTCCATTATAATGTCCACTTTGCGCTCAAGTTCTTCACTTATTCATCCATGGTCAATCACTTCAATTTGATTCTTGAGCCACTTGGGGTAGGTTGAATATGATCTTACGAGTCATCAGGATCATTAAAAGTTGTTGAAGCCCATCATCTCCCTTAATTATTTAGCACTCAAGTACAAATACAAACATAAAAAAAGAATCCACTAGTTCATTTCACTATAAACATTAATTATTGGGAAAACAAGTTGTTGAAAATAAGATGGACAATTAGTGAGACATTTATTTCTGATAGATGTCAAACTAAACTCCTATATATAGGATAGTATGCAAGTAGAAGGAAGTGAACTTAACCCTAATGGGAAAATAAATTATGCCCATATACATAATTATGCATGTAGAAGGAAGTGAACTTAACCCTAATGGGAAAATACAATTATTCCCATATACATAATTAACTAATAACTCTAACACTCCCCTTTAAGATGGAGCATGGGTGAAACACATGTCCAGATTGCAAATACATGAAAAAGATAAAATATCCCATACATAAATATATATTTTCCTAATAATAAATAACCTTCGTTTAAATCTTATAATACAAAAATGAAGTATTCTAACACTCACCCTAAAGAACATAGCACACATGTATTAAGCACTCTTCTTCCCATGATGAAGGTAGCATTTATGCTGAAGTAATAATAGTGGAATGGACTCCTCCTAAAATTGACAATTGCCAGACTAGTAGAAGAAACCAAAAATAAAATTTTGAAACTTTGACGAGAATGTAGAGCAGTAGATGGTGAAGAATATGTGTACAAGTCATCTAAGTCGACATTTAGTTGAAGTATTTATGCAAAATACGCACCAACACTGAATATAATGTGCAATATTGGGGATATATGAGCATTGCTATAGGAATATAGCGTTATAGAGGGAGAGCATGTGCTTGAGACAAGATATTATAGGAAATAAGCACTATAGTAGGTGTCAAATTTAAATATGGATGCCCAAAAACTAGATAAGATGGCAGGATGACATAACTTATTTTCTTCATCTTCTCTCATCCATCTCAACTCTTCCATCTATCATCTTCATCTATCCTCATCTTCATGTTAACTACGAAAAAAATCAGGAGAACGGTTGGGGTAGAAAGTCATAAAAAACAAGTAGAGTAATATATATGTAAAACACATCACAGAATTATAGCACTACCACTATAAAGGCACAATAGGAAGAACAAAGAACTACCAGTATTAGGCATGGTTGGAAAAATAAAATCATAGGAAAATAGGGACTGTGATATGCAACACAGAAGATCTTGTTACACCAGGGCCCATACGCTCAAGGCTCTAGTATTTCAAGAATGATGAATGGTCCCACAAACCATCACTAGACTGGACTGTGCTAAATTTTTCCTCACTCATGCACAAGTCGGGATCAACTTTCTCACTAGTCACACATCCTAGTACTACTCCTAGATGAGAAAGCTTAACTATGGAGTTAGTTATTGGAGGCTTTGATACCATTTGAAACATCAGTCCCCATATGCCCAAGGCTATAGTTTGTCAAGAATTATGACTGACCCCACAAACCACCACAGGCCTTGACCGCACACTATGTCCTCACTCTCGCACAAGTCAAGTTCAACTTCTCAACTAGTCACCCATCCTAGTTCCACTCCAAGATGAGCATGCTTAACTATGGAGTTCTTAGTGATGGGCTCCCTTAAAAGGAGGTAAACATTGGTGATATGCGTACTCCAATAATTCTTTTTAAAATCATTTTATTCGAGACCTTAATTGTTGGAAAGTTACATATTCTTAGTTCAAACAAAGTCATTTATCCATCCAGGTTAGGGGAAACACATGGAGACAAAAAAAGTTAGTGAGGTGCCTCTTCTCTTTTGTTGATGCTTTATGAATTAACATGTGGTCTTTTGTGTCAAATATACTACTAATATAACCTATTTCACTTGCCAATGTGATACATGACTCGATTAGATAGACTAGGGTAGAAAAATAAATGGATATTTGTGTTGGTGAGGTATGCCCAGAGAGACAATCATGTGATCATTGGCATGGAATAAACCATACATGATTTGATTAATACTCATAAAGGCAAGCTTCCAATTCATTATGTTTCACTCAGTTATGAGAAAATGGGGAAATATTATGAATGTCTATAGAATGCAATACTCAATGACATATGTCTTCAAATATGTGACTTGGAAGGATGAGATCATACTAATGCTAAGATTATGTACATTCATTGTATGTCCCTAGTTGGTTGTTACTGTAGAAGGTAGATAGACATCAGTAATACACAAGACTAGAGTGTGAGTTGGTTTATGATAGAATCTCATTAGTCATGATATGGAAATATTGAACCAAGCACACGGATACATGTTAGGGAATAGTGTATCAGATAGACTCACCTTGAGAGTGACACATGGAAACCATCATATGGAAAGTAATAGTCAGCTCTCACAATGAAGGTGGTGGTTGTGATTCTTAGACTTGAAATCATGGCACTCGTCACATGTCGTTAGGTATAGTTTGACATCATCAAATGCAGTCCTAAAACATTGGTTGTTATAAAGAAGATGATTGGGTGATTTTGACACATGGGAATAGACAATGAATGATAGATATGGGATTTGTCCCTCTTACTGAAGTATGATATCATGGCCACTTGAAAAGTGAGATTGAGAAACATATGTGCATGCACATGTGAATCAATATATCATATTGAGGTCACATTATTACAAATAGTCTGCTCTTGGTTCAGGAAACATGGATTGAACGTTGAGAGGATGACAAGTCCATGCCTTGAGTTCATTTGAGATATTAGGGACAAAGGAATTATACTGTTACAACCCCAATTTTTGGGTTCTTTTAGGTGGGAATGCAATTTCTCCAATAAATGTATGATTATGTAATTTGTATGATTTATGTGCCTTGAACGGATTCCTTGATAAAGTGCCTTGTATGTTTGATTTCGTGGGCCTTGTTGGCTATTGGGCCCAATAATGAGAAAAGGGAAATAAAAAGGAAAAGAAATCAATTAATAAAAGAATAACTGAGATAATGAGAAAAGAAAGATGTGGGAGCATCTAGAAGGATAAGAATTATCCTTCAAGGAGGGATTTCATATCTTTAGGATCTCTAGAGTTTCAAGGAGTCCAAGTTGCAAAGATAATAGGAGAAGAAAGAAATAAAATCAAATAATGCATTATTAAGAAGGAAATTTGAAATAATGAGGAAAAAATAAGAATTATGTGGAAATCATATGGTGGTGCCTCTCGTGGCCTTTTGGAATAAAAGCAAAGGGTTTGTATAAAAGAGTATTTTCTTTCCTCGTTGGTGTTAAGATTAAATAATCTTGGAAAATTGAGTCTACAAATAGTTGTAATACTCCTTGCCACTTTTGGATTAAGAAGTAAGATACGAGGAGGACTTTTTCTATATATATGATTATGTATGGAAACCTAAGATAATTAAATAGGAGAACAATCTACAATAGGTGTTTCACCTTTAATGGGTTACTAACCAAGTGCTTTAATCGAGAAGTTGGCAAATTATCCAATAAGGAAAGTGGTATGGAATCCTCTAATATCCTTTCCTTGTTTGACGTTGGCACTACCAAATTATGTATAAACATCTAAGGAAACTAGAACTACATGGACTCACAAACCCTAAGTGCTACAGACTATATATATTTTTTTATATATATATAAATATATATATATGTATATATATTTATATATATATAGGGATAGACCCCATCCCTTCACGTAGAGGGAACCTCAACTTCTCCCCCCTCATCTGCTCCTAGTCTAGGCAGTTGTTCTTCTATCTCATATGAATTTGTTGGATTCCTGATGGTGACAAGTAGGCCTTCCCGAAGCCAGAACTCTAGGTTGAAGGAACCCTGGTCAGCCAGCCATTGTTACCTCTCGGTGTCTAGGCACTGGCGGCCATGACAAAGGGAGATGAGGGAGCAGTGGGAGAAGGGCGAGGGGGTGTTGAGGATGGACCAAGGTTGAACTTTGCAACCGCGTCACGAATACCCTACTTACCACCAACTTGTATTGTTGTCACTGTAGCAGGTTGGGTCAGGGCGTCTTGCAGAGATAATGGGGACCTTAGGATTCCGTTCACATATACTTGGACAAGGAAGGTAAGTCGACTCTATGAGGACACCCTAGCACTGTCTAACTTCCCTGTGAGGCAAGAGAGGTGGGTGCCCAGCCTTGGAGATGGTGGCGCCCGTCATGGGCACTGAGAACACGACGGTGCATCGTGAAACATGTTGTAGATGTCGAGAGTATGGGCGGCACGGAAAAAGTTGGGGGACTGATGCCCTCATCATTGGGAGGCTCGACATGCCAAGATCACCTCTACGACACCACGAGGAAGGGGTGGCAGAGCTTGTTAAATTGGCACAGGATCTGGAGTCGGTGCCCTACCTGCAGAGCCGGTAGCGTATGCACGGGTTCACGTCGTCGCGGGCGTCGTGTGAGGGAAAGAGGAGGATAAGAGCCAAATGACTCCTCTGCCCAAACATGTGTGTTCAACAACTAAGGTCACAGAAGTCCTTTCACACCTAATCAAGAGCCGAGCTGGATTAATACAAGGTAATCTATTTTCTACTGACGTGGCAGTACAAGATTGGTCCAGATAATGATAACTTCAAATAATTCTAGAAAAAAATCAGTAATTTAGAATTAGACAAGTTATATATGAAATTTGCTTAGAAAAATGAGAGGAATCCAAATAAAATATTATAAGAGTCTACTTATGCTTCCTATTTCAAAATTAGGTGCAACACATGTGTTGATATGATTAGTATAAAGGGAAACCTAAAGTTTGGTTAATATGATGCTTAAGTGGGTAGTTTATTTTATGTTGAGATGATAGCTGATTTTGTTATGTATAATGAAGAAATCCCTGATAATTATGAGTAATGGATTAATAATGTGGTTAATGTTGATTTAGGGTTTTAAAACCAATATAGACATCTTGATATGATCATAATGTTAGTAATGTGATCTAGGTATCCTGAGTAACCTATTATGCATAATGGAATTTGTAATCTGGGAAACCACAATATGATGGAATTAGGATTTGTAACCCTAATCCCTAATCCAAACATGAGGTAACCTAAAACCCTAGTTTAGGAGTGAATCTAGATCTGAGTAATGTAATGTGAATACATGGTGACACATATGTAGTATGCATGTTTCAGATACTGTTGATTATATGCTTGGTTGCTTGGATACACTCATAAATATGATGTTCTGCATGGTTTCTATAGTGGCATAAGGTATGTGGTTACTTTATGAATAATTTCCTTTAGTTTCACGATGTTTCCCAAATGTTTTCTCGATTGATTGCAACCTAAATTAGTTCAATTCTGCAATCATATAAAGTCCCTATGAGTATCACAATTAAATATGAATGTGTTTCTCAAAACTACATGCCACACTGATGTATGTTGCAAGATGAAGCCCTGGAGGGAAGGTTTGATTTGGTCAAGCCCCATAGGGAAGACCATTGGGCACCTCGAGAGGTGACCCCAGGCACCAAGCTTAGGATGGAGAAGGTGGCCTTATGTCCCTTACAAGGACAAAACCCTATGAGAAGGTAATCTAGGGTTTAGGGCAAAAGCAGTTGGGAAGTCACATTGAAAGCATAATTTGGATTTTTAATCAATTATTTGCTATAATTAGGTTGTTAGAACATATTTGTGTTGTGTTTGTCCCCCACAGACCAATATAGCAATATACTGACCGACGTTTTGTTTGTCGGCATTTTAGGTACAATTGAAATTACAAATAGTAAATTGAAATATTGTGAAGATACAATTAATCAGTTCAAGGAGGATTAGTTAGATAGACTCTTTCTGTGGATAGAAGTCTAATCTAAAATTTTACAAGGTATGTAAAAGATTTATTTTATTCCAGCTTTCCAGTTTAGTTTTTGTAGAATTTGATAATTATTTTTTATTAAATGTCAAACCAAGGATCCTGAATTATTGGGACAGCGGCTCTAACCGTTTGGTCTCCCTTAATTGGGATTACCGGGAGGTGGGTTGTTACATTTGGTATCAAAGTCGTGGTTTCTCATTTAATCCTTAGTAATTATTAAATTTTACAAACTCTTTTGAACACGAGGGAGTTATTAGAGGATTTTCCTATGACAGAGGTGACTAGAAAAGAATCACGGTCTGGGGGCTGGCAATATTTTCCTCCGCCCTGCTAGTCGGTCATGAGGACTCCCGAATGCAGTGTGACTTCCTAGCCAATGTCTGAGGTTTTGACTTGAAATAAGATACCTTTAGGACCCTCTCATCTATTTCGTCCCTTCTCAACCCTAATTCATATAGGGATTCTAAGGTTTAGAGTTTTTCTCTCTCTTCCTCACCCTCTTGAGGTCAGGGTAAGTACAATAAGGATTAAGGAATCCTCCACCAAATCAATAAAAATCATGTAAACAAGATGTCATGGACATAATCTTAATAGTTTAAGCATAAACTAAAGAATAATTACACGCCTAGATTGCATGGCGTATGTTTTCGCTCCCTCAGGAGAACCCTGAGGTTAGACCTTCTTATTGGGAGTATGAGTGGAGAGTTAGCCCTGGGGCAAAGGCCTCGAGGAAGAGGTAGAGATCTGACGCATCCTCGAAGGATGATGCTAACCCTAACCCTACATGGTTGTTAGAGAGAGATGACAAGATGAGTTAGATATCATAGTCGACTATGTACGTGGGTTGACATGCATATTGGTTTTGAGTACCCGTGAGAGGCATTTGTGACCCAACCTTGGAAGGGTCATTCCTATTAGGGTGAAGGATAGCTCCTTCATTGAAGAAGTTAGTGGTGACCATATAGGAACCCTGACGGGCATATAGGAGCATAGATGAGGCATGCACCTACATAGAAGAGAATGACATTAAAAACTGGCACCGGTTTTGAGACCTAGGCCAGTAGAGTTATGCCTCATAGTTCATAAGACGAGCTTGCAAAACTTTGGATGATCTTGGTTGGAAATAGGTCTTGATAGTACGTTTTGCCATGTAGGTGTAGACATGTATCCTTAAGAGCTTGACCCATCCTCTAAGAAAGAACCTTCAAAGGTGAGATCCATTGTAGGGTTAGCTCTAGAGAGAGAGCAAGACCAGATGAAGAAGGTTGGAGAACTTGGTTCTAAGACATGAAGAATCATGAGAAGATGGTTATGTTATGACCTATTTTAGATGAGCCTTAGTAGATAGTTGTGGTTGCCTCGTGCATGATCCTTGGAGGCTTCTCATACCTTGTCTACCTTAGAGGAACCAAACCCTAGAATGAGAAAGAGGCTTCTAGAACCAATGTACGGATGTTAAGGTGCCTACCTTACCTTATAGGGGTAGAAAGGAAAGTTCCTTAGATTGAGGAGGTATGATAACAAGTTGTGAGCTCTCTCACCCAGTTGGTTGTCCTTGTGTAGGACTCTGAGGTATGGTTCACATGGAAGAATAGTAGGAATTGCATGTTTTACCTTGTACATGTTTGGTTCGTGGTTGAAAAGTTGAGCATGTAGTTAGACAGTTGATGCATAGGAAGTGAACCTAGGGTTCCTAGACTTAAGAGGGAAAGTAGTAGTACCTAGTTCACCTGATGCTCATGAAGACGATTGAGTTCCCACAAATAGAGCATGGCACCCCTCAGGTTTATAGAAAAAAGGAAACCCCGTGGACTAGGGTATATGTTGGATGAACCCCTCTCACATAGGTTGGTGACATAGGCATGTATGATATGGGTCCAATGTTGAGGAATAGGAATAAGTATTACATACTAAGGAACCCAGAGTGGCTTAGTAGGTGGTCTTATTGCTAGATATGTGCCTTAGTGGCTTGATAGGCTAAGCATGCACATGTTGATGTAAACCCTGGATGTAGGGACGTTTGTGACCTTTGTTTCTATCGAGAGATAGTTTTGTCCCATCCTGGGGAAGGATCCTTCTATAGGGTGAGTATTAGCTTCTGTTTAGGTTTGAGGTAACCTAACGAGGTCTCTCATAGGATCTTGATGAGCTAAGTAGAGAACACATAGTATGAGCATGAATCTATAGACCCATGTGTGATCATATCTAAGGGTGTAAGGATATGTTGCCATGGAGGTAACTTTATGGGGACAGACCGAGGTAGGTAGGTTTCCATGACCCCTATGAAAGGATGTAAGTTTGACCATGAGCACCTAGAGAGATGATGGAGTTTCGGGTAAGGATTCAAGTTCGAGATGAAGTCAATACTAGGGTCAGGTAGGGACAAGACCGATGGAAGTAGGAGTTTTTTGTTCCCTGAATGCATAAGACCATAGGGTCGGGAGGTAACTGCTACCTTTACCCGAGGTCCATGGGTTATGACATTGGCCGCCTTCATGAGGACCTAAGGGGTAAATGTGATAGGCACTCCCTAGATGCATAAGGGTCAGATCACCCCAAAAAGTGCTGACATCCTAGAGACCTTGAAGTAACGACTAAGGATTGTACATAAAAGAGGGATATTTAATACCCAAAAGTGTTTGGGAGCAACCTTTCCATATATGTGAAAATAGTTTTTAGTTTTTCATGGTGTGGAAGACATGTGAGGTATGTTTCAACTTAGAATGGAAAGAGTGATGGGGATGTGTGATGCACCATCTCTACTCTTAGAATGGGATGAACTATGTGTTTGGACTACAACCAAATGCTTATTTCCTCTTGTTATGGGTGTGAGAGATAGGGCAAAACACATGTCATACACTAAGGATAAAGATGATGTGAGCTGAAATGTTGCTATGATGTTTGAGGATAGAGAAAGTACCACACCTTTTGAAGAGTATGTTGAATGGATGGTTTACAAAAAATGAAGAGAACTAAGGTAGTCATCATATGAGGATGTTCTTATCAAGAGAAATATGGAATTCATGAGTTATATAAGTTTGAGTTTGATAACCAAGATGATGAGCCTGAAGTTTTCTTGTCTCAATTAGACATAAATTCGAGGTGAGGATGATATGAAGGCTTATGTCTTCATCATTTCCTAGCACATAAGGATGTAAGGTGGTAATGGATGCTCTTTGTCGAAATGTAGATGTCATGTTATCCAGTAGAGAGGCTAGAAGAGGTTGTTAGGTGAACCCTAAGTTTGTGATACATATAGGACTAACACTCTGATACAACCAAACCAGTTGGTCGAGTTAGTGGTTGTTTGGCTAGCCATCCTAGAGTTTGATGCTATAGATGGATGGTTGGAGAACCTTAGATACACCTATCTGGAATGGAAGGTGATGGAACCCGTGACTAGAGTGTTTTAGGGTTTATGAGGAGTCAACCCTGAGGAATCATGACATGCAGGAGCTCAAGATGTTAAGTACACCCTGCATCATGGTACTACTAGGATAGTAAAAGTGTGAATAGGTACTTTGAAATACTTGAGATGAAGAACTATATAGGGTTGCATGTGGCTGGTCTCCATGCAAGCCAGGAGGTGAAGGCTGAACACCAATAGCCCAGTGAGTTGCTACCGATAATGAAGAGTCTCCAAGACAAAATGGGAGTGGCTCACCATAGACGTTGTGGTGAGTCTCCCCTGGACTGAGAGAGGTCAAGATGCAATATGGGTTATGGTAGATTGCCTTACCAAGATGACATAATCCCTTGACTAAGAGAGAGCACTGTCAGGGTGACAGAGCTAGTTGAACTATGCATGAGAGAGATAGTTCAACTACACCACAATCAAGTTCAATATCAGGATCATGACCTCAAGTTCACTTCCATGTGGTGGGAGTGGGTACATGAAGAACTCAATACCAATTTGAAATGTAGCATAGCTTATCACCCCTAACTAATAGTTAGTATGATCCAGACTAGAGGGTCTGATGAGAGTGTGTGTGCTCATTCAGGGTAATACATGGGGACAGTTCCTGTCCTATAAGAGTTTGGTTGTGACGATAGCCACCATAGTCGGTATCGGGATGAAAGAAGCTTTGTAAGGGAGGTCGTTTCGGTCAGCGCTTCATTGGGATGATGTCGGTGATTATGAAGGTCGGAGAGACCACAGTGTGCAGACGAAGTCGCTTTAATCGTGTGATGGCTGAGAAAGCCCAGGGGTGACATGAGTCATGAGCTAATGTGAAGTAGACTGACATGTCGTTCACTGTGGGAGGATGTGTGTTATGAAAACTCGACCCATCTAAGCTATAGCTGAGAAAGATGAGTTCCCAATACATGGGTACATTTGAGATGGATTGGTGTAGTTGCTTATGTTTAGCCTTACCCCTCAGGATAATGTGAAGTATGATGTGTTCCATGAGTCTGATCTAGAGTGTTGGATAAATTGGACATTATGATAAATCCCTTTGTTTCGATGATGACAAACATTTCATTCTTGTTGATCTAACGTGCTACTTGAGTGTTGCAGGAATAAAGTGGATGACAAAGATTCTAGGGAAACTATACGCTTGAATGATTGTAAATGTCATGCAATGTAATCAAATGTAAACTTGTACAAACATATAATGTACAAGTACTTAGATTTCATGTAAATCAAGCGTTAGATCTTCCCTAGCTAATCACCACACTTAGATAGGTCATCCCTTTCAAATAAGTTCACATATGCACACTCACACAAACACATAGTGCCTTAATTGAAAGATTGAAACAGGGTCAATCTCGGTCGACCACATTCCTCGACCGAGACACTCTCGGTCGACAAACTTCTCGACCGAGAATGACCCAAGTAGTCGTTAGACACAGCTGAAAAAGTAGTTGGCGGTTGCAAATGAACGTTGATCCAGAGAGCCTGTCGGTCGACAAAACTTCGACCGAGTAGGTATCTCGGTCGACAATTTGTCGACCGAGATGGTCTCTGACAGCAACTGCAGAATAAAGTAACTAGCCGTTACTAATGCACCTAACTTATATCTAACGGCTAGTTAAGCACTTAGAAGCCCCTAGAAGTTGTCTAGAACGTCCTTAAGTATTCATAGGCCACTCCTATAAATAGGACATGCCTTGGGACACCAAAAACACACCTAAGCTATACTTGTGCTATACTTGAGCTTGTATACTCACTTGCAATCTGTTTTAGAGCAATAGAGCAAATTCTACACTTGCCATTCATTCCTATTGCTCCCATTTCATGTCCTATAGGCTAGTATCTCCTATCCACTACAATCACATTGTCATACACATTGGTTAGGAGATCTACACGCTTGATATAGGCAAATCAAGCCTTGGGCTTAAAGGATAAGTTGTAATTTTCTTTTTCCTTCTTGTTCCTTTGTATCTTTTGTACTCTCCTTGCTACTCCTAGGGTTGGAGGCTGCGGATTGGAGAGGGTTGACTTCTCAGGTGGAGAAGGGGACTTCAAGCTACTTCAAGAAGGCTATCGCACGGGAAGCTACTTTAGAAGGCTGGTGCAACGGGAGTTGGTGCACCTACTTCAAGGGAAGGCTGCTTCAAGGTTGGGCGATTACTTCTAGGTGAAGGCTGCTTGAAGGGTTTAGGGAAAAGAAATTGTATTTTATATAAAGTCCTTGCGAGGTAATAAAATAAATTTCTTTTCAAATCCCGGTTGGGTAAGCAACCGGGTAGTGGACTGACGGCCTTAGTATTTGCTAAGGTTGGAACCACTCTAAATCCTTGTCTCCTTGTCCAATATTTCAATTGTGGTTGTTTGAGTTCAATAATTGTTAAATTATCTATAAAACTCTATTCACCCCCCCCCCCTCTAGTAGTTTTCAATTGGTATCAGAGCCAGGCTTCAAGGAACCCTAACCAGGTCTTGAAGAATGAAGGGTGGAGGTGACTACGATCGCAGACAAAGGAGCAACTTGGACCAACTTTCAACAAGCTGCAATTGGTGTTTAGGAACGAACCATACAACAATCGGCTGTCCATGGAAAGAAAAGAAGAAAGAGGTCCATAAGAATTGTTTCATTGCTACAACCAATGAGGAAGAAGAAGAAGAGGTAAGCCTTCTTGATTTATCAAAAGAAGAGCTAATTTCTAGTCTTGAAGAAACTCACAATAAGTATATTGAGTGCAAGAAGAAATTAAAGAAATCTAGTAAAACAAACGATGAGTTAAATGCTAGACTTCTTGCTCTTACATCTGAAAATGACGATTTATATGCTAAATTGAATACTCTTGGTTTTGAAAAAGATGACATTGTTTCTGAAAACCGTACTTTGAAATCATCTCTAAGTAGTAGTGAAGTGAAGATTTTTACTCTAGAAACAAATTATGATCTTCTATATCAAGAAAAGGTTGAATTACTTGCAAAGTTAAATGACTTTCAAAAACAACCTATTTTGTGTACACATCTAGATTATGATAGTATAGTGAAAGAAAAGAATTCTTTATCATCTAATCTAGATCAAGCAAAACTAGATATTAAGAAAAGAATGGATGAGATCGTAAAGTTGCAACAAGAAGTTAGTAGGTTAAGCAACAATGGAATCCTTGATAGAATATTGGATAATTCCTATCATCAAATAGGGAGAAGAGGACTAGGTTATAAGCCCAAAGGGAAAACTCATCAACAACCTAGTTGGAAAAAGACACGAGAACATCGAGTCACATTTGTACCAAAGAACAACCTAGAACAAAACTATAGAAAAAGACTTGAGGTTGATTCTATATGTTGCCATTATTGCTCACGTCTTGGACATTACTCTTTTTCATGCCCATACAAGAAAAGGAATGTTGAGTTAGTATGGGTTCCAAAACCCCCAAATTGAATTGGTTAGACTAAGTTGAGATATGACCAAAGACTTTAATTTGCATATCTTTATGTCTATCTCAACTTAACATATAGGGATAACAAATTTATATCAATTAAGGTTAATCAAAACTTAAAAGATTTGAATATGATTAGTTGAGATATAATCTAAATGTTACTTTGATATTCATATGTTTATCTCAAAATTGATCTTTGAAATAATTGAATTAGATACAGTCTATATTGTACTTGAAATAGAATTCTGAACACTTTCCAGAAAATCGGTCGGTCGAGAATTTGTCGACCGAGTGAACCTCGGTCGAGAAATTGTCGACCGAGAATATCACTGTTCTTCAGAATACTGTACAATTGCTGAATTCTTTTGAAATTGATCAAAATTTATATCTATTTGTGGTTAATGACTGTACAATAAAGTATAAATTATGGAAATCATCCTTGAAAGATTATGTGAAATTAATTTGGTCAAAAACCAAAATTATGCTTAGCTTAAAGAAAATTTCTGTTTTATCATAACATGCCTTTATTGTTCTATCATTACATAGGCAAGCAAAAGAATCTATTGATGGTATATCTCTTAGAAATGCTTGCAAAGAATATAATGTTTTCAATTGATATCTTTAAAAGATTTGAAATATTCATTATGCTTTCATGTTTAGTATCACTTAAACATGCATCAAAATTGATATAAATGCTTAATTGAAAATCTGCAATTTTTTTTTTTGCCTCTTGGTTAAAACAAAATTTAGCCAAGGGGCGCCATGGTCGTAGTCAAGGGCGACCTAAAATAAGCTTTGACAAAATGCTTATTTGGACATCAATTTATTGAACTTAATCTTAGTATACTTTTGATAAAGGTCAAAATCAAAAAATTTATCATTTGTGACCTTAAAAGCCTTAAATTGCTTAAATTGTAAGATTAAGGGGGAGCTTATAAAAACAAATTTGATTATTTGATTATGAAGCTTACAAAAACATTGTTAACATCATTTGGAGTTTGTTATGACCTTCGGATTCTTAAAAGTAATTTGTATGAAAAAAGAAAAAAAAATTCATCAAAATGATATATCTTGCTCTTAAAGGAACTCTCTAAACAAATCAGGGCTTAACATCCCTTGTTTTGGTTGGAGACATTTTTTATGTACTCTAGGTTAAAAGGACTCTCATTTAATTTAGGGCTTAACATCCCTTGATAGATGAGAAATAAATATACATCCATCATAAGCTTAAGGGAATCTCATATCATTTCAAGGCTTAACATCCTTTGCAAATGATTGAGAAACAACTTGTGGATAAATTAGACATAAATCCATGTTCCTAATAGGATATCTATTTAAGGGGGGGCATAATATAAAATTAAGGGGGAGAAGAAAAATAAAATATTCAACTTGGATATCTTTTTTTTGAAATGACGAAGGGGGAGAAAGAATATAAAATCAAAAATATAAATATAAATGAGTTTCATCTTGATGGCCAGCACTCACTTGTCAAACAAGAATGGCTACAAAAGGTAATCTTCAGGTATGAAACTCACATGCTTTATATTTCCTTATTTCATATTTAGGAAATGTTTGTCATCTTCAAAAAGGGGGAGATTGTTGGATAAATTGGACATTATGATAAATCCCTTTGTTTCGATGATGACAAACATTTCATTCTTGTTGATCTAACGTGCTACTTGAGTGTTGCAGGAATAAAGTGGATGACAAAGATTCTAGGGAAACTATACGCTTGAATGATTGTAAATGTCATGCAATGTAATCAAATGTAAACTTGTACAAACATATAATGTACAAGTACTTAGATTTCATGTAAATCAAGCGTTAGATCTTCCCTAGCTAATCACCACACTTAGATAGGTCATCCCTTTCAAATAAGTTCACATATGCACACTCACACAAACACATAGTGCCTTAATTGAAAGATTGAAACAGGGTCAATCTCGGTCGACCACATTCCTCGACCGAGACACTCTCGGTCGACAAACTTCTCGACCGAGAATGACCCAAGTAGTCGTTAGACACAGCTGACAAAGTAGTTGGCGGTTGCAAATGAACGTTGATCCAGAGAGCCTGTCGGTCGACAAAACTTCGACCGAGTAGGTATCTCGGTCGACAATTTGTCGACCGAGATGGTCTCTGACAGCAACTGCAGAATAAAGTAACTAGCCGTTACTAATGCACCTAACTTATATCTAACGGCTAGTTAAGCACTTAGAAGCCCCTAGAAGTTGTCTAGAACGTCCTTAAGTATTCATAGGCCACTCTTATAAATAGGACATGCCTTGGGACACCAAAAACACACCTAAGCTATACTTGTGCTATACTTGAGCTTGTATACTCACTTGCAATCTGTTTTAGAGCAATAGAGCAAATTCTACACTTGCCATTCATTCCTATTGCTCCCATTTCATGTCCTATAGGCTAGTATCTCCTATCCACTACAATCACATTGTCATACACATTGGTTAGGAGATCTACACGCTTGATATAGGCAAATCAAGCCTTGGGCTTAAAGGATAAGTTGTAATTTTCTTTTTCCTTCTTGTTCCTTTGTATCTTTTGTACTCTCCTTGCTACTCCTAGGGTTGGAGGCTGCGGATTGGAGAGGGTTGACTTCTCAGGTGGAGAAGGGGACTTCAAGCTACTTCAAGAAGGCTATCGCACGGGAAGCTACTTTAGAAGGCTGGTGCAACGGGAGTTGGTGCACCTACTTCAAGGGAAGGCTGCTTCAAGGTTGGGCGATTACTTCTAGGTGAAGGCTGCTTGAAGGGTTTAGGGAAAAGAAATTGTATTTTATATAAAGTCCTTGCGAGGTAATAAAATAAATTTCTTTTCAAATCCCGGTTGGGTAAGCAACCGGGTAGTGGACTGACGGCCTTAGTATTTGCTAAGGTTGGAACCACTCTAAATCCTTGTCTCCTTGTCCAATATTTCAATTGTGGTTGTTTGAGTTCAATAATTGTTAAATTATCTATAAAACTCTATTCACCCCCCTCTAGTAGTTTTCATAGAGCACTATGTGACATACCTGAACCATGTGCCAAGCCATGAACCTATTAAGCTTCAAAGGAAGCTAACATGTCCTGAGTCACCTACGAGGGTACGAGATACCAAGGTGAGAGAAAACTCAGATGTAAGAATATAAGATGATAAAGGTTCCTTAGGAGCGTCATGGAGAGGATGAAGCCACATGATAGCCGATGATGGACATAAGGAAGTCTTATCCTGTTTGTTTGTATGTTTGATGGAATTTTGACGGCAAAATTCCTATAAGAGGGGAAGGATGTTACAACCCCAATTTTAGGGTTCTTTTAGGTGGGAATGCAATTTCCCCAATAAATGTATGATTATGTAATGTGTATGATTTATGTGCCTTGAATGGATTCCTTGATAAATAGCATTGTATGTTTGATTTCGTGGGCCTTGTTGTCTATTGGGCCCAATAATGAGAAAAGGGAAGTAAAAAAGGAAAAGAAATCAATTAATAAAAGAATAACTGAAATAATGAGAAAAGAAAGATGTCGGAGCATCTAGAAGGCTAATAATTATCCTTCAAGGAGGGATTTCATATCTTTAGGATTTCTTTGGTTTCAAGAGTCCAAGTTGCAAAGATAATAGCAGAAGAGTGAATTAAAATCAAATAATGCATTATTAAGAAGGAAATTTGAAATAATGAGGAAAAGATAAGAATTATGTGGAAATCATATGGTGGTGCCTTTCATGGCCTTTTGGAATAATAGCAAAGGGTTTATATAAAGGAGTATTTTCTTTCCACTTATGTGTTAAGATTAAATAATCTTGGAAAATTAAGTCTACGGATAGTTGTAATACTCCTTGCCACTTTTGGATTAAGAAGTAAGATATGAGGACTCTTTCTATATATATGATTATGTACAAAAACCCAAGATAATTAAATAAGAGAACAATCTAGAATAGGTGTTTCACCTTTAATGGGTTGCTAACCAAGTGCTTTAATCAAGAAGTTGGAAAATTATCCAATAAGGAAAGTGGGATGGAATCCTCTAATATCCTTTCCTTGTTTGACGGTGGCACTGCCAAGTTATGTATAAACATCTAAGGAAACTAGAACCACGTGGACTCACAAACCCTAAGTGCTACGGACTATATATATATATATATATATATATATATATATATATATATATATATATATATATATATATACCTCATACCTTCACGTAGAGGGAACCTAACCTTTCTCCCCCCTCATCTGCTCCTACTCTAGGCAGTTGTTCTTATATCTCGTATGAATCTGTTGGATTCCTGATGGTGACAAGTAGGCCTTCCCAAAGCCAGAACTCTAGGTTGAAAGAACCCTGGTCAGCCAACCACCGTTACCTCTCGGTATCGAGGCACTGTCGGCCATGACAAAGGGAGACGAGGGAGCAGTGGGAGAAGGATAAGGGGTGCGTCGAGGATGGACCAAGGTTGAAATTTCCAACCACATCACGAACACCCTACTTACCACCCACTTGTGATGTTGTCACCGTAGCAGGTTGGGTCGGAGCGTCTTGTCGAGATAACAGGGACCTTAGGCTGCCATTCAGTACTTGGACAAGGATGGCAAGTCGACTTTGTGAGGACACCCTGGCACCGTCTAACTTCCCTACAAGGAAAGTGAGGTGGGTGCCCATCCTTGGAGATAGTGGCACCCGTCCTGGGCGCTGAGAATGTGACGGTGCATCGCAGAACATGTTACAGACGCTGAGAGTACGGGCGGCAAGGAAAAAGCTAGGGGGACCGACGCCCTCAGCCTTGGGAGACTTAGAATGCCAAGATCACCTCTGCGACACCACGAGGAAGGGATAGCGGAGCTTGTTAAACTAGTACATGATCTGGAGTCGGTGCCCTGCCTGCGGAGTCGGCAGCGTGTGCACGGCTTCACGCTGTCGCGGGCATCGTGTGAGGGAAAGAGGAGGATAAGAGCCAAATGACTCCTTTGCCCAAACATGTGTGTTCAACAACCAAGGGCACGAGAGTCCTTTCACACATAATCAAGATTTGAGCTCGATTAATACAAGTTTTTCTATTTTCTACTGACGTGGCAACATGGGATTGGTCCAGATAATGATAACTTCAAATAATTCAAGAAATAAATCGGTAATTTAGAATTAGACAAGTCATATATGAAATTTGCTCAAAAAAATGAGAGGAATCTAAATTAAATATTATAAGAGTCTAATTATGCTTCTTGTTTCAAAATAAGGTGCAATACATGTGTTGATATGATTAGTATAAAGGGAAACCTAAAGTTTGGTTAATATGATGCTTAATTGGGTAGTTTAGTTTATGTTGAGTTAATACCTGATTTTGTCATGTATAATGAAGAAATCCCTGATAATTATGAGTAATGGATTAATAATATGGTTAATACTAATTTAGGGTTTTAAAACCAATATAGACATCTTTCTATGATCATAATGTTAGTAATGTGATCTAGGTATCCTGAGTAACCTAATATGCATAACAGAATTTGTAATTAGGGAAACCACGATATGATGGAATTAGGGTTTGTAACCCTGATCCCCAATCCAAACATGAGGTAACCTAAAACCCTAGTTTAGGAGCAAATCTAGATCTGAATAATGTAATTTGAATACATGGTGACACATATGTAGTATGCATGTTTCAGATATTGTTGATTATATGCTTGGTTGCTTGGATACACTCATAAAGTATATGATGTTCTGCATGTTTTCTATAGTGGCATAAGATATGTGGTTACTTTATGAATAATCACCTTTAGTTTCATGGAATTTCCTAAATGTTTTCTCAATCGATTGCAACCTAAACTGTTGGATGTTCAATTCTGCAAGCATATAAAGTCCCTATGAGTATCATAATTAAATATGAATGTGTTTCTCAAACCTACATGCCACCCTGATGTATGTTGCAAGACCAAGCCTTGGAGGGAAGGTCTGATTTGGTCAGGCCCCAGAGGGAAGACCATTGGGCACCTCAAGAGGTGACCCCAGGCACCAAGCTCAGGATGGAGAAGGTAGCGTTATGTCCCTTGCAAGGATAAAACCCTAAGAGAGGGTAATCCAGGGTTTAGGGCAAAAGCAGTTGGGAAGTCACATTGAAAGCGTAATTTGGATTGTCAATCAATTATTTGCTATAATTAGGTTGTTAGAACATATTTGTGAAATTGTGTTTGTCCCCCACAAACCAGTATAGCAATATACTGACTGACATTTTGTTTGTCGGCATTTTAGGTACAATTCTGAAATACAAATTGTAAATCGAAATATTGTGAAGATAAAATTAATCAGTTCAAGGAGGATTAGTTAGATAGACTCTTTCTATGGATAGAAGTCTAGATCTGAAATTTACAAGGTATGTAAAAGATTTATTTTATTCCAGCTTTCCAATTTAGTTTTAGTAGAATTTGATAATTATTTTTTATTAAATGTCAAACCATGGATCCTGAGTTATTGGGATAGCGGCTCTGATCTTTTAGTCTCCCATGATTGGGGGTTACCAGGAGGCGGGTTCGTTACATATACAATCACTGCAAGACCTTACACAGATTGTAGGTTGAAGTTGTTCTCCAACTTTCCATTCACTTGGGTGGCAATGATGTGCGACTATGCAACACTCCTTTCTCTTGATGTCATAAGATAGGTATGGGCATTCACTACCAACATGATATGGGACCTATAGGGTCACAAACAAAGGAACTCAACTAGAAGAGGAGTTTATCTTGAATGATAATTGGATTGATTACTAAAGTGTTTAGGTACTCAATTCATGCAACATATCAATAGATTGGCTTACTGAACTTCCAAATGACAATCTCACTAGGGAGACTACTATTTAGCCAGCCAAGCGGGCGTCTCATGTGTTGATACGGCCATTTGGGTCCTGATTTGGCTTAGTTTTGTTCTATATAACGACCGGTTGAATGATCAATTTGACTCAACTCACCAGACTATCATATAGATGATGAGAGATAGGCATCTCGCAAGGGTGAGATGAGTTGATTGGTCGAACGAAGATTTTGGATGTTTCCTGAATTATTTTGATTGCACTTTTCTTGTGGTGTAAGGAATTAATATGTGATATTAATTGGAAATCAAAATTGCCAAATTCGTGTGTGATTGGGAAACTGCCAGACAATCATATGGCAGTTTGAGACGACCGTCTCGTGTGACTAGATGACCATCTGTTCCAATAGATGACTGTTTCGGCTATTTTAGGTTGTGAAAATTCAAGATCTTCCGTTCCCTTCCACTCCCGTACAATCCCGTACAGACTGGGAACCCTGACCCTGGACTCTACTATAAATAGAGGGGTATTGAGGGATTCCCAAACACAAAATATATATCTGACAATCAGCTCCTCTGACAATTATTGTCCTCTCTGGTTGTGGTAACCAGAGAGGCCAAACAAGTCCTACCCGACTAGCAAGAGATAACTACGACAGAGAAAAATGAAGGATCGTTATTGTGGGAGAGAAAGTTGGTAACTAGTATGCCAACAGGAGGGACAACTCCTTCCTATATATTCTTATTGAATGACAGGAGTTCTAGTTGGTTCGTGTGGACTACTCTAGAGGTAGGACTCCTTTGGTTGTTGCTTGAAGAGCAAAGTCAGCATGCAGTCATTACGAGACCACATGAGCACTACATAAGTTATTCGTGTTTTCTATCTGTGGTGAAGACCAGGAGCTACATAACAACCATTCAAGAGCAACTGGAACAGTTGCATAGAAGGGAGTTTTTTCATTAGACTTGCTCCAAGATCAGGTATAACTCATTAAACCATCCTTCCTATTTTATAGCAGTTGACGCAATCTTGTTGTTATGGGAATACATACAGATAAAAAATTTATTTCTGCTGCTATACTCTGTGCCCATATTTCCCAATAGTGATATGAGATTTACATCAGTTTATTATGATTTAGGATAATCAATATGATCATATTTTTTATTTTATCAATTATTTATTGCATGTGATGTGAATATTTAAATAGTTTCGTATGTGTATCCGACAAAGTCCAAATAATCCTATATGTATATATATATATATATATATATATGCAATTTACACTCTTCGTCCTAAAAGTGGTTTTGATGGTGGATGTGTAGTGTGGTTATGGTCAATACCCGATATATGTGTGTGATTGTATGGTTTGGTTCATGTTTATATCAGTTTGTGTACTGATCCTCTACCTCCCCCTTCCCAATGTAAAGTTAATTATTTCCTACCATTATTCCCCTAAAATGTAACTCGAGGTTTCTCTTATTCAATATAATAAAGTAGCAATAAAATAGCTTTCTTACAAAAATGAAGATGATGATCATCAGCAATTGAGATGATCAGTTCATGAGATGAGACAACCATCTGGAGGACCATGGAGGAAAGATCGAAGGAGCCAAATGACCACCTAGTGGACCCAACCAATTGTTTGGAAGGAGTCCAAACATCGGTTGGACTGGAGGCCAGAGGACCATCCTAGAAGGGTCAACTGACCATTTGGAAGGTGTCCATACATTGGTTGTACAAGAGGACCAACCAACTGGCTAAGAGGCGAGATGACCAGTTCAAGGGTTGAATTGATATACCCAGATGGCAAGCACATGTCTACACCAGCAACATGTTCATACATGTGTTGTGATTATTGACCTAGGTCATAGTAATTCCTTTTGGTCTCCAAGGAATTACAAGTAGACTTGGCCATAAACATCGCTTTTTGTTTTATATTGCATGTTTACACTGTGGGATATATCATGTATATGATACGTACTATATATGTTGTGATTGGATACAATATATATATATATATATATATAATCCCTCAAATCAAATGTTAAGTCTAATATGTTTTCCAATAGCAATACACATGAAAAACTTGTTCAACCAAGTGTAGATTTCGCCAAAGCGTGGTGCTCTGTCTACCTTGTGGAAGTGTGATGCTAGTAATGTAGGTGCCGCGAAAGTAGGACATATTATTATCATATTGGCTATTGGGTCGGGATTAACTGGTGATTCTCATAGCATATGAGCCCAGAAGCATGTAGATTATTATGTAAAGGAGTTGTGCATATCATCTATCCAAGAGTTGCATATGATGCAATTGGCAAGTTTGCCTACCTAAATAGTCGGGTTTTGGGTGATCAACCAAAGATGACTCATGACTTGATGAAATATGGATCTTGGCCCATTAGAAAATTGTTCGCTATAATTTTTTGAATTAATATGTAACAAACTAAAATCCATGTATAATCTTAGTTTAAGCCTTTTTCTAAGATTTTCTTTCCTTTATGTCCTTGATGTTGAATTAATCAAAATTATAAAGGTTTGGTGTACTTTTGTTCCCAATATTTTACTTTATAAGGAGTTAAGCACAAATACCTCAGTGAAAGCTTACTACTGCATTTAATTTGCAAAATGCTCACTTCAGAGGGATGAGGATAAAATAAAAATTGATCTAGAACTTTTTATGGCTTTTGTGTGGGAAAAAGAAAAGAAAATCCTAAAATGAAGATAATGAGACATTAAATGAATTAGTGTTCCCATTAAGTAAAAATAAGAGTAAATTGCCTAAAATAATAAAAGTGGAACTTAAAAGATAATTCTATGTCTAAATTCGTTTCCTTTGAGTACAAGTTTGCTTGAGTGATAAGTTTCACAACTTTTGGAAAATTGGTAATTATAATTGTATTAATTGAAAGGAAAATAGGAGATGACTTTCAATACAAAATAAAATCTGTAATGTCTCCAAAAGTACCAATGGATACCAAATTAGTGATCTACACATTAAAATATGCATTTGGGTGAATTTTCACTCAATTTGAAAGATATTTGAATAGAAGATGAAAATAGGAGAGAGGAAGTGTGTAAAACCTTCAAAATATTAAACAAATGAACAAATAATTCCAACGTAAAATTGATGGCAAACTTGTATCCAAGGCACTTAAAGTGACTTGTGGGTGAAGTTTCATCAAATTTGGGGAATCTTGTAACCATTAATCAAGAAGGAAAGAGAAAATAAGTTTTGATTTATTTAGCATATTAAAAGTTCTCAAAAGGAAAAACTAATTGCATACTCAGATTCCTCATATCAAAAATAGACTTGGTGTCAGTTTTCATTTGATTTGGAGCATGTTTGCCCCTTCAAACAAGGAGAGAGAAAAAGGAAATTAATGCACACATACACTATATACTAATATGATTGGGAATTCATTTTATTCTGTCACGCATTGACCTTTGACCCACGTGATTTTGACCATTGGATCCATGATCCAACAGCTCACACATCATCACCTAGCTTGCGCTGATCGAGAAATAAAGACTTTTTGGCAAGGATTTAATCTAACGATTTCTCGATTGTTTCTCAATAAAATCACGCGGTTTCTTCTCCTACAGTTTACAAATTTGATTTTGCACAATTTGATGCATGGTGTGTGAGGGTTTCATGGACTATTTTGGGAAAACCCAAAATGTGTTCTCCACGTAGGTTCAGTCTCAACCGTCCTCACTTTGACCCTTAGCTTCTCCTATAAATATCCATACACCAAGCATCATTGGCATCTTTGCAACCATCCACATCGCCCAATTCCTCATGAACTCATGCATTTTGCTATCGATGATCGAGTTGGTCTCCTCTTGTGGTGCCTCTCATAGGCACATCTCGGTGTCGGTGTTCAATCCAGTTGACATGTGAGTTCGCCAATTTTAGTTCTTCACTTTCATGTTCTCGCATTGTCATGCAATCAGCTATCTTAGTTTTTCACAAAATCATGGGTCTTGCAGCAAGCTCGAGCATCAGTAATGGTGTGAGCCACTGAGGGAGACAATCTCTTGGGTCTAAAGACCTTATTTCCCTTGTTTATTCCCTTCTTTTCTCTCTGACCGTGCGTAAGGGCATTAGCATCTTTTGCCTTACTTTAGTTGTGTTACGACGTGCCTTGGCTAGGCATGGGACCAGCTGAGTTGGCCACTGGATATTGGGCCAACTCAATGTGGCCTGCCCACTCTTTCTTCCTCTCTCGCTTTGTTTTGCTGAGTTGTCACTCTCTCATTGGTGAGTATTCAAAAAATCATATATTTTCACTCCATTGTCCAAAAATCAAGATAAAATATGTTTTGGAATCAAAAAATGTAAGCTTTCTGATAAAAATGTTTTTGAGACTTGGTTTTGAGTTTTATCAAAAGGTTTTTCCTAAAAATGAATTTAATAGATAAAAATCACCAAAAATGCACTTTTAACCTCAAAACTCCAAAATAGACAAAAATATATGTTCTCTTAATTAGGAGAAACTAATAAGAATAGTGGTGATAATTTTAGAGTCAAAATTGAGGTTTTGTTTGAAAAGTCCAAAAGTTAGGGTTTCCTTTCCTTTATACATGAGTAAACCCTACTTCATGGTTATACATTGGAAATAGGAAAGTGGTCTTTGGAATTGATTAAAGTAGTGAAGAAGAAGTAATTGGATCTCTTAAGAAAGGTATGTACTTTCCTTAAACCTAAGTCGGGAAAATTGCAAACCCTAACCTAGTTTCCCAAATGAGGCTTTTATAAGGCCCTAATTTCTCTTTTGACAATTCCTTAGCTATATTTGCTTCAAAATCAGCTTTAATATATATTTCTTGGGTCTTATAACCCACTGCCATGTCTATATTTAGTTGATGCTTATGCTTGCCATAGTTCTTAGCATGTTGATTTTATTAGATTGTTGAACTAGTGTAGTGGTACTTTTGTACAATCACCCATAGATAGGGCATGTGTAAATTTGCCATGGGGAATGTGTTACTCTCCCCAATACTGAATAATTGTAGTTGATTGAAATGTGTTACTCTCCTTCACCTATTGGTTGAGGTTAGGTAGGTGCCTCAATCCTACATAGTTTAGGTAGTCAATATTAATCATGCATGCAATCTTTTTACTATTTTTGTATGGCAGGCATCTATTTTACTTATGCCTCATACTTTGATCATCTTCATCTTATGATGAAATCTTAACCTTTATTTATAGATAGTTTTTCTTATCTTTTATCCTTGTTCATTTTCTCTGACACATACCTTGTTGTCTTTCTCCTTTTGCTGGGTGTTTTCCCAACCACCCAGGTTTACATCAAGGTGTTGAACAAGGCCAAGGTGACCAAGTTTAGGAGTAGTAGATTCAAGTTTTGCAATCAAGTATGACTAGGTTGCTTATTGCTAGATCCTATAGTTTCTTTTTTGTTTTTTCTTTTCAAAGAAACTCATGTAGTGAACAAGAGTTAAAAAAGCAATGTAATAACTTGGTTTCTTTCTGCTGTTATTGACGTTTTATATGTATTTGAAACATGCTTATTTACTTGGATTATTATACATACATTCCTCCCTGTCTATTTATCTTGGAAAAAGTGTATGTTTTGTACACGATATCTCCTCTTTACATGATATTTGAGGTTTGTCAATTTGATCAAAATAATGAGTATGATAATTAACTAAAGACCTAATTATTGTTGCCCAAATTTTAATCAAATCAAATCAAAAATGAGTTTTTGACAAAATTGCAAATTCTTTTATATAATCATATGGCAACGAACAAATATCACTTTTCTTTGTGATATGTCCTTGAGAAGGAAAAATTAATTAGGAATAACTTCCATGATTGGTTAAGGACGTAGAGAATCTTTCTCACACAAGAACGTTGAGTCTATGTCCTACAGATGCCTGAACCAGAGGAACCACCTCAAAATACACCACATGCTGACAAGGATGCTTATAAGAAGCATACTTAAGATGATGTGGACGTCAAATGTCTGATGCTATGCTCCATGAACTATGAGTTGCAAATTCAGCATGAGAACATGGATGTGATTGAGATGGCCACACATCTCAAGAACATGTTCCAAGCTCAGACAAGACAAGAGAGATATGATGTCTCTAAGGAATTATTCAAATGTAACATGGTAGAAGGTGACCCAGTAGGTCCTTATGTGCTCAAACTCATTGGGAATGTGAAGAACCTTGCTAGACTGGGATTCCCCTTGGGTCAAGAGTTGGTCACTGACGTGATTCTATAGCCTCTGCCAGAGTCATATAGTCAATTTGTCATGAACTACAACATGAATGACTTTGACAAGTCATTGACAAAGTTGTTGGGCATGTTGAAAACAACTAAGGAATAGATGAAGAAAGACAAGCCCAAGTGTGTGATGATGATCAAAAAGACAAATGGGAAGTCTAAAGGCAAAGACAAAGCTAATAAAGGTTCTAAAGCTGGCTAGAAGCCTAAGTCTTCAGATCTCAAGGCAAAGGGAGTTGTGAAGAAAATAAGAGTTGATTGTCACCATTTCACCATCCTGGACATTGGAGAGGAAATTTCTCACTCTGGTTAGAGGAATTAAAGAAGAAGGGTGGCCATGAGGCCTCCATGTCAGGTTTAAACGTCATAAGATAAATTTGATTACTTCTTCATTTTGGTATGTGATACCAAATAGATATCTGACATACTGATGTGCAGGATCTAAAAAGAAGTAAAATCCTTCATGGAAGGACAAAGGTGGATAGGGCAAAGAAAGATTTTTGGAAGCTTTATTCTACATTTAAATTTGTATTAGTCGAATGGGCATGTAATAGAGTTAGATGAACAGCTATTTCATTATGCCATTAGAAACAATTTACTTTAGAGTGTCTTGTATGACAAGGATGATACATCAATAAAGTATGTGATTATTGTTTTTGTTTCTAAAGATATAATATTGCATGGCAATGCCCACACATCTACTAATATTTGTATAAAAGACTTTCATATGAATGTTTATAATGTTAATACTAAAGGATTATAATTAATAACTCAAGACTATCATTAGAATTAGTCACTTTATATGTATGCATAAGAAATGCATGCCTAGAATACATATTGATGTTAATCTAGACTCCCTTACTTGTGAGCCTAAGGAAATATGCAATTCTTGATAGTACATAAATGTGACATAGCATCCT
The DNA here is from genome assembly GCA_963693085.1 of Alisma plantago-aquatica. Taxonomy (NCBI): domain Eukaryota; kingdom Viridiplantae; phylum Streptophyta; class Magnoliopsida; order Alismatales; family Alismataceae; genus Alisma; species Alisma plantago-aquatica. The sequence goes on along the minus strand of OY856412.1, from coordinate 874,689,447 downwards.
TCACTAGTTGTAGTGGGAGGATAAGTCTTCCATTAGATCTCATACATATGATGCATGAAGATATTATGGAATTAATGCTATAGATGATTACGTATACTTCGTTTCATTTATAAGTAATATAATGATATGTACTCAGTAAAGAAGAAACATAAATCTATGAAGTGTTCAAGGAGATTATAAATGAAGTACAACTTTGACGAAAGTATTAAGAAACTTTGATGAGATCAAATGTTGAGATACTTTGCATAAATATCTTGAGAACCTTCAACAAAGGACTGTGATAATGTATCACAAGTTAAATCCATCTGAGCATTGTGATGTGTCAGAATGAAGGAGCTATACCATGATGAGTCATGATATAATTATCAATTAATCTAATCTTCTTATATCCTATATAAAACTATCACAAAATGATGTACCATCTGAATGGTTTATAAGACATCATATATGATATGATTTGGGAATGTCCCAAAATGTCTAAAGTATTGAAGCCTATATTGAGAAAATAGTTTCTTGAAGAAGGCTTATCCACAAGCCATGAATATTGAATATTACTATTAATCCCAATCCAATAACAAAAGTGTTTTGTTGATAGGAGAACGAGTTCTAAAAGAATCACTGGGAGTAAAAGTAAAATTCAAAATGTTTGAGATCAACAAAGAGGTACAATGAGAACTAAGAGAATCACAAGATGTTGTGGAATCTCGAGTTTGTCATATAACATTGAATAAAATAGTTCTAGTAGAACACATTTGATATTGAAGGATTGTGAATCTAATGATTTAGATAGGTTGGTCATAACAAAATGAGCCTACTAATCAACTAGAAACTATAGAGTACCATAATCTGAGTAAAGGCTCAAGGCCATTATGGGGTCCATGTAAACTAACAAGGTATGACCTCGATAGTGCCACCAAAAAGGGGTAATGCCCAAAGGGTGCAATAGGTTCTTGTCATAAAGACCTACATGGATAACATAAAAGGATGAATTGGTTGAATAGGTTTTCAAATTAGTTCAAGTTTTTGAACATGATAGAAATTCCTTTACCAATTATCATGCTTGTTGTTGTAGTTAAAATAGACTAAGAGATTTGGCATATGAAAAATAAAGTTGGATTCCTTAATGGGAATACTTCAAAAGATGTGTATGTGACACAACTTGAAAGGTTTTATAACTTCAATAATGTAAATAAAGTCTATAAACTATAAAGTTCAATCTAGGATTGAAACAAGCATCTCAGAAATGGGATCTTTTGACTTGACAAGATAGTCAAAGAAGTTTGACTTGAATCAAGATAAAAGATGGAATTTGTGATTACAATATATTAGTGGAAGTATATAAGTATATTCCACATGTGATGAGGAATAATATCTCATTATCATGAACATTGAGAACTGGAATGATAACACTTCAACAATGAAGGATCAGGTGAAACATCTTATGAGATAAGGATTAAGATCTAAGAGATAGTTCTTGAATGTTTCATAAAAGAAATTTATATACATACAATAGCAACGTGTTGAAAGAGCTCAACACAGGATGAATTCAATGAGGGAGAATCTAGATTTGTCTCTCATGAACCATAAGTTCCAATTCTTGTACAGAATGGAAATGATGTGATTGATAACAATGGGTTGTAACAATGGATCTAACATGAATGCTACTGTCCCATATAATCTTGTATGTACTAGACATGACAAGATGATAGTAAATTCCAATAAGGGTTATTGTAATGTCATTAAAGATATCCATTAGTCCTTGAGAAGTACCTAAGGATAAATTGCTAGTCAATAGAGATAGCAATAAAAGGAAGAGTTGGATGTAAAGGGTTATATCAATGCAAGATTACGTAATGACAACAGTGATCACATATTAAAATATGTTGGATTTAAAAGAAAATTGTTGTTAGTTGGAAGGGTTCTGAACTAGTAGCCATTAATTCTATTCTACAATCTGAGTATACTTGTGATGTGAACATAAGACGGATACTATATGGATCTAGACTTCATGTGATGAACTTATGGATGCTCCAACCATTGATGACTCGGTAGTGGTATTATGACAACAATGGGGCTAAATGTTAGGCAAGGACTATCAGATGCCATATTACGATAGTTCCATCTCATATGAGAAACCGTACAGTGAAGAAAGAAGGAAACATGCAATATACCGACTATAAGCAAAGTGTTGCTAACCTGCTGAATTGACACTAGTGCAACAGAAGCATGGTGGACATGTTTAGAACACCAAGAGTATGATTTTTGGATGATCAATTCTAAGTGCAAGTGGCAATTTGTTGGTCAGGTATGCCTAGAGAGCCAATCATATGATGATTAACATGGCATAAACCATAAAGGATTTTATTAATACTCATAAAGGAAAGCTTCCAATTCATTATGTTTCACTCAGTTATGAGATAATGGGGAAATATTATGAATGTGTATATAATGACAATACTCAATGACGTATGTCTTCAGGTACGTGACTTGAAAGGATGCGATCATATGAATGCTAAGATTATGTGCATTCTTATTATGTCCCTAGTCGATTTTTGTTGTGGAAGCTAGATAGATACCAGTAACACATAAGACTAGAATGTGGGTTGGTTGATGATAGAATCTCATTAGTCATGATATGGAAATATCAAACCAAGCACACAGATACATGTTAGGGAACAGTGTATCAAAAAGACCCACCTTGAGAGTGACACATTGAAACCATCATATGGTAAGTCATAGTCATCTCTCATAGTGAAGGTGGTGATTGTGATTCTTAGACCTAAAATTACTGCACTCATCACATGTCTTTGGGTACCCTTTGACATCATCAAATGTAGTCCTGAAACATGGGTTGTTATAAAGGTGATGATTGGGTGACTTTGACACATGTGGATAGACTGTGAGTGATAGATACATGATTTGTCTGTCCTACTGGAGTATGATATTATGACCACTTGATAAGTGAGACTGAGAAATGCATGCACATGCACATGTGAATCAATATATGATATTGACGTCACATTATCCCAGACTGTCTGATCTTGGTTCAAGAAATATGGGCTGAATGTTGATAGGATGACTAGTCTGTGCCTCCAGTTCATTCCGAATATTAGAGACAAAGGAATTATACAATCACTGGAACACCTTACACAAATTGTAGGCTGAAGTTGTTCTCCAACTTTCCATTCACTAGGGTAGCACTGATGTGCAACTAGGCACTGCTCCATGCTTGTGATGTCATAAGCTAGTTATGGACATTCACTGCCAACGTGATATGGGACCTATAGGGTCACACGTAAGGGAACTCAACTAGAAGAAGAGTTTATCTTGAATGATGATTGGATTGATTACTAAAGTGTTTAGGTACTCAATTCACATAACATAACAATATATTGACTGACTAAACTTCCAAATGACCATCTCACTAGGTGACACGACTGTTTGGGCATCTAGACGGGCATCTCAAGTGTTGAGATGCCCGTTTGGGTCATCAGGATGCTTGGAAATCGAATTGTCTTGGTTCTTCTCTATGAACCGACTGGTTGAACCGATCAATTTGACTCAGCTCACCAGACTGTCATATGGGTGAGCGAGATAGGCATCTCACATAGGTGAGATGACTTGCTTGGGCCGAAAGAAGATTATGGATATTTCCTGAATTGTTTCGATTGTACTTTTTTGTGGTGCAAGGAATTAATATGTGATATTAATTAGAAATCAAAATTGCTAAATTTGTGTGTGATTGGGAAACTGCTAGAAGGTCGTCTGGCAGTGCGAGACAATCATCTTGTGTGATCAGATGACCGTCTGGGTTACCAAACGGCCATATTTGGTTGTCGTAGGTTGTGAAAATTCAAGATCTTTTGATCCCTTCCACTCCCGCACAATCCCGTACATACTGGGAACCCTAACCCTGACCTCTACTATAAATAGTGGGGCATTGTAGGCTTCTAAGAATACAACACAGACAACTGAGAATCAGTTTCTATGACAATTTTTGTCCTCTCTGGTTGTGATAACCTGAGAGACCAAGAAAGTCCTACCCGGCTAGGGAGGGATAGCTATGGGAAAGAACAACTAAGGATCATTTTTGTGGGATAGCAAGTTTGTGATTAGTATGTCAACGGGAGGGACAAATCCTTCCTATCTATTCTTGTTGAATGACATAAGATGTAGTTGGTCTGTGTGGACTAATCTAGAGGAAGGAGTCATTTGGCTGATGCTCGGAGAGTAAAGTCAGCATGTACTCTGTGGCGAGACCACGGTGCACTGTAGAAGTTGTTCATGTTCACTGTCCATGGTGAAGACTAGGAGCTGCACAACCACCATCCACAAACAACTGGAAACAATTGCATAGAAGCTAGTTTTGTCACTGGACTTGCTCTAGGATCATGTATAACTCATTAAACCATTTTCCTATTTCATAGTAGTTGATGCAATATTGTTGTTATGGGAATACATATAGATAATTTTTTTGTTTTCACTACTATACTCTATTCTCATATTTCCCAAAAATTTCTACATTCCAAAAAATCCCATTTGTTAGACCTAAGGATAAGCGGTGCAGGGGGAGGATCCCCTTGGTATGCATTAGGTCAAAAACAAGATCCAGTTGAAAATCTGATTAACAACAACTATAGAGTGTGTGGGGCAATCACGGTGATGGCACCAAAAAACCATAGGAAGGTTGATGAGAAAAATCAATCAGATCCTATTTATATAACATATAGGTAAACACTAGGGTGATGGGCCTTAAGGAAGAACTTGGATGTAAGTACCTTTTATAGGTTAATGACAATCATCGAGGACATGTTTACAGCAACGGCCATGCCGACCACCATTGGCTTCCCAAAAATCCATGTTGATTTCTATCTGATGTATAGAGGGAGAACAATACACAACAAGGTCAGAAATGTGCAAGCCTGTGTCAAATTGGGAGTCTCAAGTTGTTTTTTGCGGAATAGGAAGGGCTAGGAGGTGGTACTCATTATCAACCTGGGAGCTAAATCTACACATTTCTTTAACCATCCACTATGGTAGATGGAAAAAACCACTGTAGGTGTGTGATTACAAGGTGTAGAGGATGTCCTTCTAGAATTGTTTCGATCTACTAGTACGGAAGTAATGCGGGTAAAGGGGGCTGAGTGGGGAGGTGAGACAGATGGTTCCTTGCAATCAAGGGAGGCTTTGTGGCTGCCATAGACCTTATTCAACAATTGTGTTCCCATAATTCAACCATGCTAACGTAGGGTTGGTTCTTTCCGATCCAAAACTACTTTTACTTGATTTATAATAAAAGGGAGCTTTTTTATTTTAAACTGACAGTTGGGAGGAACATCTTCATCTTTGCATATTCTTATCTTTGACATGATAGATGAGCAGGACCTGACATTTGTTCTAGTCCATAATTAATATGGAAACCAATCAATACCATTCACATGAATCACATAACAAAGGATGATAAATCTATGATTTAGGAGTCTCAAGGAGACTAAGTAGGGATGCAAATGGTTTGGTTCCGCATCATCCATTGCATAAACCATTAATACCAAACATAAAAATATAGGATTGGGTTCCCAGTCCATTTTAAATGGTGTGTGTGTTCCCAAATCATCGGATAACCATGGTACTCCTCCCACCAAAACTAGTTAGGTACATGTGTGGATCAATGCTTGCTCAATTGTTTTTACATGAGAGTCAGTTGCAAAATAACAAGAATGAGTTAACAAAAATCCCAGCAAGTTGTGTCGTTGCTGCTTTGTCATGCAGAATGCGTGATACCCCTTTTGCAGTGATGTTGTCAGTTTGCTTTGTGGTTTCCCGTCTCCCAAAACCACAGGCGCAGCTACATTAGGATACCCGCACCATTCACCCAGCTACGTCGGTTGCCCAGAAAAATGGGATGGGATGGTATGGTTAATGGGAACCCAATGGTATATGGATTTAATTGCCATCCCTAAGACTAAGATTGTTTTCACATTTGATTGGGAGAGGCAACTTATCCTTGAATATGTGCATTCCCTCATCTTTTCCTAGACTTAAAGGTCCTTTTTATCGATGGTTTAATTTTTATATAGAAGGTGGGTATGATATAGGAGGTGGTGTGGATCGGGAATGGGAGATGGCATTGTGGATGCAATAGAGGGTGTAACATCCCTGACCTGGGTTATGATTTAACCCTAGATGTTTTGCTTAATAAAGTTAATTATATGATTTCTCTTATATCTTGAAAAATAATTAAGGCTCAAGAGGAACTTATGTTTCAATTTTAGTCCTTTTTGAATAATGTTGAAACAATGTGTTGCCTATTTTGGACTAAAGTGCAAATTACCCAGGTTGAGGGATTAACTTGCAAATTGTACATGATAAAATGTTCCTCAAGTGTTGAAGCATCATAAGAATGAAAATTATATATAGGTATGTCTTGTGGAAATCCTGAACACCAAGAAAGAGCTTGTTGAGCAATGTGTGTGCATTAAAACCTAGTTTTGGTGTAATGTGCAATTTACCCAAAACCCAGGGTTCAATATGCAAAATACCACTTTTTGAGAGTCCCAAATGTTTCTTGGCATCATGTGGAGACAAGAAGTTGATAGGGGATTCTCGTTTGAATCACTTTGGAGGAGAGAGAATCTTGATATTAAAATAACCAAGATTTAAGCATAATTGAAACCTTAATTCAATTTAATGCAAAAATAAATATATTAATGGATGTGCCATTCAACCAAAAATGAGATGGTTGAATTTACATAATAATGGACGTACTTGTTCCTTGCAAAGGACACGAAATATCCTAAGTGAGTGGAGAGCCCACTCACATTAGTTAACTAAAAAGTAATGTCCACTAAATATGGGATATTAGTATTATATGAATTAAGGTGCTTAATTGGTTTTCCTTTAATTCAAGGATAATGAAGAAGAATTAAAGGAAAAAATAAAGTGGCTTCATATGCAAGGAAGTGAGGGGGATAATTGGGATCAAGTTGGGGACTTGAAGGATTATTATAAAACGTTCTCTCTCTTGAAATTCCCTTATATATATCTCATTTTCCACCTACATGGAGACTCTTTTTCGACCCTTTCTTATTTCCTTGCTTTGGCCAAACTCAAAGGAGATTAGGAGCAACATGAGGACGTGCCCCAACCTATAGGTAAGCTCCATAGTCATCTTCAACCTTGGTTTCATGGTGAAAATCGATTTTCAATGCTTGATTTTTTGTTTTCTCCATTCAATCTTCAACCCTAGTCAATTCTTTTCACTCAAAGAGTTGAGCACAAGCTTGGGATAGTTGAAAAAGCTTCTTCCAGAATTAAATACGTGGATTTTGGAGCTTTTAAGCTTCATTGAAGGTGGGTTATATAACTTGAAACCTTGAATATTATTATTGATTTTATTTCCTCATCATATGTTGAATCTTTATTCATGATTCGATTTCTTCTTGATTGATTGATGTAACTACCAAGAAAATTACAGCAAATTTTGAAGGATCGTATCTTGATGATGATGACATCATTTTAAGCACACCCCTTAATAATATCTTGGGCAAACGATTTCAATGACTTGAGACCAAACGGTCTCAAGATCGTTTGAAACCAAACGGTCTCAAGACCGTTTGGAGTAAAAGTGGTGATAATGTTGGATGTTGATCCATGGGATTCAATTGATTTGATCTTGAAGTTTACTAGTATGGAAGATTTACTTATTACAAAAACCTAATCGGGTTGAAGTGTTGGAACCTCGGGTTGAAGTGTTGGAACCCTAATTGATGGGATCAATTTTTGGGTTGATTGACCCAAAAGGTCTCAAGACCATTTGAGGTCAAACGATCTCAAGACCGTTTGAGACTAAACGGTCTCAAAACCATTTGTAAGTCTATGGTTGATTATGTTGGATGGTTGAAGATCCAAAGGTTACAATTTGATGTACACTCAAAGGCTCAATTGGTGGCCGATCCAACAATACAAACTCTAATCAATTTAGTTGATGGGAGTCATAGTTGATCCATTCAGTTTCAAGTGGTTTGCACCAAATGGTCTTGAGACCGTTTGAGTCCAAACAGTCTTGAAACCGTTTGGGATCAAACGGTCTCAAACCATTTGGAGGTCCATTCTGTTTCAAGATATTTTTGACCAATCGGTTTCAATGTTGGTTGTCCATTCAGTTTCATTGATATCTTGCTCAAACGATCTCTAGGGTTGATGCCCAAATGGTTTCAAAACTGTTTGAAGGGAAACCGTTCTCAACCCTTGATGCCCAAACGGTTTCAAAATCGTTTGGAGGGCAATTGACTCCAAAACCGTTTGGAGACCTAGGAGGCCAAAACCGATTGGAGGTTCAATATATACAAAATCGATTGAAGACTTAAGGTGATGAAGGATCAGTTGATTTCATGATAGACAATGATGATTAACAAATATAAGTACAATTGTTAGATTTTAAAAGTACTTAGATGATTGGTACCCTTAGACGGGTTAACCTTTAATGCTTATGGAAGCAATATCTCAATATACTATGCTAGCCCTAAAAGTGTGTACCTGAATGAAGAGTTGATTTAATTTAATCAAGTATGGGTTAATTAACATCCTAGAGAGTATGAGAGAGAGGAACTTATACATGAGTGATGATCATGTAGTGATTAATCCTCAATACTAACAACATGAATAAAATATGTAATTAGGGTTTGATTCATGATGATTAGATCATAAAACCCTAACCGAGAAGGATGATGAGCTTTGACCCTAATTTAGGGTAAAGCTAGATGAAACCCTAATCTAGGGTATGGAGTAACCCTAATTCAGGGTATTTTTATGATAAACCCTAATTTAATGTGAATAGTACATCATAACCCTATTTTTAGTAATGGTATATGAGAAACCCTAATTTGATATGAATAGTAAACCCTAACCCTAAAAAAGGGTAAAGGTATGAGAAACCTTAATTTTGGGTTATAATGTATGAAACCCTAATCCTGGACAATGAGATGATTAATCATTAGTCCTAATTGTGTAGAGGGGATGAGAAACCCTGATTGACATGAAATGGGAAACCCTAAACCTAATAAGGGTATAGTGGTGTTATTTTGTATAACATGATTCTGAAATGTAATTGATATAATTGTTATCATGTGTACTAATCATGCAGGTATCATAAGATGATGAGCATAGCCAGGTATGAGCTATGATGTTTTATTTGTTGAAAATTGTTTATGGGCTTGATGAGCCATAACATGCTTTGTTGCCTAGTGAGAGGTAACAAGGGCTGAAATGGGCCTTGTGAGCCGTGTGAGATGTTTGTGAAGCAAGTATCATGATTACCTTGGTCAGATGACAATACTCATTTGCTATATTCTTGATGATGAGCTGTGAAAGATTGAGAATGCCCCTGATGAGATGATGGATTGAGATCCCAATATTTTATTAAAGTTGAACAACACCTGATGAAAGTATTACACATTCTTTACAGCATTGGGTATAATAATTGATGTTTGGATACATGATTGATGCTAAAAGAATATTGTAATACACTTAATTAATCAAGTGATATCATACAATGTAGTTGCCCTGACCACAGATCCATCAGCATCAGAATTTGGTGAATGGTGAAATGAGTTTAACTCGGAACACATATTTTTGAATATGTGGGGGTAATTGGGAAATTATATCCTTATGCCCCATAGGAATGGCTGCGGGCTATGTCCTATGAATGGGATTGGTTACGGACCATACCCCAGTTTGAGTATGGATATGGGCCATGACTCCGTGATATGAAACCAGGCATTGGCTACGGGCCATAACCCTGAAGAGAGTATATGTTGCGGGCTATAACTCTATAGTGAAGATGCCAATATACCCTGGCAAGCTATTTGTAGTTTGACATGTGATGTCTCTGCCATATAATCTTGTACTGATCGAAAAGGTTGAGGTCTTAGATTCTGGCTCTTCCATTGACCTTGTGTGGTATCGATGCTTACGTATTCGTGGTCGGTTAGAGTATGAATGGTATACTTCATCTCTCTAGGGCATTAAGTATGATTGTAAAATGTAATCAGACATGTAGCATATTTGCTTAAGGTTGAAATATGAGAATCATTTGTTGATGTTACCTTGCTTAGTATATCCTAGTTGGATAAATGTTACACATGTTCTTCATATTCCTTTTTGAATAAATGACATGCTGCTTAATCAAGTTATAGCTGAAATGCTTTGACTAAGAATATTGCTCTAATCTGTTTTAAATATTGATTTGTCTGCCGTTGAATATATATATATATATATATATATATATATATATATATATATATATATTCTCTGCTCAGTTTTAATCTATTAAATTGCAATAATAATGTTTTTGGCAGAGAGTTATATCTTTCGTTGGGACTGGGTCTCACTTCATTGGTCACCAACATTTTTAGGTGGACACGGACGAGGAGGCAGGAATCCTTCAGTAGGTGAAGGACAGAAGCAGCAACAGTAGAAGGGAACATCAATGATTTCTCAGGTAGAGACATTGGCTGTCATGTCTTGTATATATGTATAGAAAGTCCTATGATTCGTCTCTGTACTCTCAGGTCCTCGGAGTAGTAGTTAATGCTTTTGTTATCGATCTGAGATTTTGGCTAGATGCCTCGAGATTTTATGCTTCCTGTGTACAGTTACAATAGGGCATCTGATGAATGTAATTCTTGAGAAGAAATGATACATTACATGTACTTTATAAATCAGGATGTAATTAAAATACTTGATTCTTTTGAAAGAATATTCTGATTTTAATTTTTAATATTTTTTAGTAATCTGATGCTAGTGTTTGCTTCCGCATAGTTAATGACGTTTGTTCGTCACAGAGGGCGGACATGAGGTATGGGGTCACCTGATTTCTTAAGAGCGATGGGTCAAATTAGTCTAAGAGAAAGATGCTAATGTATTATTTAAGGATACAGTGGATATTATATGAATGAAGAATGGAGAAGACGACCATAGAAGTCAAAAAGATGTCTATTAGGCGGCCCAATCAAGAGAGACATGACCACCCACATGTGGAGGCTCTCTCCTTTTCTCTCCAGAGTTAGGTTTAGGATCTATTCTTTGATACCATGTAGAAAATAAGACAAAAGGCTAATGATATATTTATTATTGATAGATAAAAACTTCTCTCCTATATATAGGAAAGGAGGAAGTATAAATAAGTAAACTTAACCCTAATGGGTGAAGACAATTAGGCCATATACATAATTAACTAATAACTCTAACAAACATACATTTAACCTATTTTAACCTGATAATTGAGCATAAAGAAGACAAACAGATTCTCAAACTCAGTCTCCATCACTACCCCCAAATTCAAAATACACTTGTCGTTGAGTACAACTAGCTCTCCCTTTCAATTTTAATCAATAAGAAATGACAAATTTGTCGAAAGATATGCTTGTTAGATAAGAAAGATAAAATGGTTTAACTGTTGGTATGTATGCCCTGAGAGTCAGTCATGGGATGATTGGTGGGATACATTAAGATTAATTTGATAAACATCAAAGGCAAGCTTCCAATTCATTCTGGTTCAGTCAGTTGTGAGATAATGACAAAACATATTGTATGTCTAGAGAATGACAGTACTCAATGATGTATGCCTTCAAGTACGTGACTTGAACGATGAGATCATATAGATGTTAAGAGTTTGTACATTCTTATTATGTCCCTAGTCGGATGTCATTGAGGAAGGTTGATAGACAACAATGACACACAAGACTAGATTGTGTGTTGGTTGATGACATAATCTCATTAGTCATGATATAGTGATATCAAACCAAGCACATAGGTACTTGTTAGAGAACAAGTGTATCGTACAGACCCACTGTGAGAGTGACACATGGAACCATGACTTGGTAGTCACAGTCAGCTCTCACAGTGATGGTGGTGAGTGTGATTCTTTGACCTGAAATCACTACACTCAACACATGTCATTGAGTACACTATGACATCATCAAACGCAGTCCTAAAATATAGATTGTTATAAAGGTGATGATTGGGTGACTTTGACACATGGGGCTTTTAAGGGGTGAGTGATAGATATGGGATTTGCCCCTCCTGAGGGAGTTTGATGTCCATGGCCACTTGATGAGTAGGACTGAGAAAGGCATGTGCATACATGTGTGAATCCATATGTGATATTGATGTCACACATACCCCATCCAGCCTGCTCTGAGATCAAGGAAGTGAATGAATGTTGAAAGGATGACTGTTCCATGCCTTGAGTTCATTTAGGATATCAGTAACAAAGGAATTATACATTCACTATAACACCAGTCACAGATTGTAGGATTGAAAGTTGTTCTCCAACTTTCCTTTTCACTTGGGTAGCAATGATGTGCGACTAGGCACGACTCTTTACTTGTGAAGTCATAAGTGTTATGGACTTTCACTGCCAACGTGAAATGGGTCTGCAGGGTCACACACATAGGATTTAACCTGGAAGAGGAGTTTATCCACTAATGATGTTTAGATTGTTTACTAAATGTGTTTACTAGTTCAATTAATCATTCAATCAATTGACTTGACTTAGAATCACCAAGCTCAAGTGTTGGACTAACTGATTTGGGTGTCAGATTGATTGAGAATTGCATTGATCGATTTCTGCACAACCTGGACTGCCAACCGACCGGTTCAAACTGTTGAACTGATTGACTCAGGGTCAAGTGAGATGACCAGTGAGACTACCGGTTCAAGTGTTGAACATATCGGTTCAAGTGGACCAAATGATCCAGTTTGGAAAAGTTAGGTTGGTGAGAATATATTTTCATTTCACTTGTACAATTTGATTGGGACAAGTATTGATCTTTGGATTAATTGGAAATAGAAAGAGGAAAGTCAATTGGGAACTACCCTGGGAAGTGAAATGACTGATTAATGAATTCGATCGTTTCAGCTCCCCAAATGACTGGTTTATGAGATGAACCGATCGGTTCAGTCCCTAAATGATTGGTTTGTTTGTGAAACGACCGGTTCACCTTCTGCGGTGTATCAATTCATGGAAATTTCAGACCCTTCTACTCCCACTTTAGTCACACATTGCCCGGGGCTGAGAGCCCTGACCCTAACCCCTCCTATATATAGAGGGGTACTTGGGGCTTCTGCGAGAGAAAGAATACTATAGGACGACAACTAGTGGCGGGAGAGCACGTCAGTGACTAGTACTCTGACAGAAGGGGACGACTCCTTCCAGTGTCGTGTAGGACAGGACGACTGGAGTTCTCAGTGGTCCGTGTGGACTACTACAGGGGCAGGAGATTTTTGTCGCTCGGAGGACAGCCGTCAATCTGTCAGTCTGGGTGCGACTAGGAGCTGCACAGACACCATCCAAGGTCGGAGGTGAAGACCGCACTCGCCGTGAGGTTACGTCGCCAAGCAAGCCTCGGGACAAGGTACACATGTACAAACCATCCTTCCTACCATATAGATGTTGATGAGATCTCTTTGGGTTCTGGGTTTGGGGAGAAAAATTTTGTTTCCGCTGCCATCTTTGCCTTCCCTAAAACCCAGCATTAACTCATGCAATTCACCTCTTTCCTCACCAATCTAGCAAACCTATATCTATAAAAGTAAAAAAAATCACAAACTTTTGATATAGGGTATCAAAGGCCCGATATGTTATTCATGATGCTTCAGATAAATAGTTTCATAGTAGGAACAATCAAAGTATAAAATCATTTCACTCGCAAACATTTGACCTTATGTATTACTATATCATACTTGTCCCATTCAGATATGTACAAGGACCAAGGGGTTGGGGTTAATATTACCTAGCTCTATGGGAATGCAAAAAAAAAAATCGACCTTATGTATTACTGCATCCTACTTGGCCCATTTAGATATGTACAAGGTTGGGTTGATGTTACCTAGCTCTATGGGAATGCCAAAGGAAGAAACATGTTGCAAAAGGAGATTGAGGTTCTATTACATAGGATAACTTTTTTTTCTTTTATCTGATGCTATTACACAGGAGAACCTTCTATTTTCATAATCTCTTTACTCTGGTGCTACACACAGGAAAAACTATATTTTTTTCATTTTGGTTGTGTAGGACTCTAGGATGGTAGTAAGAAGCGAAGGAGAGGAATGGTTTCCCCCTGAAGCCTTTATAGGATGGCCAAGGCTTACAATTTTTGTGATTTTTTACTTTTCATGTGGTAGATAGGTAAGAAGTGATTGAAGAAAGTGGATGAATAGAGGGGCCAAATTGCATGGATACCTTCATATGATTTCCTCCATGATAGGTAATCCAAAAAGCATTACCACTTATGTCTAAGACCATTATGAGTTCAGAAATTAAGGTAGTCCACATGTTTATCACAAACCATGAGATAATTTTTAATGAGTATAATTCATTATTTAATCACATCGTGTCTGTACCCACCACCCAAGACTCTACTAGAATTTCAAGAATGACGACTGACCCCATCGAACACTAATAGCCTTGGTTGCGTGCTTTGTCCCCACAGATGCACATCCCAAGACTAACTTCCTGACAAATCACCCATCCTAATACTACTTTGAGCCGAGCGTGCTTAACCGCAAAGTACCTATTGATGGGTTACCTCAAAAGGAGCACATTTTGGTGATATATGTAGTCTAATTATTTCCTCTAAGATCATGTTATCGAGGACATAAAATCTTAAAATGTTACAATCTCCCCCACATAGACTCTTGACGTCTTCTTCAAGTCTCAACCATCTGTCCTTATAATATTTTCTCATTTTTGTACAAACTCAAAACAATCCATGTACAACCAACTCCCATTCACAACTACCACCACAAAGTATTTATCTTTACCTATTAACAACTTTACTGTACACTTGTTATTATCGTAGGAACCACTATAACAAGTTATAACTTCATTTTATAGCCACACTTTGAATGCCATCTCACGTTATGTGGGCGTGAAAAATTGTGACATTTACATTATTTTATGACTAGATAAGCATACTGCTTCACGAAATTATATATGTATAATGTTAGATTTGTACTAAAAATATACATATATGTATTTAGCTAAATACAATAAAGAGTTATATCTATTTCGGGATCTGATTTTTAAAAAAAAATCAGATTAAGTTGTATTCCACTGAAAGTTTAGTACGTGACGATTTATTTTTTATTTCTTTTCTGGTGGCTTACATGGAAAGTTAAAATCAAAAAGTTTAAAGTTTTGAACCCTCCGAGTAGGATATTAGGCCGACGATCCCTACTGTTCATGAAATATCTTTGCAGTGGTGTACCACAAACTGTCAAAAATTGTCCAAATTTGTGAACTTGCCTCTGTCCACACCCAAAACATGGTTTCAGTTTTGGAATTTCGTCCATTAATTCGTTTCCGGTTTGGACGTTCATGTCTTAGGGCCAATTTGGTAGGATGTAGTTAGTGGAAAAGTATGAATTTAAAAGTATAGAGATGAGATGTATGTTTTTAAAGCTGCACAAATTTCATTTGGTTTGATGTATCTAGTAGTTATTGAAATTGGTCTCCCTTATTTGGTTAGCTATGCTTGCGGACTAAATATTCAGGTAGCGGACAGTAGATGGGCCGAGAGCTTGATCCAGCAGCACGGACACATATTCACGGAGACTGGAGGCATGGACAGCGGTGGCAAGATGCTGTAAATAAATAAGTAATCAAATGATTTTGCACGGCGTACTGTGCCGTTGCAGGGCGTGGTACCTTTTCCAGGAATTGATAGCTAACCGTGAAGTTGAAAAACAACCAATTACACCGCACTGCATCGTACCAAATAAAAACTGATTACAAAAAGCATACATTTTAATTCAGGAAACCAAACCACACCCTACCAAACAGACCCTTAATAGAGATTAGATCGATTTTAGAGATGACATTTTCAATCGGAGTTAAATCCAGATTGAAATCTTTAGACTTCTAGTTACGATTATAATTATTGTATATCATGAGTGATTAACACAATTACAAAAGTTCAGGTCATATGCTATGGACTGAGGTGCGGCTTCGGATATACCATTTGAAAAAACTTCCGTGTTAGTTCGGGTTAAACTATTTT
This sequence comes from Alisma plantago-aquatica, assembly GCA_963693085.1. NCBI lineage: Eukaryota > Viridiplantae > Streptophyta > Magnoliopsida > Alismatales > Alismataceae > Alisma > Alisma plantago-aquatica. The sequence goes on along the minus strand of OY856412.1, from coordinate 874,673,386 downwards.
GCATCAATCCGGCCGTTGTCCGATCCGACAAGAACTGTTAAGTGATTAACAAAAGTATAGAATCCGAGCTTGGTATTATGTCACTCATTATAAAATCAGGTCCAGTATCTAGTCTACCATTTTGTGAGAAACACAATTCCGGATCGTTTTTGGTTTGAATAATTTTGCTGTTGTCCAATCCTGAACTAACCCCAAACAGAATTTTGACACCCTACTACCACGGAGACGCCTCTCGCTTCCAGTAATTATCGTAATGCATTCATATTTTGTGTTCAATACAGAGAAAAACGGAATGCCAAAATTGGACTGTGTGGTACACCCAAAAAATGTTACGCAGGTGACTTTTGTTTTTCTTTTTTGAAGTTTGCTTGCGGGAAAAGTAAACATTATTAGGGTTTATGGCGCGCAGGAAAGGTAGCATGAATTTTAAGCAGATCCAATAACACCTGCCTCGGCCGACGGCGGCCATCATTAATCTACATTTAGATCCTTGTGCGGTTTGCCGCCAAGGATACAATCATGCTACCAGGGAGCCGCCTACCACAGCTCCTAGCCCATCTTTATTCGCTTAACATCCGTCCACCCGTGACGGGAGTGAGTATCCGCAGGTTCCTCGCCCCAAAAATCTTTCACAGAGCAGCGGCCACTACCGTTACTACACCAAGCTGCTGCGCCTCCAGACCTCTGGTCTCTCCCATGGTTGCCCCCCGTTTCCTGTGTACTGGATCGAGTGAGTCTGCCATGCACACCAATGACAACAAACCACAGATCGTGATACACCCTCAAATCCTAGATCCCAACGAAGCCGAGGAAGTAACCGACCTCTACTTCGTCGACTTACCATGGCCGCGGGTAGCGGAGGAGAAGGATCAGGAGCCTACAGTTTCCCGGCGGCTCACACTCCTCACGGACTTCCCCAGACGGGCGACGCTGCACCCGCAGAACTGCAACGGGTTGTGGCTTCTGTACTCTTTGACCGACTGCAACCTTTGCGCTTACTTCAAACGCGATCAGATCTGGTACAGCTCGCTGGAGATGATCGTGGTAAACCCTACAACTGGAGACATGGACAGGTTGCCTTGGACCCGGCGGGTAGATGGGCTACTCCTGGAGAGTCCGGGATTCGGGTATGTTTGCCGCACTAAGGAGTACAAAGTGGTCTCCATCACCGACTCAGAATACGACCACACTAAAGTCGGGGTTGAGGTGTTCACCCTCGGCCAAGGAGCGACGTCGAACAGGAACTGGAGGCTCCTCCGCCCTCCTCCTCTTGTTTCATGTAGGTTGATCACGGGTACGGATTTCTGTGGCGGTTCTCTGTTGCTTGATGAAGCCATTCATTGGCTTATTTACTTTTATAAAGACAAGAGCTTCGAGATCTTGCGATTCGACCTTGAAACATAAACTTTGTGTCTTATCCCCATTCCACTACCCAAAGTCCATTCTATGTTTACTCATTTCCACCTGGTTGAGATTCAAGGCCAGCTAGGTTGAGTTATGACTCACAGACAACGGAGCTGGAGACATGGATCTGGAATGGTCTCCAGAAGGGCACTGTGGAAAGCAGGGTCTCTTCCGTATGTATGATGAAAATCAATGCAGAGGACATTCCGAGGTGGGACGTCGCTCCTCCATTGTGGCGGGCATTGAGCATTGGCAACGGCGAGATCCTGCTTTCTACAGTGGCGTGTTTGTTTCTACTCAATACCAATGATGGAACCTTGAAGGTGGTGACTAGACTCGGAGACCAGTTCAGGTTGTCTCTACAGGGTAATAATAAAAGTGATGATGATAAGAAGATGCTGAACCACGCTAGAACAGACATCCGAGAAAAAGATTGCAAAAGCAACAACGACGGCAACAACGAACAAGAGTCAGATGAAGATGAGTGGATTATTAATGATGATGGGATTAGTGATGACGACGACTTGGAGATCCTATGGCCTATTCATAGGTATCGCCGTCCTATGGAATTTGCAATCTACCAAGAAAGCCAAGTGAGTTGGCCTCATCCGCCGTTGGAAGATCCAACAAACAGGCCTAAAAGAGATGATGACGCAGCCGAGGACACTGAAGAAGAATCCAGAGACATGTCTGATTGGCACATTTCAAAAGACAAATGTTAGGTGGACATCATTTTGAAACTCAAAATAAAACCTCAAACAATCTCCACCACATGTTATAATATTTTATTTGTTATACCTTGTAGCAAATGTTAAGATCTATAACACAGGTATCAAACAACCAATTTGGTTTCATGCCGAGAAGATCAACAACAGAGGCTATTTTTCTGATAAGGAGGCTTATGGAGAAGTATAGACAAAGCAAAAGAGATCTTCATATGGTGTTTATCGATCTAGAGAAGGCTTATGATCGAGTACCCAGAGAAGTGTTATGGATGGTTTTGGAGAAAAAGGGTGTGCCTATCCAATACATTGACTTGATCAAAGACATGTATGATAGCTCTACTGCAAGTGTCAAGACTCCTGGAGGAGAGACACCAACTTTTCCTATTACAGTTGGGGTACACCAAGGATCCACACTCAGCCCATATCTATTCGTTCTGGTTATGGATGAGTTAACAAAGAATGTTCAGGATGATATTCCTTGGTGTATGTTATTTGCTGATGATATTGTTTTGATTGACGAAACAAAAGATGGATTGAATGATAAAGTTGAATGTTGGAGAAAGGCATTGGAATCAAATGGATTGATGATTCGCAGGAGCAAAACTGAGTATATGCATTGCAATTTCAGCCAATCTCGCAGTGTGAATGATGGAGCCAAGTTGGACGGAGTAGATATACCAAAATGTGACAAATTTCGTTACTTAGGTTCTATTATTCAAATAGACGGGGATGTCCAAAATGATGTTTGTCACTGGATCATTGCAGGATGGTTGAAATGGAGGAGTGCAACTGGAGTTTTATGCGATCAGAAGATCCCTCTCAGGTTAAAAAGTAAGTTTTATAGAACAGCTATACGACCATCCATGCTCTATGGGAGTGAATGTTGAGCGGTGAAGAAACAAGGTCTCAACAAGATGAACGTGGCCGAAATGCGTATGCTGAGATGGATGTGTGGAAAGACAAGAAAATATCGTTTGAGAAATGACTATATCAGGAATAAAGTTGGGGTGGCGAGCATTGAGGACAAGTTGCGTGAGGGCCGACTCAGATGGTACGGACATGTGCAACGCAGACCTACTAGTGCGCCTATACGAAGCAATGTTATTGAGCCAAACACTATAAATAGAAGAAGAGGAAGGCCTAAATTAACATGGGATGAGCTTATAAAGAGAGATTTTGAATCTAAACATCTCAATCAGAATATGACCCATGATAGAGCTGAATGGAAATGAAGGATCCATGTAGCCGACCCCAACATAGTTGGGATTGAGGCTTAGATGATGATGATGATGATGATGATACCTTGTAGCATGTGGTGGCAATGGCGGAGCCAGAATTTCAGAGTGGGTGAGGCACAATATAAAATTTTATTTTATGTCTATAACATTCTTCAGTATATAAAGAAAAAAAATTCAAACATTTCAAAAGCATCAAAATGTAGAAAGTAAAATCAATCAAGCAATGTAAGGCACAAAAGACAAAAGAGGAGTATGAAAAAGAGAAAAGTACAGTTAAATATTTTAAATTTGTATTCCGGCTATTGTCACATGGACAGCAGTTCAATACCAAATAAGATTGAAAAATGATACGAAAATTCCTTTCATTGTGACCAGGTCACTGATGAGTCTCCTCGTTAATATAGATAGAATAAACTATGAACTAAAAGAAATAGAACTGTAGCAAAGCAATTTAGTGTGTCATTGAAAGTGCAAAGTGGCACTAATTGTCATGAGATTATGCATCGTATAACTCTAACAAAAGACCAGTCAACGCCTCAATTGAGATCTTCACTGTTGGCCACAAGCATGCTGAGAAAAACCTAGGCACGGACGGGAAGTATCCTTTTATATTCCACGGTCAGCCTGAGTTAAATATGTATTGTGATCCTGGTTGCCGCCCCAGTGTCTTATCTGATTCATGGAATGTTTGCGAGTGATTCCCTGTGGTTAAGTTGTGGTCTGACTGCAGATTGTAGGCAACACAAACCGTGGAAAGGGTGATTTGCTAAAATGTTGGGGTTTTGACTGCTGGCCGTGTTGTTTTTGTTTTGTTTTGTTTTTTGAAATCTCTTCCCATTTTGTTAATATTCACGCAAACAACGCTACAAATGACTATCCCCACGCTGATCGCAACGAACACAGATCATCAATAACATGCAGATTGCTAGCGTCAGAAACTAATGCTTCGACCAACACACCATTACACAACATCTCAATAACTATTGTATATTATAATGGTTTATTTTCAATATTTGGGTGAGGCACAGGCCTCACTTGGCCTTAATGTGGCTCCGCCACTGTGTGGTGGAGATTGTTTGGGGTTGTCTGCATAGAAAACCTCATTTCAAAAGAGTTTTATTGTGTTAATTATAGAGAAATAATTTTGTGTAATGTATTTTTGTTTTGAAAAACCTACATTTTTCATGTTAGAATGTAGATAAAGTTGTGGTTGGAATCATTTTTTAGGGGAAAATTGGAGTCTTCTACACTAAATTCAACTTGATTAGAATCACCAATGTTACAATAGAAATGAAGCTACCATTTTATGGCTTAACACAGAAATAAAAACTAAGGATACTATTAGGTGTCTCTCATACCAATGAGGGCCTTTGAAGTTTACGAATTGGTGTTTAGGAGCCATCAATCACTAGGGTATTTGTCTAACCAATAAATGTCACTTAGCTTTATTTGCATGTGAGGTGTGTCCATGCTACAATTGATACTATTTTTTTTTTGCAGGGTTTTTACAATGTAGCACCCTGAGCTTTATTTGCATACAACTCTTTTTGTCAAACGATACTTATGTCCTTTTCCTATTTGGTGTTAAGTCTCGTATTTTTCATGCAGCGATGTATACTTTTGTCTAAAGGAAAATGTAATTATGCATTTCTAAATATATTAACAAGAAGTCATCAACAAGCTGATGAGTTTCTTGTCCGGATATAGAGCTTTAACTTATCCATCATTGCATACATGTAATGAAGAGGTATGAAGTGGATCACTGATGCGGAGAGAAATATGTCCCTCTACCAGGGAGAGGTTAAAAGGAAAGAAATTCGAGATACCATCCATGCACTTATCACGGAGGATGGACAAAGATTGAGTGTGCATGATGTTTTATGCGCGGAGGCAGTAAGCTTTTTCACGGAGCTTTACAATGGAAAACAACAATAGCATCTTAGTACCATGAAGCCCTCTCAGTTGTTGAACGATTCTCATAGATCGAAGCTTTGTACGAAGATCTCACCCGTTAAGGTGAAGGAGGCTCTATGGTCCATAGGGCTCGACAAGTCACCGGGCCCGGACGGGTTCAATGCCACGTGGTTCCGAGAAGCATGGCCTGTTATAAGAAAAGACATTTACAACGCCATCCTATGGCTAGCGGAGGGAGGAAGTATGTTGTGGGAAAGCAACCACGCATTCCTAGCCCTCATACCTAAGACTACAACAACATCCACCATGAGGGATTTCCGCCCCATTGCCTGTTGTGGGGTGCTATACAAGATTTAGTTTCAGCTGCTCGCGGCGAGACTCAAGGAGGTACTACCTTTTATGGTTTCTCAAAACTAAGGAGTGTTTATCCCAGGCAGAAACATAGCACACTGTGCTCAGCTTGCAGGGGAGTTCTTACACGGGTTTGAAGTGAAAAGGGACAAACCCAAAGTTTGCATCAAACTAGATATCTCCAAAGCATATGATCATGTATCTTGGATGAGCCTCTGGGCAATTCTAGAAGACTATGGATTCCCAAACTAGTGGATTCGGTGGATGCAAGAATGCATCCAGTCAGCTTCATTCTCGGTGTTGGTTAACTGACAACCCAATGGGCTATTGAAGAGTAATCGGGGTTTACGGTAGGGTGATCCTTTGTCACCCTTGTTGTTCACCTTGATTATGGAACAATTGGCGTTGATCCTAGAAGATATGGAAAATAGTACGATGCTTAAGATGTTTAAGGTCAGAGGTACGCCCGTGTTCTCGCACCTTACGTTCGCGAACGACGTGTTGATGTTCTTACATGGATCGATGAGAAATATTTGTGCTGCCAAGGAGGGTCTGACCAGATTTGCATCCATCACGGGCTTACATGCAAACCCTTCCAAATCAATGTTGTTCCTCTCCAAATCGACGTGTTAGTTGGGTGGGCTACTGCAACGACCCTGACTTGGGTTATTAGGTAACCCTATTTGTTTTGGCTAATAAGTTGTTTAGAACTTTAATATAATCCTCTAAGGTGTTTTGTTATCATGTGACACATTTATGTTTCAATTTTGGTCCCGACTGGATGTTGTTTGAGCAATTTTCCTTTATTTTGGACCAAAGTGTAATTTACCCAAATTGAGGGGCTATAATGCAATATGTCACATGTTGAACATGCCTCATGAGTTTTAGCATCATTATAGAGAGAATTATGCAAGGTGGTGGCTTGTGGAAAGCCTAAATTTCAAGTTTGAACTTGTTTGAACAATGTTGGAGCATTGTGCATCAATTTTGGTACAAATTGTAATTTACCCAAGATGTGGGGTTGATATGCAAATGACCACCTCTAGAGTGACCCTACTCCCTCATAGTATCATTTAGAGGAGATAGAATGAATGATACACCATGTTTTAATTACTTATGAATGGTGGTAATCTTGGTGAAGAAATGACCAAGAAAAGGGTTGAATTTTAAAGCTTAACTTGAGTTGTATCAAGTTGAAAAGCTTATATATGAGTGCCTATCGGCCATGGAGCCCAAGGAGGTGTCCCATATCATTTTTTGAACTCTTGGAAAAGGCCATATCATGCAAATCACCTCAAGGAGGTGAAGTGTGACGGCCAACAAGTTTCCTTAGAAAAAGTGTATCGGCTTGACTTAAAATAGTGATTAAACCTAGATGACTTATTCAAAAGGATATGTAATGGCCGAATCTTTATCTCAAGATGATCCTCAATCGTTTTGCGAGACAAAATAAATGTTGATGCATGCATGTACACGTGTCACCCATGCATGACACGTGGCACCTACTAGCTCAAAATGTTGACACCTCATTTTTTGTCTTCCTTCATGAACAACAAGTATATATACCCCTAGTTTCACCCCTTGGTGCAATTTTGTGACCCTTACCACCCTCCTACCCTGAGGTATCGTGCATAGAGCTCCCAATATCGTGAAGGGATGTTGTGGTATCGTGCATGGGCCTTGGGATATCGCCCATGGCAAGAGCATATCGCCCAAGTAGGTGATATTGGCCATATAGGGTGATATCGGCCATAGAGTGAAGTTTTGACTCCAAGTGAGTGTCATATCGTGCAAGTGAGTGCCATATCATGCAAGAGGGGTGGCATATCGTGCAAGGACACTAGTGTATCGTGCAAAGGTGTTAAGGAGAAAGAAGGAGCCCATACTTAACCCTAAGGTGAGGATAAGATCATCTTCAACCTTGGATTGAAGCATGAATTTAGGGTTTTGATCTTCTTTTCTTTTCTTCTTCACAAATTGCTTATCCATGGTGATTCTTTGCATATTACTTATCCATGGTGATTCTTTGCATATATAGGAGTTGTGAAGTCCATATTCAACCTTAGGAACGTGGAGCTTTGGAGCTTGGAGCTTTGAAGTTATTCTTAAGGCGGGTTATATAACTTGAACTCAACCATGTTATTATTCATCACCTAAATTGTTGTATTTAATGATCTACTTTTAATTCTGAAATTTCCTGAAATAGTTGATGAAATTATGAGTTCCAGTAGTTGCTTAGACCTGTTGACATGAACTATAATAGTTAGAACAAAGGTCTAGAGCTTGAAGATGATGATATCACCTTATAAAATTGATATCAGGTGCAAGCACACAAGTAAACACCTTTAACCCGATATGATGATGCACCTTCTTCACTTGAACGATATGGATATGAATGAACATATTGTTGTACGATATGGAGGTGTAGTATACACCTATTGCACGATAGGCAGTCAAGTATATACTCCATGCATGACACAAGGTTAAATGAATACTTGTAAGTTGACATGAAACCCTAACTTGGGTAACCCGATATGAGTAAAGAATAGCAAGTGCTATTGCACGATATGGTAGCCCGATACACAACCCTAGTTGATGTCTAGCCCGACATGGTGATGGATTTATACCTCATGCACGACATGGGTAACACATATAAACAACTCTATCCCGGTATGAATGGGATGTATATACTTCTAGCCCGATATGGTGGTGCCTATACACCTACAACCGGGTGGGGTGAACATATGCACACCTCTAACCCGAGACACCTTGTAAAGGTGAGGGAAAGATACTCTTAGGAGTGATGAGTGAAACACCAAGTAATGGTATGGATAATACCTTGATAGGTGAAACACCTAGAGTGGTTGCTAATGGAGAACCTTATATCAACAATGTCTCAACCTGAGATGAGTCCATATCATTTGATGATGGTTGGACAATTCAAATGTATGACTTATGATCAATACACTATAGAATGAATGTGATGTGTTAGTGCATAAAGTATTAGGATGGGATATACCCTAATACAAGATAAGTTGATGAAGTTAAGTAAGTTGAAAGTAATGAGGGAAGTAATACATCAAGGCATGATAAATACTACATCCAGCACCTCAAGGTTGATGCACCTTGATGCGCCTTAATTCCAATATACTTGGATGAGTAACACATGAAGTGTGTTATGTCAACTGTTACATTGAGATGTAATGAGTTTAATGCACTTGGATAAGTGTGGGCTAACATACCTTGAGAAAGGGTTAAGCCAAGTTAATAAGTATGATGTAATCATACCCTGGTAAGGATGAGAGACAAATTCATACCTTGTGTTGATGATTCATTTAATGATAAATGATGAGAGGTTACAAGATGTTTAATGGCCTTGTGAGCCATGTGAATAGTTGTTGCCTAGTGAGAGGTGACAAGATGTTTAATGGCCTTGTGAGCCATGTGAATAGTTGTTTCCTAGTGAGATGTGACAAGATGTTTAATGGCCTTGTGAGCCATGTGAATAGTTGTTGCCTAGTGAGAGGTGACAAGATGTTTAATGGCCTTATGAGCCATGTGGATAGTTGTTGCCTAGTAAGAGGTGACAAGATGTTTAATGGTCCTTGTGAGTCATGTGATTAGTTGTTTCCTAATGAGAGGTGACAAGATATTGATCTAAAGATTGATGTAAGAATCGGTAATGTTTAAAATAAACCAGGTAAATGGGAACTTGTAACATAATAATAATAATAAATGGTTACAAAGGTAATAATGAAATCTTGGTTATACATGCATTATAGTCATAGCCAAAATAAGGGCTATGGTGCTTTGAATATGTTAAAATGAGACATGAGGAATACTTGTATTGTATAGAGAATGTGGATGAGTATGATGGCTTGACCAAGGTAATGCCAAGTAATAGTGAAATGTAATCAGGAGTGGTTAGAGTCCACTGCCTGGCTGTGTAATCAGGATTGGTTAAAGTTCAATACTTGGCAGAGGCATGAAGCCTATAATAATTGCATAGGATTGGTAATAACCCAATGTCTGGAATAATGTCACAGGATTGACATGGTTCAATACCTGGAATGCACAGGATTGGTAACAACCCAATACCTGGAATAATTGCACAGGATTGGTAATAACCCAATGCCTGGAATAATATCACAAGATTAACATAGTTCAATACGTGGAATGCACAAGATTGGTAACAACCCAATACCTGGAATAATTGCACAGGATTGGTAATAACCCAATGCCTGGAATAATATCACAGGATTGACATAGTTCAATACCTGGAATGCACAGGATTGGTAACAACCCAATACCTAGAATAATTGCATAGGATTGGTAATAACCCAATGCCTGGAATAATGTCACAGGATGGACATAGTTCAATACCTAGAATGCACAGGATTGGTAACAACCCAATACCTAAAATAATTGCACAGGATTGGTAATAACCCAATTCCTGGAATAATGTCACAGGATTGACATAGTTCAATATCAGGAATGCACAGGATTGGTAACAACTCAATACCTGGAATAATTGCACAGGATTGGTAATAACCCAATGCCTGGAATAATGTCACAGGATTGACATAGTTCAATACCTGGAATGCACAGGATTGGTCATAACCCAATACCTGGAATAATATCACAGGATTGGTCATAACCCAATACCTGGAATAACATCCCAGGATTGGTCATAACCCAATACCTGGAATAATTGCACAGGATTGACATAGTTCAATGCCTGGAATAATGTCACAGGATTGACATAGTTCAATACCTGGAATAATTGCACAGGATTGGTAATAACTCAATGCCTGGAATAATGTCACAGGATTGGCATAGTCCAAATGCCTGGAATGGTTGCACAGGATTGGCATAGTCCAATGCCTGGATAGAATATGATGATGTATACACACATGACTGGTATAATTCAATATCTGGTTAGCATATTGGCTGAGGCCAACAGATAGAAATGAGAATGATTCATAGATGACATACCATGATAATGAGTATCACATGATAAGCTTGAGATGTTGATATAGTATGATGGGTAAATGATATACATGTTCTTCCTATTCCTTATAAAGAGAATAGATGATTTACTGCTCTATCATAGATAGTTGCAATGCTTTAAAATATGAGAATGATCTAAACTGCTTATCCTCTGCTCAGTTTAATATTATTTAACTGTGATAATAACATTGTTGGCGGAGAGTTATATCTCTCACTGGGACAATTACAATTGTCTCACCCCCGTGGGATCCAAATTTTTAGGTGAACGTGCACAAGGAGGTGAATACCTTTCTGCAGAGAAAGAACAACAGTAGCAGGGACAGTAGTGACAGCTCAGGTAGAGTGTACTGTCTGTCATGTCTTGTAGATAGAAGTCCTATGTGTCATCTCTGTACTCTTAGGTCCTTGGAGTTGGTTCGTTATGGTTTCATGAACGATCTGAGGTTTTGTCTTGAATGCCTCGAGATTTTATGTTGCTCTAGTATGTGTTTTGATAGAACAACTGTTATATGTTGTCCTCGAGATGAGATGAAACAATGTTGTACAATGTAAATCATGATATGTATGAGTTTTGGATCTTTCAGTAAAAGTTTTCTGTATAAGGATCTCCTTGCAAAATGGTTTTAAATTTTAGTGATTTTTGTTAATCCGTTGTTTATATTTATTCCGCTTAATTAGTAATGATTTGTTTGTTAGTTTGGCGACTGTTGTTACAAGTTTGGTATCAGAGCTTAAGGTTCGCTGAGTCTAAAGAGACATAGGACTAAGGTGTTGAGTTTGTATTAGTATCCTCCAGTATACCCTTTAGTGACTTCTGCTTATGCAGAGTAAAGGGTAAAGTTTATAAATGACTGGGGAACATGAGGAACACATTGTTGAGGGCAATGTTGTTGTACCAGGAGAGGATGCATGGGATCAGGCAAGAGAAGAACAAGTGCCTGAGAATTCCCATCATGACCCGATCAGGATAGAGAATCCTATGTTTATGCTCTTGTGAGGCAAGTTAGGACAATAGTGATGCATATAATAGACTGGATACTAGCATTAGAACCGAGGTTACCAGTCCTTAATGCGGAAACTTTGGGTTTTGAAAGGGTTCCTAAATGACATAGTCATGTTGGAATAGTGGAAAATGTGGGAAGAATTAACACATGGCAAGAAAATAGACTCTGCCATAAGTATAGATAGATAGTACATATGTGATGGCAATGCCCAAGGAGGGGCAATAAGCTGAGAATTAAGGAAAGGTCTCTATAATTCTAGAGACATTTGCCTAGTTGTCTAAAAATACAAAGTTTTTGGTGCTATCAGTGCAATAAATGCCTAGTGCACCAGGGCAGTAGTCGTTAAGTAAAGGCAAAAGAAACAACATGAAACAGTTAGACTCTATGTTTGAGTCAACTGGATGTGGTGGATGACTGTGAGGGATGACAGTCAGATAAAGCTTTCTCATTCTGATATGTCTTCTCTAGATTTTATCTGATAATTATAAGAAGGTAGTTAATGTTGAGTTTCCTTTAGTTAGTCCTATGAGGACATGAGGAAGAGATAAGAAGGATGAGAACCTATATTTAGATTAATATTCTCTTATATGTTTTGAAATTTCTCTCTTCATGTAGAAAAGGAAGAGACGTAAAAGAAACACCTAGAGAAAATCTGAGATACTAAGTAGTAAATTTAAAGAGATGTTAAAAGTATGAAACATAATATAAAACAAATACATACTACCTAATTTCAGTTCTTGAATACCCTAGCCAGGTATTCATTTATTGAAGGCAAGGTAAGTATGATATATTTAGATTGTTATCTTTTTGATTACTCTGATCAAGTAGTCATTCTGAAACAATCTCAAGAGTTTAAAGAAGAAGGAGATGTGGCATGGATATTCTACCACATTCTAATCGATATATGAAGGAATTTGATTTACTCATAAGTCAACTTATAAACAAAAATGAGGATGTGATGTGTTATTAACACATGTGTTAGATACCAAGGTAAGGAATTCTGGTATCTAAAAAACATTAGACTATCTTATGATAGTTACATGGAATGGTTAACTGTGGAATCATTCCAGTTACCTAATGTAGTATGGACATCATATGTTAGGGGTTTATGCTTTGCATAAACATAAAATTGATGAGAATGATCTACTTGAAGGAATAATTTTAAAAATATTACAATAAAAGTTTGTCAAATGAGATTAACAAACAACCTCTATTTGAGTGAGAAAAGTGTTACCTGACCCAGAATTAATTACACAGTCGATAATGAAAGACAGTGAAGCATGTATCCTATGTGTTTGATTCCATGGGATTTTTGTGTAAAAGAACTTTGTATTGATAAAAGTTCTATGGTGTCTCCATAACATTAAGATTTTATGTGAAGACTTGATGATATAATGAATGAATAATATATGTCTCCCTTTACTTGGGATTTCGGGGACGAAATCCTTGTTAGGGGTTTATAACTTGTAACGACCCTGACCTAGGTTATGAGGTAACCCTATTTGTTTTGGCTAATAAGTTTTTTATAACTTTAATATAATCCTCTAAGGTGTTTTGTTATCATGTGACACATTTATGTTTCAATTTTGGTCCCGATTGAATGTTGTTTGAGTAATTTTCCTTTGTTTTGGACCAAAGTGTAATTTACCCAAACTGAGGGGATATAATGCAATATGTCACATTTTTAACATGCCTCATGATTTTTAGAATCATTATAGAGAGAATGATGCAAGGTTGTGGCTTGTGGAAATCCTAAATTTCAAGTTTGAACTTGTTTGAACAATGTTGGAGCATTGTGCACCAATTTTGGTACAAATTGTAATTTACCCAAGATGTGGGGTTGATATGCAAATGACCACATCTATAGTGACCCTACTCCCTCCTGGTATCATTTATAGGAGAGATAATAAATGATACACCATGTTTTAATTACTTATGAATGATGGTAATCTTGGTGAAGAAATGACCAAGAAAAGGGTTGAATTTGAAAGCTTAACTTGAGTTGTATCAAGTTGAAAAGCTTATATATGAGTTCCTATCGGCCATGGAGCCCAAGGAGGTGTCCCATATCGTTTTTTGAACTCTTGGAAAAGGCCATATCATTCAAAGAACCTCAAGGAGGTGAAGTGTGACGGCCAACAAGTTTCCTTAGAAAAAGTGTATCGGCTTGACTTAAAATAGTGATTAAACCTAGATGACTTATTCAAAAGGATATGTAATGGCCGAATCTTTATCTCAAGATGATCCTCAATTGTTTTGCAAGACAAAATAAATGTTTATGCATGCATGTACACGTGTCACCCATGCATGACACGTGGCACCTACTAGCTCAAAATGTTGACACCTCATTTTTTGCCTTCCTTCATGAACAACAAGTATATATACCCCTAGTTTCACCCCTTAGTACAATTTTGCGACCCTTACCACCCTCCTACCATGATTTATCATTCATAGAGCTCCCATATCGTGAAGGGATGATGTGGTATCGTTCATGTGCCTTGGGATATCTCCCATGGCAAGAGCATATCGCCCAAGTAGGTGATATTGGCCATATAGGGTGATATCGGCCATAGAGTGAAGTTTTGACTCCAAGTGAGTGTCATATCGTGCAAGTGAGTGCCATATCATGCAAGAGGGGTGGCATATCGTGCAAGGACACTAGTGTATCGTGCAAAGGTGTTAAGGAGCAAGAAGGATCCCATACTTAACCCTAAGGTGAGGATAAGATCATCTTCAACCTTGGATTGAAGCATGAATTTAGGGTTTTGATCTTCCTTTCTTTTCTTCTTCACCAATTGCTTATCCATGGTGATTCTCTGCATATATAGGAGTTGTGAAGTCCATCTTCAACCTTAGGAACGTGGAGCTTTGGAGCTTGGAGCTTTGAAGTCGTTCTTAAGGCGGGTTATATAACTTGAACTCAACCATGTTATTATTCATCACCTAAACTGTTGTATTTAATGATCTACTTTTAATTCCAAAATTTCCTGTAATAGTTGATGAAATTATGAGTTCTAGTAGTTTCTTAGACCTTTTGACATGAACTATAATAGTTAGAACAAAGGTCTAGAGCTTGAAGATGATGATATCACCTTATAAAAGTGATATCGGGTGCAAGCACACAAGTAAGCACCTTTAACCCGATATGATGATGCACCTTCTTTACTTGAACGATATGGATATGAATGAATATATTGTTGCACGATATGGAGGTGTAGTATACACCTCTTGCATGATAGGGAGTCAAGTATATACTCCATGCATGATACAAGGTTAAATGAATACTTGTAAGTTGACATGAAACCCTAACTTGGGTAACCCGATATGAGTAAAGAATAGCAAGTGTTATTGCACGATATGGTAGCCTGATACACAACCCTAGTTGATGTATAGCTCGACATGGTGATGGATTTATACCTCATGCACGACATGGGTAACACATATAAACAACTCTATCCCGATATGAATGGTATGTATATACTTCTAGCCCGATATGGTGGTGCCTATACACCTACAACCCGATGGGGTGAACATATGCACACCTCTAACCCGAGACACCTTGTAAAGGTGAGGGCAAGATACTCTTAGGAGTGATGAGTGAAACACCAATTAACGGTATGGATAATACCTTGATAGGTGAAACACCTAGAGTGGTTGCTAATGGAGAACCTTATATCAACAATGTCTCAACCTGAGATGAGTCCATATCATTTGATGATGGTTGGACAATTCAAATGTATGACTTATGATCAATACACTACATAATGAATGCGATGTGTTAGTGCATAAAGTATTAGGATGGGATATACCCTAATACAAGATAAGTTGATGAAGTTAAGTAAGTTGAAAGTAATGAGGGAAGTAATACATCAAGGCATGATAAATACTACATCCAGCACCTCAAGGTTGATGCACCTTGATGCACCTTAAATCCAATATACTTGGATGAGTAACACATGAAGTGTGTTATGTCAATTGTTACATTGAGATGTAATGAGTTTAATGCACTTGGATAAGTGTGGGCTAACATACCTTGAGAAAGGGTTACGCCAAGTTAATAAGTATGATGTACTCATACCCTGGTAAGGATAAGAGACAAACTCATACCTTGTGTTGATGATTCATTTAATGATAAATGATGAGAGGTTACAAGATGTTTAATGGCCTTGTGAGCCATGTGAATAGTTGTTGCCTAGTGAGAGGTGACAAGATGTTTAATGGCCTTGTGAGCCATGTGAATAGTTGTTGCCTAGTGAGAGGTGACAAGATGTTTAATGGCCTTGTGAGCCATGTGAATAGTTGTTGCCTAGTGAGATGTGACAAGATGTTTAATGGCCTTGTGAGCCATGTGAATAGTTGTTGCCTAGTGAGAGGTGACAAGATGTTTAATGGCCTTGTGAGCCATGTGGATAGTTGTTGCCTAGTGAGAGGTGACAAGATGTTTAATGGGCCTTGTGAGTCATGTGATTAGTTGTTTCCTAATGAGAGGTGACAAGATATTAATCTAAAGATTGGTGTAAGAATTGGTAATGTTTAAAATAAACCAGGTAAATGGGAATCTGTAACATAATAATAATAATAAATGATTACAAAGGTAATAATAAAATCTTGGTTATACATGCATTATAGTCATAGCTAAAATAAGGGTTATGGTTCTTTGAATATGTTAAAATGAGACATGAGGAATACTTGTATTATATAAAGAATGTGGATGAGTATGATGGCTTGACCAAGGTAATGCCAAGTAATAGTGAAATGTAATCAGGAGTGGTTAGAGTCCACTGCCTGGCTGTGTAATCAGGATTGGTTAAAGTCCAATACCTGGCAGAGGCATGAAGCCTATAATAATTGCATAGGATTGGTAATAACCCAATGCCTGAAATAATTTCACAGGATTGACATAGTTCAATACCTGGAATGCACAGGATTGGTAACAACCCAATACCTAGAATAATTGCACAGGATTGGTAATAACCCAATGCCTAGAATAATGTCACAGGATTGACATAGTTCAATACCTGGAATGCACATGATTGGTCATAACCCAATACCTGGAATAATATCACAGGATTGGCCATAACCCAATACCTGGAATAATATCACAGGATTGGTCATAACCCAATACCTGGAATAATTGCACAGGATTGACATAGTTCAATGCCTGGAATAATGTCACAGGATTGACATAGTTCAATACCTGGAATAATTGCACAAGATTGGTAATAACCCAATGCTTGGAATAATGTCACAGGATTGGCATAGACCAAATGCCTGGAATGGTTGTACAGGATTGGCATAGTCCAATGCTTGGACAGAATATGATGATGTATACTCACATGACTGGTACAATTCAATATCTGGTTAGCATATTGGCTGAGGCCAACAGATAGAAATGAGAATGATTCATGAATGACATACCATGATAATGAGTATCACAGGATAAGCTTGAGATGTTGATATAGTATGATGGGTAAATGATATACATGTTCTTCCTATTCCTTATAAAGAGAATAGATGATTTACTGCTCTATCATAGATAGGTGCAATGCTTTAAAATATGAGAATGATCTAAACTGCTTATCCTCTGCTCAGTTTCATACTATTTAACTGTGATAATAACATTGTTGGCGGAGAGTTATATCTCTCGCTGGGACAATTACAATTGTCTCACCCCCGTGGGATCCAAATTTTTAGGTGGACGTGCACGAGGAGGTGAATACCTTTTTACAGAGAAAGAACAACAACAGCAGGGACAACAGTGACAGCTCAGGTTGAGTGTATTGTCTGTCATGTCTTGTAGATAGAAGTCCTATGTGTCGTCTCTGTACTCTGAGGTCCTTGGAGTTGGTTCATTATGGTTTCATGAACGATCTGAGGTTTTGTCTTGAATGTCTCAAGGTTTTATGTTGCTCCAGTATGTGTTTTGATAGAACAACTGTTATATGTTATCCTCGAGATGAGATGAAACAATGTTGTACAATGTAAATCATGATATGTATGAGTTTTGGATCTTTCAGTAAAAGTTTTATGTACAAGGATCTCCTTGCAAAATGGTTTTAAATTTTAGTGATTTTTGTCAATCCATTGTTTATGTTTATTCCGCTTAATTAGTAACGATTTGTTTGTCAGTTTGGCGACTGTCATTACAGCTACTATCCTCCGTGATGGGTATGCCCATCCATGACCTACCGTTCACACACCTCGGCTTCCTACTGATCGCAGGGAAGGTGTATGCGAGACACTACGGTGCATGCACGGACCGGCTAAGGGAAATGATCGACAAATGGCCAATAAATAGGACTTCATTTGCAAGGAGAGTTATGTTGACCCGAACAAACATAATGGGCCTAACTACATTTTGGGTGATGCAAGGCCACGTTCCTAATGATGTCCTAGACCGCCTGCAAACCATTGCTAGCCACTTCCTTGGGGGGGAGCTCATACCCTCTCGTGGGAAAGGATGGCCTATCCGTTGGAGGAAGGAGGCTTGGGCCTCAAGCTATAGCCAAGTGGGCAACAAGAAAGAAGGTGGACATATTTCTAATGGACTCTTGACTCTATTTGGACGAGGTGGATGAGAAGAAGGTATGGGAGATCGTTGGATTTCCAACACTCCATGAGATAGGGCTTCTCGTGCACATGGAAAAGCATGGTCAATGAATATGGGGATTGTCGAAGCTTATACACGATGAATGAAAGAGGAGTCCATGCACGTATGGATGAGTTTCCTCACTTTTGGGAGGTCGTCTGTCCATGCAAGCCTACATGCTCTTTCCTTTTAGATTTGTGGCATGCACGTTGCATTCCAAGATGGGCGTCGACAGTGTACAAAGCAAGACCCGAAGGCTTTCTCACAGCATATAGAGTGGCGAGATGGGCTCCTGACTACCCACCATTTCCACGCTTTGCAACATCGGGGAGGAATTGGCGGAGCACCTATTCTTCTCATGCATGTATGCCTCTACTGTGTGGAAAGTGATCACCAAAGACCAATCGAGAGCTGCGAGGTGGAATCCTTGGACGCAACAAGAGGACATACGGAGGCTGGATGATAGGCATGTGCGGCACCTTTACATGTTGGTCATGGTGGTTGCTACCTATTTTCTATGGAAGGAAAGGAACAAGAGGAGGCATGGAGAGCAAGGAGGCTGGATGATAGCCACGCTAGCAGTGCTGATCAGGAGATCGGTCCACAAAGTACTATTTGCACATGATGATTGGCGTGACAGACTCCCGCGTGGGCTGGTTGTTGCGTGGGACGTGCACTGAAGCTGACGCGTCCGGGCATTGTGCTGACGCACAGCAGCTATGTGAGTACACCAGCGACCTGACCCAGACCACACAAATCTCATTTGCGGTCTAGCTGACATGAGTCGACTTTGTGCCCACACTTGGGTTGATTTCTATTAGAGGCTATAAGCTGATGCATGCAAGTATAGGGCAGCCGGTTGTGGCAGCTATTGATTGGACATTCTTTGTACATCTAACCACTTTGTATACCGACTGCTTTGAACGACCCTAGATCAGACAAACACAATATGTCAATGGGGGTAGATCTGGCCCACAGGCTTTTTTGGTTCTGTTTGCACTTTGTAAACAAATTTTGTATGAGCACTAAGTGTTAAGGGCTAGTTTCTTTAGTCCTTCATAGAATAAATTTCCAAATATTCCGATGAATTGTGTATCTTCATATCAAGTTTGCTATGTTTTTCATACTTTCTAAACAAACCCTCAAAAATACATGGCACTTTCCTCATTAGCTCCGCATCTAGGGTAATTCATGTTTAAGATATATATGGGGTCCTTCTCCTATAGTTTATCATGATTATGTTATGGTAGGCTACCTAGATGGTCGTATTCACTTTTCCTAGAGGCTTTCACATGCTACAGATAAGTTCCAACCTCATATTTTCCTTCTCATTGCCTTCCTTTAGAAGTGTGTAAGAGGATTTAGTGATAAATCTCCCATATTTGTTGGCACTATAGGTCCAAACCCATGGGTGGAATGGGAGTGCTCCTTCTAGGATCTTATCAATGATCATCAGTGATAGATATCCTCAAGGAATAACAATGTCCCATGTACCTTTAATATTAGGCAAATTATTGATACTAAAATTTGTAGAAGTGTATCGGTTAAAAATCAAATTTACACAACACTTATGCATCCGATACCCATTTTCATGCCATAAAAATACACCCCCAAGATAAGAAGCATGGAACAACATGTGTTAAGGAAGTCTTTCTAGATAAGAACATCCTTTAGAAGAATGCAACAATTCTTCTCTTCTAGTTGTTCAAAGTAGTATACCTTTCATGAATCTCATTGCATCAAAGTTAGCCTCCAAATTTTCTCCAATGTCTACTTCATTTAGAGAGACTTGTTCCACTTTCACATGGTTAGTTGCACATGCCTCCAAATACTAATTTAGTAGTGACCATGTCCCATATTATAAAGACATATGTATTTTCGTGTCACCACACCCAATGAACCTTCGTATTAGTCATTCGATATTGAAACATAGACTAAGAGGAATTGCATTCATCTAGTTGAGGTAAGTAGGAATCAGTGTGAGTAAAACTTAATAAGTAATACTCCACCTTCATGTATATGACCCCTCTTATTCTTTGGATGTAATCCTTTAGTTATTGAACTCTATCATAGTAGTCCTTTCTTTTGGTTGACTTTGAACTCAAACTATAAATAACACCTAAAGCCAATTAATATAATGTCTGACCTATAACTGATTCATAAGTATGTGTAAGTATGAAGATCAATAATACAATGTTTAGAACATGAAATAATTAGATTATTCAAGGGTAAAATAGATTTTACTTTAGTTGATAACTAACTCAAACACTTACATACATGTTTTTTTATTATCTTTGGTCTAGGTTGATATTGATCTAGTTCAATTTGTGATGATTTGGTTGTTGTTGGGTTTGGCCAAATAAGGTTGACATATTATAAGATTACCGATCCATGAGGGATTTGGTCCTAGTTGACATTGACCATGGTGGTGTTTGGCGATAAAAAATAGAGGTTTTAAGGTGCTTGGCAACCCATGGGTGATCAAGCCAACATTGACTTGATATTGATTAGTGGCAAACCTATTGGGGCATTGGTGATGGACATTCAATAAAAAAGGTCCTTGTCCAATGTCATATGGGCCATTTGTAACAAGGAGTGCCTACTAAGCATTTGGTCTTAGTATGCATGGTTGTTGTCATCGGTCGTTCACTATGATGGTCACTAGCCACATGTATGATCTCATTCTTACGGGAATGGGAGGAAAGATTGACAAACCTATTATCCCCCACCTCTGTGTATATAGTTTGATAGTAAACCTATCAAACCCTTCTCTTCTAATTCTAAAACTTCTCTTACTACTCAGAGGCAATTCTAGGGCATGTTGGAGAGTGTTGGGTGAAAGTAGAAAGTAGAAAGATGGGTTTTGTTTGATATTTTTAATCATAACTTGGTTTTTTATTATTCTACTTCATTATTCTTCTTGTTCCCCACTTGTAAGTAAGAAATCATCTCAATACACGTGTTCTTAGTTCTTCTATCCTTTATTTCCCCCTTCCTTCTTTAGAAGGGTGTTGAACTTGTTAATTGTATGCCCTAAGAGCTAGTCATATGACGATAGCACTGTTTGTAATTAATGTGATTACTAATAAAGGCAATTCCATTTATGATTATAGAGAGCATAAATGGATGATATATTGAGGGTGTATTGACTAATATGTTAGATACAAGAGAACCCCTCTCCTTTATAGAAGATAAGGTGAACATGACTCTAGAGACTTCTAGACCTGACTATACTTAAATGGGCCTACAAATACTAGCCCATACATCATGTGATATGATATGAATTTTAGTTCTGACACTCCTACACAAACTGGAGTATGTGAGAATCACATGCCCAACTTGGATGACAGACAAAACATAGGACAGAAAAAAGTAATGACTAAAAACATGATAGTCACTGACTTGACATGATATATTCTCTCCCCCAAACTTTGGTATCTTTTGACTATAAAGCTTCCCCTGAGATTGGTAAACATCAAATGTTTAAGACATGTGAATCTTTCACAAGGCAGGAACTTGTAACTTGGAGTATGTTGTAGAATATGCAATGATCACTTGACTCACCAACTCAGTTGCAATAGTCTTTGAAGTAGTTTCCAGAAGAGGACCGCCATGTGGTAGCCTTGACATGATTTGTGCCATAAGAGACTATGTTATAGCAAACATTAAATGTGCTTAACATGACACACACAAACAAGGAAGAAATATTATTGAAGTTGCCAACTGAATGATCTTTTTGCAAAAGATGAATGTGTCAGTCCGACACACAACCAAATGGGAAAATAATCCAAGATGCTTAAATCCTAGAAGACTGAAGTGTTTCTAGAGTAGAATGACCAAGACATGCCCAATGAAGAAATATACTCTCCTAATGTAGAGAGTCTTTGATATCAAATCGATCTAAGGAATCATCATATTCTATTGTTGGTGATGTAAGAAGTGGAATTTCAAATGACTGATCAACATTTAGAAAATCAGAATCTAAATAGCAAGGATGTAAATAGCAAGGATGGCCATTTCCTGGAACTTGACAATGAGATTTAGAAGGCATGTGTTAAGTACACAAAACTCCATGTGTAGGCAATGTTCTTCTTCCTATTTTTTATTCTTAAATTTGCACCTCATCTTTTATCCTCATCCTCTACTTCTCATCTCCTCTATCTCTCCCTCGCGCACCAACCAAGAAGAGACCATGAATGTGGTTGGGGTGGACAAAGACCAAGAGAACCTCCCCTATGATAAGACTTCAATAGAAGTAGGGGACATGGAGTGGAGAGGGAAGAAAAAAAATGGAGAAGGAATTGCTTGATCATTCCTAGACAAGTTGTTTGTTGGACTACTCAACAAGCTTGAGAGAACTCAACCTCATGCTAAATCAATCTTTGGCTTTATGCTTGAAAGGGATGAATCCTTATACATGAGAGAGATTGATCTTGTTCCTGAGAGATAATTGCATCACATAATATGAGTATAGGACTTCATGTTGGAACTTCAAAGAGGTCGACTTAGAAAGGAAGCCATAGTATAAGAACTAATAGCTAGATTCAATATAGTATGTGATTCAATTACAAGATCTGAAGAATAAAATAAATGGATCTTTGTGCAACCTAGAAAAGGAGATTTGTATGGCCCTTAGGCTGAAACATTTGGGGGTGCTTGGGAAAAACCCCTCCCCTGCACGATATTGACTAGGTTGAATAATAGATATGATGTAAGATTCAATAAAGATTGATCTTTTCTAGATAAAACTGGTTCAAGTGTTGAACTGATCGGTTGGAGTGTCAGGTCGATTGGAAACAATATTGAATGAATATTCCCTGAGGTGGACAAGTGAACCAACCATTTCAAATATGAAATACCATTTCACGTATGAAACAACCATTTCAAGATATGAAATGACTATTTCAAAAGTGAAATGATTGACTCATCATCTAAGTTGTCTAGTTCTATGATCAATTTGATTGGATCGAGGATTGGCGTTGATGTCATGATTATATATTAATCGAATATTGAATGTCAATTTGATTCTAAATAGGAAAGTACATGAAAATCAATAGATGAACCAACCGATTCACCTCTGAGCCAACCAGATGGATAGTAAATTAATGATTCATCGTTTGTCATTTCCAGAAAATTTATGAACTTCATCTCTTCAACTCCCCAAGCCTACTAGAAACCTTGACCCCGACCCTTCCTATAAATAGAGGGGTGTTGGGGGTTTCCAAGATACAACAATAAGCTCTAGCAATTATTTTTGTCTCTAGTTGTGGTAACCAATAGGGAGCCCAAATAAGTCCTACCCATAAAAAGGTGGGTTATTAAGGGAGACGCAATTGTGGGAGAGCAAATCGACCCTAGCAAGTTAACGTTTAAAGGGACAACTCCTTCCTATTGGCTCTGATAGCACAATTTTTTATGGTCTGCGCAGACTACTATAGAGGTGAGGAGGTCATTTCTTGTCGCTTGAAGGACGCCATCAACCATCGTCCATGGTGTTGCACTGGGAGGTCGTTGCTGATGACTGTTCGAGTGATGCTTGAAGAAGAAGCACGCTGCAACTTGATGAAAGGCACACACTACTACATCAAGAGTTGTCACTGGACTTACTCCAGGATCAGTTATAACTCTTATTACTCTCTTTCCTAGATACATTATTATTGTCAGACATTAAAAAAAAAATTCCACTGTGTAATCTGTCATCCTGATTTCCCTATATACACATCATTTGCAATCTTTTTTTTATTTCCTTATGTATAGAATTTTTCCATCCCTATGTAACGACTGCCACCAAACTGACAACTAAATTGTTAATAATTATACAGAATAATCATAAGCAACAGATTAACAAAAATCGTTTAAAAAAATTAAAACCATTTTGCAAAGAGATCCATTTCCAGGAAAACTCTTTAAGGAAGAACCAAAACCTTATATACATCATTGTTCACATTGTACATACATTGTACCATCTCTTCTCGAGGATAACATATAATAGTTGCTTTGTCAAAACATATACTGAAGCAGCATAAAACCTCGAGGCATACTAGCCAAAACTTCAGATTGTTCATAAAACCATCATGTACTAAATTTGAGGAACTGAGAGTACAGAGATGACACATAGGACTTTTATCTACAAGACACAACATATAGTACACTCAACCTGAGTTGTCACTGTTATCCCTGTTGTTGATGCTCTCCCTCTATAGAATGGTCTCAACCCCCCTCGTGCACGTCCACCTAAAAAAATGTGGATCCTAAGGGGTGAGACAATTGTCCCAGTGAGAGATATAACTCTCCGCCAGCAATGTTATTATCATAGTTAAATAGTATTAAACTGAATAGATGATGAGCAGTTTAGAATATTCTCATCTTTTAAAGCATTGCAACTATCTATGATAGAGTAGTAAATCATCTATTCACTTTATACAGAATATAAAGAACATGTATATCATTTACCCATCATACTATATCAACATCTCAAGCTTATCCTGTGATACTCATTATCATGGTATGTCATCCATGAATCATTCTCATTTCTATCTGTTGGCCTCAGCCAATCTACTAGACAAGTGTTGGATTGTACCATCCATGTGAATATACATCATCATATTTTGTCCAGGTATTGGGTTTTGTCAATCCTATGAGATTATTCCAAGTATTAGACTATGCCAAGTCTGTGTAACTATTCTAGTTATTGGACTATGCCAATCCTGTGCAACTATTCCAGGTATTAGATTATGCCAATCTTGTGCAATTATTCTAGGTACTGGATTATTACCAAACCTGTGACATTATTCCAGGTATTGGGTTATGACCAATCCTGTGACATTATTCCAGGCATTGAGTTATTACCAATCCTATGCAATTATTTTAGGTATTAGGTTATGACCAATCATGTGCAATTATTCCAGGTATTGGGTTATGACCAATCATGTGACATTATTTCAGGCATTGGGTTATTACCAATCTTTTGCAATTATTCCGGATATTGGGTTATTACCAATCATGTGCAATTATTCCAAGTATTGGGTTATTACCAATCCTGTGCAATTATTCTAGGTATTGGGTTATGACCAATCCTGTGACATTATTCTAGGCATTGGGATATTACCAATCATGTGCAATTATTCCATGTATTGGGTTATTACCAATCCTATACAATTATTCCAGGTATTGGGTTATGACCAATCATGTGACATTATTCCAAGCATTGGATTATTACTAATCATGTGCAATTATTCTAGATATCGGGTTATTACCAATCCTGTGACATTATTTCAGACATAGGGTTATTACCAATCCTGTGTGATTATTCCAGGTATTGGGTTATGACCAATCCTGTGACATTATTCCAGGCATTGGGTTATTACCAATCATGTGCAATTATTCCAGGTATTGGGTTATGACCAATCCTGTGACATTATTCCAGACATTGTGTTATTACCAATTCTGTGACAATATTCTAGGTATTAGGTTATGACCAATCCTATGAAACAATTCTAGGTATTAGACTGCATCTATTCCAGGTATTGAACTATGTCAATCCTATGTAATTATTCCAGGCATTGGACTATGCCAATCGTGTGCAATTATTCCAAGCATTGGACTATGCCAATCCTTTGCAATTATTCAAGGCATTGGACTATACCAATCATGTGCAACTCATCACTGAATACCACATCATCATTACTAGGCATTATACCTTGGCCATCCATCATACTTATTCACATCCTTTATATAGTACAAGTATTCCTCTTATCTCCTTTAAGCATATACAAAACACTATAGACCTTATTTGTCTATAAGCTTAAAGCATGTATGATCAAGATTTCATTATTATTATTATTGTATCCATTTAATATTATTATTATTATGTTACTAAGTTTTCATTTCCTAGTTTATTTTGAACATTATCATTTCTTATGTGAGACTTTTATAAATATCTTGTTACCTCTCACTAAGAAACAACTATTCTCATGGCTCACAAGGCCCAAACATCTTGTTACCTCTCACTAGGCAACAACTAATCACATGGTTCACAAGTCCCATTAAACATCTCATTACCTCTCACTAGGCAACAACTAATCACATACATCACAAGGCCCATTAAACATCTTGTTACCTCTCACTAGGCAACAACTAATCACCTGGCTCACAAGGCCCATTAAACATCTTGTTACCTCTCACTAGGCAACAACTAATCACATGGATCACAAGGCCCATTGAACATATTGCTACCTCTAGCTAGGAAACAACTAATCACATGGCTCACAAGGCCCATTAACATCTTGTTACCTCTCACTAGGCAACAAGTATCTCTAGGTCATAAGACCTAGATAATTAATATTATATGAAACATCATAGCTCATGCTTAGCTATGCTCACTATCTCATGCTATCATCATGGGTTCAATATGGTTAGGGTTTCCCTTTATTAACCAATGGTAGTTTAAAATTATATCATTACCCTTCACTATGGTTAAGGTTTCCCTTCATAAGCCAACTAGGGTTTTGAAGTACATTCATCAAAAATCACAACCCTAATTTAGACTCCACACATATTAGGAGTATTAATGTATACTCATTACATGAGTATTAAACAAGTATAAGTTTCTATTTCATCCTCACTAGGATATTGATTACATCATACTCCATTAGATTGGCTTAATCCTTATCTCAAGGTACATTGGCCCATATTTATCAAAATGCATTAAACTCTTTATGTCTTAATGTATCATTTGACATAACACACTTCATGTGCCACTCAATCAAGTATATTGAATTGAGGTGCTTCCACCCTATCGGGAAAAGAGGTGTGTGTTTTCTTCCAATCAGGTAAAAAGGTGTGTGTGTGCTCCACACCATATCGGGCAAAGAGGTGTGTGTGTGCTTCACACCATATCGGGCAAAGAGGTGTGTGTATGCTTCACGCCATATCGGGCAAAGAGGTGTGTGTATGCTTCACACCATATTGTGCCTAAGGGGTATTTTTGACCTCATATCTTGCAAGAGATGTATATTACATCACCATATAATTCAAGGAAGTATAAACTTATATCCATATCGTTTTAGTGGTGTAGGTGCATCACCATATCGGGTTAGAGGTGCTTGCTTATGTGCTTGAACCCGATATCACTTTATAAGGTGATACCATCATATTCAAGCTCTAGACATTCTTTCTACTTGTTCTAGTTCATGGAAAACAGTCCTAGGTTACTACTAGAGCTCATGGATTCATCAATTATGCAAGAAAATTCTATTTGAAAGTAAATCATTTAACTAAGGCAAGATTCATGATAAATAATAACATAATTGAGTTCAAGTTATATAACTTGCCTTCAGAGCAACTTCAAAGCTCCAAGCTCCAAATATTCACATTCCCAAGGTTGAAGATGAGCTTATCAAATGTTCAAGACTTGGGATCCTTAGCCTCATGCATGATACCTCACCACTTGTGGTCAATATGGCCGATATTCCCCTCTTGGCCGATATCACCTTGCAATGAGTGATATCACTTTTCTATGGGTGATACCAAGGCTGTGTGCACGATACTCCTTCACTTTTACACAATACCAAGACTCTATGCACGATATCTAAACGCAAGGGGTGATAGATTTCGAAAAAATCCACTAATGGGTGAAGGGAAGGGTATATATACTTAAGGTTCATGAAAAAGTGTGTATATGAGGTGTCACCATTTTAAGCTACTATGTGCCACGTGTCCATGCATGTTTGACACCTATCCTTGTATGCACTCATATTTATATTGACATGAAAAACACTAGAGGATAATCTAGATATGATATTTCGGCCATTAGTTATCTTGTTTTATAAGATATGTCATCTTTATCTCATAAATTAAGCAAATCGATACAACTTTTGCAAGGAGATTCTAACTCAACATGGATCACCTCCTTGAGATGATTTTCTCATCATGAACAAGACTACGAGTTCAAAAATCAATATGGGATCCCCTCTATGGATCCTTTTCCGATATGCACTCCCATATGAACTCTACAACCCGATACAAGCTCAAATTAGGGTTTCACATATAATCACCAAGAGTATCATACTCAAATATGATTCAAACATGGTGCATAATTATTTATCTCTCCTCAAAATGATACTAGGAGGGAGTAGGGACACTCTAGAGGTGGTAATTTTCATATCAACCCTACATTTTGGGTAAATTACAACTTGTACCAAAATTAGTACACAAGGCACTAGCATTATTCAAACAAGTTCAAACTTGGAATTTAGGCTTTCCACAAGCCACCATCTTGCATAATTCTCTCTCTAATGATCATAAACACATGATTTATGTTCAAAATATGACATATTTCAATATAACCCTTATCTTGGGTAAATTGCATTTTGGTCCAAAATAAGGGAACGTTGCTCAAACAATATTCAAATAGGACCAAACTTGAAATATAAGTTTGTCACATGATGAAAATACACTTTAAAGAATTATATTAAAGTTCTAAGCAACTTATTTAGCCAAAACAAATAGGGTTAACTCATAACCCAGGTTAGGGTCATTACAAGTTATAAACCTCTAACAAGGATTTCATCCCCGAAATCCCAGATGAAGGAAGACAATTGTCATTCATGCCACATATCATCAAGTCTCCACATAACATCTTGATGTCATGGAGATGCCTTAGAAATTTGACCAGAACAAAGTTCTTTCACACATGGTTATCATAGAATCTATCATATTCAATTGTCCTTCCCAGACTAGAGTTACATTTTGTCATTCATTTGAGACTACAAGTCTTATCATACTTCTGTTGTACTAGTCTAATTTGTTAGTTCAACACTAACTTACTTATGATTAGAATCAACCACCCCGTTAGTTGTTTATTTTCTTATCATAAGGAGAGGTTACATGTCAAGAAGTATTATCTCAAAGGTGACTTTAGATGTTATACATATAAGTTACTTCAACATATCTAGATGGGGATATCCTAAGAAGTTATCTTAGCTTGATAAACCTTTCCCAAGATGATTCTACAAATATTTCTTCAATTTATACATCCTTATCGATGTTATGTTTATGCAGAGCATAAACCCCTAACATATGATGTCCATATCATCCAACTAACCTTAAGGTTGCCCCTTCTAGGTAACCAAACATTATTCATCTTATCAAGATTCATGTTCTCATTTTCTCATATCATTGAAAGTTCTTGGATACTAGGATTCTTTACCTTGGTATCCATATATGAGCCAAAAACACATCACATCATCATCATTTCCATCCTCTATTGTTATTACCAAAACTAAACATATAATAGGTCCTTTCTTTAATCTCAGGACATTACTTAACTCATATACTTTGTCTTGGAACTAAAAGCCAAGACTAGCTGATACTTTTCAAAGTATCCATCTAAAAGATTACTTTTAATCCATGCACACCAAGTGTCATAAGACTTACTTGATTGTCATGTTCCTAAAATGAAGGAATACAAGGAAACATAGTCCTTCTTATCACCCCATCATTATTCAAGGTTGCTTATTAAAGAAAAAAGGTTATCACCCTCTTTGAGTATTGCATGAACTTTTTAATCGTTCATGTGTTAGTCAGTTTTTGTTTCCTCTTAGGTTACTTGCCATCAGCATAGGAATTGTAAATATGATTACATATCATCATCCCTTAGTATAATCATCACCATGATTACTAAAATTGGGTATTCCAACCCTTAGTTCATCACCGAACATTGGTACCTCTTATCAGGTAACTGTTACCTCTAGGTCCTCAGGCCAAGGTATACATTATACTAAACATCTTCTTTTGTTTATAAGTTGATATGTGATAAACTCAGATCCCTTCGTATATCAACCAGGATGTGCTAGAAATATCTGTGCTACATCTCCTACTTCATTATGCTCTTTAGATTGTCTCAAAATGACTACTTGATCAGAGTAATCAGAAGGATAGCAATCTAAGAGTTCCATACTTACCTTGCCTTCAATAGATGAATACATGGCCAGGGTATTCAAGAACTAAAATTAGGTAGCATGCATTTGTTTTATATTATGTTTCTTACTCTTGTCATTTCTTTAGATTTTACTATTTAGTATCTCTAACTTTCTCTTGGTGTTTCTTTTACATCTCTCCCCTTTCTACATGAAGAAAGAAATTTCAAAACATATAAGAGAATATTAAACTAAATATAGGTTCTCATCCTTCTTATCTCTTCCTCATGTCCTCATAGGACTAATTTAAAGGAAGCTCAACAACAACTACTTCTTATGATTATCAGATAAAATCAAGAGAAGGCATATCAGAATGAAAAAGCTCTATCTGATTGTCACCCCTCACGGTCATCTACCACTTTAGGTTGACTCAAACATAGAGTCAAGCTATTTCATGTTGTTACTTTTGCCTTTTTATACTATTGAGCTGTAACTTTCGTAAGCCATGTCGAGTCTGCCTCGGTTGTTGGGTCATTTCCTCCCTTCTTTTTGAATAAAAGCGTTTAATATGTTCAACATGTCTATATCTATAACATGTCTTGTCCTCGTACCATAGTCTTATCAGTCTTATACCGATGTAGAAGCTAAGTCAGGAGTTCTTATAGGTGGAAAGTTATTACTTTTGCCTTTACTTAGTGACTACTGCCTTGGTACACTAAGCATTTATTGTACCGGTGGTACTAAAAACATTGGCTTTTTAGAACAACTGGGAAAATGTATCTAGAATTATAGATACCTTTCCTTAATTCTCAGCTTATTGCCCCTCCTTGGGCATTGCCATCATAGATGTATTGTCTGTCTATACTTATGGCAGAGTCTATTTTCTTGCCATATGTTGACCCTTCTCATATTTTTCACTGTTCAACATAACTATGTCATTCAAGAACCCTTTCAGAATCTAGAGTTTCTACATTGAGGGCTGGTAACCTAGGTTGTATTGCTAGTACCCAGCCCACTATATTCACCACTGTTGTCCTAACCTACCCAAAAAGAGTATAAAAACAAGGATTCTCTATCCTTATTGGGTCAAGATGGGAATTCTCAAGCACTCGTTCTTCTCTTGCCTGATCCCTTACATCGTCTACTGGTGCAACAATATTGCTCTTAGCAATGTGTTCCTCGTATTTTCCAGACATCTTTAAGCTATGTCCCTCCTTCTGCATAAGCATAAGTCATTATAAGATATACTGGAGAACACTAGAATAGACTCAACACCTTAGTCCTATGTCTCTATAGACTTAGCGAACCTTAAGCTCTGATACCAAACTTGTAATGACTGCCACCAAACTGATAGCCAAATCATTACTAATTATGCGGAATAATCATAAGAAACGAATTAACAAAAATCACTAAAAATTAAAACCATTTTGCAAAGAGATCCATTTCCAGGAAAACTCTTTAAGGAAGAACCAAAACCTTATATACATCATTTTCCACATTGTACATATATTGTACCATCTCTTCTCAAGGATAACATATAATAGTTGCTTTGTCAAAACATATACTGAAGCAACATAAAACCTCGATGCATACTAGCCAAAACTTCATATTGCTCATGAAACCATCACATACTAAATCCGAGGACCCGAGAGTATAGAGACGACACATAGGACTTCTATATACAAGACACGACAGACAATACACTCAACCTGAGCTGTCACTGCTATCCCTGCTGCTGATGTTCTCCCTCTGCAAAATGGTCTCAACCCCCCTCGTACACATCCACCTAAAAAAATGTGGATCCTACGGGCTGAGACAACTGTCCTAGCAAGAGATATAACTCTCTGCCAACAATGATATTATCATAGTTAAATAGTATTAAACTGAGAAGAGGATAAGCAGTTTAGAACATTCTCATCTTTTAAAGCATTGCAACTATTTATGATAGAGTAGTAAATCATCTATTCACCTTATAAGGAATATGAAGAAAATGTATATCATTTACCCATCATACTACATCAACATCTCAAGCTTATGTTGTGATACTCATTATCATCGTATGTCATCCATAAATCATTCTCATTTCTATCTGTTGGCCTCAACCAATCTGCTAGCCAAGTGTTGGATTGTACCAGTCATGTGAATATACATCATCATATTCTGTCCAGGTATTAGGTTTTACCAATTTTGTGAGATTATTCCAAGTATTGGACTATGCCAATCATGTGCAACTATTCCAAGTATTGGACTATGCCAATCCTGTGCAACTATTCCAGGTATTGGACTATGCTAATCCTGTGTAACTATTCTAGGTAATGGACTATGCCAATCTTGTGCAATTATTTCAGGTATTGGATTATTACCAATCATGTGACATTATTCCAGGTATTGGGTTATGACCAATCATGTGACATTATTCTAGGCATTGGGTTATTACCAATCCTGTGCAATTATTTCAGGTATTGGGTTATGACCAATCCTGTGCAATTATTCCAGGTATTGGGTTATGACCAATCCTGTGACATTATTTTAGGAATTGGGTTATTACCAATCCTCTGTAATTATTCCATGTATTGAGTTATTACCAATCATGTGCAATTATTCTAGGTATTGGGTTATTACCAATCCTGTGCAATTATTCCAGGTGTTGGGTTATGACCAATCCTGTAACATTATTCCAGACATTGGGTTATTACCAATCATGTGCAATTATTCCAGGTATTGGGTTATTACCAATCATGTGCAATTATTCCAGGGATTGGGTTATGACCAATCCTGTGACATTATTCCAGACATTGGGTTATTACCAATCCTATGTAATTATTCCAGCTATTGGGTTATGACTCTTGTGACATTATTCTAGGCATTGGGTTATTACCAATCATGTGTAATTATTTCAAGTATTGGATTATGACAAATCCGATGACATTATTCTAGGCATTGGGTTATTACCAATCCTGTACAATTATTCTAGGTATTAGGTTATAACCAATCCTGTGACATTATTCCAGGCATTGGGTTATTACCAATCCTATGCAATTATTCAAGGTATTGGGTTATGACCAATCTTGTGAAGCTATTCCAGGTATTGGACTATGCCAATCATGTGCATCTATTCCAGGTATTGGACTATGCCAATCCTATGCAATTATTCCAGGCATTGGACTATTCCAATCATGTGCAATTATTCCAGGCATTAGTCTATGCCAATCCTATGCAATTATTCTAGGCATTGGACTATACCAATCATGTGCAACTCATCACGGAATACCACATCACCTTTACTAGGCATTATACCTTGGCCAAGCCATCATACTTATTCACATCCTTTATATAGTATAAGTATTCCTCTTATCTCCTTTAAGCATATTCAAAACACTATAGCCCTTATTTGGCTATAAGCTTAAAGCATGTATGATCAAGATTTCATTATTATTATTGTATCTATTTATTATTATTATTATGTTACTAAGTTTCCATTTCCTAGTTTATTTTGAACATTATCATTTCTTACATGAGACTTTTATAAATATCTTGTTACCTCTCACTAGGCAACAGCTATTCTCATGGCTCACAAGGCCCATTAAACATCTTGTTACCTCTCACTAGGCAACAACTAATCACATGGATCACAAGGCCCATTAAACATCTCATTACCTCTTACTAGGAAACAACTAATCACATGGGTCACAAGGCCCATTAAACATCTTGTTACCTCTCACTAGCCAACAACTAATCACATGGCTCACAAGGCCCATTAAACATCTTGTTACCTCTCACTAGCCAACAACTAATCACATGGATCACAAGGCCCGTTGAACATCTTGCAACCTCTCTCTAGGAAACAACTAATCACATGGCTCATAAGACCCATTACATCTTGTTACCTCTCTCTAGGCAACAAATATCTCTAGGTCATAAGACCTAGATAATTGGTATTATATGAAACATCATAGCTCATGCTTAGCTATGCTCACTATCTCATGCTATCAACATGGGTTCAATATGGTTAGGGTTTCCCTTTATTAACCAATTGTAGTTTCAAATCATATCATTACCCTTCATTAGGTTTAAGGTTTCCCTTCATAAGCCAACTAGGGTTTTCAAGTACATTCACCAAAAATCACAACCCTAATTCAGACTCCACACATATTAGGAGTATTAATGTATACTCATTACATGAGTATTAAACAATTATAAGTTTCTATTTCATCCTTACTATGATATTGATTACATCATACTCCATTAGGTTGGCTCAATCCTTCTCTTAAGGTACATTGGCCCATATTTATCAAAATGCATTAAACTCTTTATGTCTTAATGTATCATTTGACATAACACACTTCATGTGTCACTCAATCAAGTATATTGAATTGAGGTGCTTCCACCCTATGGGGCAAAGAGGTGTGTGCTTGCTTCCATATCGGGTAAAAAGGTGTGTGTGTGCTCCACACCATATCAGGAAAAGAGGTGTGTGTGTGTGTTTCACACCATATCGGGCAAAGAGGTGTGTGTATGCTTCACACCATATTGGGCAAAGAGGTGTGTGTATGCTTCACACCATATTGTTCCTAAGGGGTATTTTTGACCTCATATCTTGCGAGAGATGTATATTACATCACCATATCATTCAAGGAAGTATAAACTCGTATCCATATCATTTTAATGGTGTAGGTGCATCACCATATCGGGTTAGAGGTACTTTCTTATGTGCTTGAACCCGGTATCACTTTATAAGGTGATACCATCATCTTCAAGCTCTTGACCTTCGTTCTACTTATTCTAGTTCATGAAAAAAGTCCTAGGTTACTACTAGAGATCATGGATTCATCAATTATGCAAGAAAATTCTATTTGAAAGTAAATCATTTAACTAAGGCAAGATTGATGATAAATAATAACATAATTGAGTTCAAGTTATATAACCCGCCTCCAGAGCAACTTCAAAGCTCCAAGCTCCAAATATTCACATTAACAAGGTTGAAGATGAGCTTCTCAATGGTCCAAGACTTGATCTCCTTAGCCTCGTACATGATACCTCACCATTTGTGGTCAATATGGTCAATATTCCTCACTTGGCCGATATCACCTTGCAATGAGTGATATCACTTTGCTATGGGTGATACCAAGGCTCTATGCATGATACTCCTTCATCTTTGCACGATACCAAGACTCTATGCATGGTATTTAAGAGAAAGGTGGTGATAGATTTCGAAAAATTCCACTAATGGGTGAAGGGAAGGGTATATATACTTGAGGTTCATGAAAAAGTGTGTATATGAGGTGTCACCATTTTAAGCTACTAGGTGCCACATGTCCATGCATGGTTGACACCTGTCCTTTCATGCACTCATATTTATCTTGACATGAAAAACACTATAGGATAATCTATATATGATATTTTGGCCATTAGTCATCTTGTTTGATAAGATATCTCATCTTTATCTTATAAATTAAGCAAACCGATACAACTTTTGCAAGGAGCTTCTAAGTCGACATGGATCACCTCCTTGAGGTAATTTACTCATCATGGATAAGGAAAAGAGTTCAAAAACCAATATGGGATCCCCTTTATGGCTCCTTGGCCGATAGGCACTCCCATATGGACTCTACAACCCGATACAAGCTCAAATTAGGGTTTCACATACAACACTTTCTTGGTCTTTTCATCACCAAGAGTATCATACTCAAATATGATTCAAACATGGTGCCTCATTATTTATCTCTCCTCTAAATGATACTAGGAGGGAGTAGGGACACTCTAGAGGTGGTAATTTTCATATCAACCCCACATTTTGGGTAAATTACAACTTGTACCAAAATTGGTACACAAGGCACTAACATTATTCAAATAAGTTCAAACTTGAAATTTAGGCTTTCCACAAGCCACCACCTTACATCATTCTATCTATAATGATGTTAAAACACATGAGGTATGTTCAACATATGACATATTGAAATATAACCCCTTATTTTGGGTAAATTGCATTTTGGTCCAAAATAAGAGAACATTGCTCAAACAATATTCAAACAGGACCAAACTTGAAACATAAGTTTGTCACCTGATGACAAAACACTTTAGATAATTATATTAAAGTTCTAATCAACTTATTTAGCCAAAACAAACAGGGTTAACTCATAACCCAGGTCAAGGTCGTTACACCCTATCTTCTCCTTCCCATGTACCTTTTGAATGTTCATTAGGCTACAACAACATCCATGTATTCTAATTGTCCCCCACATCTTCAAAATTTCTCTATCTGTCCACATGTTTGTTCACTACCAATTCCATATTATAGACACTTCCTTTCACAACCATATTCTCTACCCTCCTTCACTAGAGTCCTATTTACTGTGAACAACAATTGGATGATGATGTTCTGAGCATATCTTTGTTGATTGAAACTATGTTCCCTATCAATAGGGATGTCGTAATCAATGTCCTTAGACTATCTCCCTCTCTTTATCATTATCTACATCTTGTAGGAAGTTAGTGTCAATGTGTTCGATTATTGTGCTATAATGATAGAAACTTCAGACCTGCTTGTATTTGAATTCCACATCCACAATCTTTCCTAACCCATCTTTTCTCTTTTGCCATTATCACACTAGCTTGATATCAAACGATTCTAACTCAACAATACAAGTCCTATCCCATATCATCTTCCTCAATCTCCAACACTCCATCAAGTTGACCTGGGATTGTCTCTATCACTATCATATTCATATAATCGAGAGTAAGATTGTATATTTGAAGCCACATCACACTAGTGTTTAGCATTATCACAAATGTCTATTCATCAACTTGAATGTATTTCATCAGTAATAAGTTTCTTTCAATGAACTATGGGAATCCCTCATATACTCATTGCCTATGTTTCCAATGCGTGACTTTGATAATGATATTTTATTGCCAACTTACTAAAAAACCGCCTTTCTCAAAAGCACCTAGATCAACATCATAGTAATCTCTAGTGCATTGAAATTATAACTTCTCTCCGTATCCAATATTCAAACTAGGGCAACTTCTAGATGTTCATTTGTTGGTTGCACACATTCCCATTCAAAGTCGAAAATGTCTTTGTCCTGGATGATAGATCACAACATCTTCCCATTAGTTCCTTGTCCATGGTAACCTGCAATAGGAGATTGCAAACATACAAATGATCACACCATAGGAGCCAAGAAACTTTCCCACAACATTGAGAGGCAATATGTTCACATCCCGCCACAATAACCACTCTGTTCCGCAATTACCAAAGAGATGTTATGGTTTGTCTGGGGGCGATTGGATTTTTTTTTTAAATTGTTACACATTATACCAGAGAAAGGAGGTTAGAGAGACAAACGTTGAAGGAGGTGAGATACCACTCACAAGAAAGGAAAATACATGATTAAATTTTACTACCACCTCATTCTACTAGACACAAGTAATCAGATGTTGGTCTGTTTATATATTCTCCTTACAACTACTCCTACATTTGTCTATAAAAGCGTGCTACTTTCTAAATATTTCTACATAATTTTTATAGAAAGAATTTAACCGATCCTCAATGGTGTCATCACACTTGATTTTTAGCAAGTCAATCCATTAACCTGTGTGGCTGGAAATACATCTAAATCATTCAAAGATCAAAACAATGACCACAATGGATGTAAACCCTCGAATAAAAGACTGCCGACGTGTATATCAACCAAAATTTAGCCAAAACAGTAGTGTTTTCATCTTCTAAGGTGGACATTGCAAATCATGAGACTGATTCATTAAAGTATAAATTGCTATCTATGCCCCCTTCAAACTATTTATATGTTCACATGTGATTTCTATGAAAAAATCATACTACATCGGGCCAGCCGGATCGACTCAGGCAACTTGGTTTCAGTTGAACACATCAAAGTTCAGCTCGGACCGCTGGAGTCCTCAGGCAAGGCCAATAGTAGGTCTCACCTCCGCTCAAGATTTCACAAGTGGTCCTTCAATCGCCGGATCGGCCGCAGGACAAAAGCCGAGAGGTAAACAGAGGGAGCAAGGAAAGATGAGCGCTGCCGGCACGGCGTCGTACCTGGCAAGAAGGGCCGCGCAGAAGGAGCGCGTGAGGCTCCTCTATCGCCGCGCCCTCAAGGACACTCTCAACTGGGTTGTCCACCGCCGCCTATTCTACGAAGAAGTAAGCATATCTAATCCAAGCCTCTTCCAGACGCATAACCTACTTTCTTGCTTTGTTTCAGCCCAATCTGAGATATATGGCTTGAGTTTCTCCTGATTAGAAAGCTCGAACTTACTTCCATTTGTACAGTAATTTCTTCTGTTATACTCTTTGCTAGGATTCATTTTTATATTAGGGGTGTAACCGGTGCCTTTGATACTGGCAGAAGAATGTGGGAGATCCCAACGAATAAATGGCAGTATACCTAGTTCTGCCCCCAAGCTTGAGATATAACCTGAAGTATTACGATGCCTATTTCAACCTATATTTTAAAAATGCCGGTTCTATCCTTTCTTCTCAGACGGAGCCATACGGGTGTTTTGATGTTGGAAAATGACTATATGAGTCCTATTTGTGGTGCCCCCCCCATCTGGTTTTTATGCTAGGTTAGGAGTAAATATTGTCTTATCTGTTACACACATTAAGCAACATCTCAGCCAGCATTCCTCAGCTAGTTATTACATGCTTTCTTGCTCGTAAAAATCAAAGGCACCACATCATGTGTTCACAATTAGTTTCATATGCTATGGTACCTTTGATGTCATACAGATGATCAAAGATCTACCGGGAATGAGATCTCACTAAGAGCACACGAGGCATTTGAATGAAACTTTTGAGTTATCAGCTTGAAAAGATCCCACCAGATATAATTTGCACTTTCTTATCCAAAAGATATCAATCTTGGGATCTCTACGTCTATTTTAGCAAAAGAGAACCTTTAAATGCAACTGTCTGATGCAAAAAATGTAAACGACATATATGGATGAGTAAAGAATTTGAGTTATAATGATCTTGTTTGAAGGTACATGAGTCATATTCTTATCATATGTATATATGATGGTAAATTATGAATAAATGTAAACTTTGTAGTTGTTCAAATGCCCGTCACACTGTCACTAGAATAAGCATCTAATGAGATCACTGCCCTTCATTCTCCTAGTCATTCATCCACCCAAACATACCTACCCACCTACAAACACATGCATAATCACACATGCCTCCTAGGACTCCATAACCACTCAGAGGTTAGCTTTGATGGGGGTGGGTAAATCAATGGCCAAAACACTGCATCGACGACATAGACTCGAACACCATTGTTTTGAAAATCCCATGACGATTCAACTTGAGTAGGCCTCCATGTTAACACCATGGGTTAATCAGCATGGCATCAACCCGTTGTGCATATACACATATATGTATATGGACCTTTAAAAATGTATGTATGAATGCATTTCAGCCCAAAGGGAGGAGATCTCCATGTGACCCATAACCTGTGGTGCGTAAATCAAGAGTTAGCATAGTCGTGCCAACGCAAATCAGACATGAAGTTGGAACATCCTGCAACTGAAAAACTACTCCCAAAAACCTTTTAATGGAGATACCCTGAATAGCGACAAGCACTTGATTGCCATGGAAATGAGAGGTATTACTACACACAACGGACAACACACTCAAAGACTAAAGTTTTAGAATTATTTGAAGGAGTTATAAGACAAAAATGGAAAGATGTGTGGGCTATAATGTATCAACATTGATGCTTAGGGGAGTCTGAAAGAGGATATTTTTTATTGATTTGAAAAAGGCTTATGATCGAGTTCCATGGAAGTGTTATGGATGGTATTGGAGAAGAAGGGTGTGTCAATCCAACACATTGACTTGATTAAAGACATGTATGATAGCTGAACAACAAGTGTGAAGACTCATGGAGGAGAGAAACCAACATTTCCTGTTA
This sequence comes from Alisma plantago-aquatica, assembly GCA_963693085.1. Lineage (NCBI taxonomy): Eukaryota > Viridiplantae > Streptophyta > Magnoliopsida > Alismatales > Alismataceae > Alisma > Alisma plantago-aquatica. The sequence goes on along the minus strand of OY856412.1, from coordinate 874,633,295 downwards.
GTATTTCAAAAAACGGCCGCATGGACCGCATATGCAGTTCAGTCCCTTGACCGAACCGCATATGGAAATTTAGTGGCTAAAATGGACCATGGCCGCATAGTCGCATATAAGGCCGATTAGTCCCCGATTTTTGAATGGAAAAACTGCTAAGCTGACAATTCTTTAACATCACCCCTTCATATAACTAAAACCATCACCTACATTTAGCCTACCATCTACTCTCATTTTCTCTTTTTTGCATTACATTCATCTATGATTGTTATACATTTAGCTCATTATTGCATTTGTATGTATTTAACAAGTGTTTCATTGCATATTTGCATAATTGCATCTAAAATATGTAGTTCTACAAATTATATTTCTAATTATATGATTACTGTATATTTATATATATATAATAATAAAAAAATAAAAAAATTGAAAACTGCATATACTTCCGCATACCACATTACTCTATTCAGTGACCTCTCCGAACATACAACACATACCGTTCTTTAAAACTATGTTTCCTGTTATAGTTGGGGTACATCCAGGATTAACACGAAGCCCATATCTATTCGTTCTTGTTATGGATGAGTTGACAAAACATGTGCATGATGATATTCATTGGTGTATGTCGATGATATTGTGTTGATTGACGAAACTAAAGATGAATCGAATATTAAAGTTGAACTTTTAAGAAATGTGTTAAAATCAAATGGATTGATGATAAGGAGTAAAACTGCGTATATCATTGCAATTTTTGCCAATCCAGAATTGTGAATTGTGAGGCCAAGTCGGACGGAGTGGATGTAGCAAAATGTGATATATTTTGTTACTTGAGTTCTATTATTCAAATAGATGGGGTAATTCAAGATGATGTTTGTCATATGATCGCTTTAGGGTGGTTGAAAAGGAGTGCAACTGGTAGGGGTGAACATCGGTCCAGAACCGAACCGAACTGGACCGGACCAAGGACTGTATTTGTGCAAAAGTATGGACCGTACACCAGACCGTTTCGGAGTAGGACCGAATCAGGATCGGACCGTTTGGACCGCGATCAGCATTTTTAGCATTTTGTAACTTTTTTAATATCTTCGATAATTTTAATTACTTCTAACAATTGTTTTATATCAATATTTAATATACACACTACTAGTGTTTTAATATGTGATTTATTTGTACTTTTGACATAATCAAATTTCATATTTAAATACATTTTACATATAAAACGGTCCACGGTCTGACCGGTTTTGGACCGGACTGGGTTGCAGACCGAATTTCTAGAATTTTCAACCGCAGGCCAGACTGAACTCAAACCGGTATAGGACCAGACCGAACCAAACTGATTGGTCCGGTCCGGTTTTGCGGTCTAGACAATGATTTGCTCACCCCTAGCAACTGGAGTATTATGTGACCAGAAGATCCCCTTAAATTAAAAAGTAAGTTTTATAGAACAACTATGCGGCCAACCATGCTCTGTGAGAGTGAATGTTGGACGTTGAAGAAATAAGGTCTCGTCAAGATGAATGTGGCCGAAATGTGCATGCTAAGATAGCTGTGTATTGTGTGGGAAGACAAGAAATGATCGCTTGAGAAATGACAATGTTAGGAACAAAGTGCGGGTGGCGAGCATTGTGGACAAGTTGAATGAGGGCCGATTGAGATGGTATGGACATGTGCAGGCAATGCCGATCGACTAACACACCTATACGAAGTAATGCTATTGAGTCAAACACATTTAAAAGAAGAAGAGGCTGGCCTAAATAAACTTGGAAAGAGCTTATAAAGAGGGATTTTGAATTTTACATATTGATTAGATAATGTCCTATAATAGAGCTGATTTAGAAAGAAGGATCCATGTACCTGTCCCCAACATGGTTGTGATTGAGGCTTAGATGATGATGATGAATAACATGATGAATGTAATGTGAATTCATCCACAATTCCTATTTTCAAGTATAAGAGGTTATCTAAAATTATGCAAATTATGCAGGTGTCAAGTCAACGGGTCACACTATGAAGCTTTAAAGAGGATGCCTGAGTTTAGGCTGAGATCTATAACCGACTTGTTGAAGAGATTTGGTTTCGTGCACAGTTGATCCATTAGGAATGCTACCATCTACTTAGGAGGCTTATAGAGAATCAAGAGAGAATAAAATAGTTTTTTATATGTTTTTGATAATTTAGAAGAAACATGACTGGGTAATGAGGGAATTTCTTAGGTGGTTTTGAAGGATAAAGCCCCTGTTTGGTTCGGGATATCATCAGGATTTTGGCTTGTCTTCTTGTGCCACATCTGCGCCACATCAGCACGATCCAGTTCGGGTTGACAAATGTGTGTTTGGTTGAACATCCTGAAACGACCCCCGTTTCGGGTTACGTTGTCCTGATATCAGTCCTGCTAGCAGCAGGATTTTGGGAACCTAGTCCGGATTTCGCTCTGTCTTTTATGTATTTTGTTTTATATGCCAGACTGAAAAACACAAGTTACGAAGCCAGTCCAATTTAATGATGGGATTGATTTGCCAAACAGAAACAGGATTGACTCCAGTCCGGATAATCTCGATGACTGGACTAACCTGGTCTAATCCAGTCCGGATTTCATAATCTCCATCTCAAACCAAACAGGGGCAAAGGGTCTTGGTCCGATATCTTGACTCAATTAAAGGCATGCATGGTGATTCTACTTGTAGTGTTAGTACTCAAAAAATGAAGACACTGAGATTTTCTTACGTCAAGGATGAACTATGAGTCTATATCTATTTGTTTTAGTTACGAATGAATTCACAAACCATGCTCATGGTCACATTCCTTGGTATAAGCTGTTTACCTAGACACTATTGATTAATGAAACTAAAGATGGAGAGAGAATCCTGAACTAGAAATTTTAAGAAATGCTTTTTGATCTATCAGTTCTAAAATTAGTAGGCACATGAAAATGTATACTGTTATATATATTACAATTTTAGTTAATCTAGAAGTTTCGGAGGTGAATCCCAGTGAGTTGGAGTCAGTGAATTGAAAAACGGCCTGAGCGGCTGATTAATCGACCCAGCACCCATGTCGTTTAAATTTGGCCAAGATTGCTGATTAATCGTTTTAAAATTAATCTCCCGTTTTTTCCCGCTTTTTTCCCTTTTTCCCGTCTTTTTGCCATTTTTTTCTCGTTTTTTGGCCGCTTTTTGTCTTTTTTTTCAAAATACTGATGTACACCTGTAACATTACGTAAACTATATGGTCCCAAGTATTATTGACTATAATATATTGAACTTATATACAGTAAATATCCTATGATAAGCCCTAGTTCTAATATAGAATGTATACTTTATATGTAAGTCGGGATAATAGGGTACCGCTGCAAAGTGTAATTTATACAAGTAAATTACATGTAACTATTGTTTAGTTTAGAATGCATACTTTAATTAAATGTACTGCTATAATGTATGACTAATTGATGATATGCACATATAACAATAAGTTAGTAAGGTATCCAATAATTAGTCTATTGTTTACTGCTTAGTTATGTAAACATGTGATGCAAATTTTTTTCTGTATCATGTATGTAGGGTGTTTTATCCCTGTCAACTCTATTGTTTACTATATTATGGCTATAATTATTGTCTTATAGCTATCTTATAAACTATTTGGGTGTTTTATATTGTTGGGTAGAGTGTTTAGATATATATAAAAGTTCCAAAAAGTATAGTATTTATATACATAGATGTGTAATTTTGTATAAAATTATATAGGAAACTAAAATCCATTTTTTAAAAAATCGCCCGCTTACCACTTAATCAGTTACAATGTGCTGTCCGCACGCTTACCGCTTAACGTTTTTTAAAACATTGGTTGGAGTGGATGTCCAAAATGAGGATAAGTTCTATGAGGTCCCTTCATCAACATTGAAAACGGAATACGAAAGGATGTCTATCATAGGACCACAACAGGGTAGTTGAAATTGATTATGATTGGAATAGATTTGACTGTAAGATTCCACGTAAATTGAAAGGTAAGTTTCACAAATGACTATACATATAACCTTGCATGGTACTGAACGGGAGGGTATGAATGAACAAGGTATTCACAAGATGGATGTTGCAGAAATGAGGATTTTTGTGAAGTTGCAGAAAAAATATACCAGAATTTACTGTATAAGAAATAAAAGGGAGCGCAATTACTGAGCAGAGACTACAAAAGAGTCCCTTTGGATGGTTCAGACATGTACAACTTAGTTTGTCAACTGCACTAGTTTAGAGTACCGTTATTGAGTCAGTCTGAAAAAGAAAAAGGGGAAGATGTAGACTCAAATTTACATGGTGAGAGAAATGATGAGAAATTCAGATACATTACATCTCAAGTGAATATGAGCCAAAGCAGAAATGAATGAAAAAGAATAACTTGTTAATTATCTTAAGGAGAGTATTAAAAAGAAATCAGTTACATTACATCTTAATGGGTATGACACAAAAATAAATGATGGAAAAGAAGGATCCATATAGGCAACACAATCCCAAAATTCGGCAGAGTCCTCATTACCTGGGATCCAAAGTTTTCATAGGTTCCCCCACCCCAACCCGCCCACCCACCCCCCGAAAAAATCCTGAAGTTACAGAAAACCTGACTTTCATAGATGACTTTTGAAATAAAATTCAACCTACATTCCTCCACGTGCTACAATACAAAACGTTTGATAAAAAATTTGCATGCTGTTGTACCTCACCATTATATGTATTTCTTGCTCAACTTTTTATGCTATTACCGTGACAGCCTTTTGTGAGTTTTATGCTATGACTGTGTTACTTTGCTTTTACAGGCTGATACACTGCGAGAAAAATTTGAGGCCAACAAACATGTGGTACATCTTCTGTTTCTTTGATTTATTACTCCAGTATTCCATTTACTGTTACAGTTTTACCTATATGCAGGTTGTTGTTTAAATTTCTTTAGAAAGGGAAACTATCTATCGCGATTAGATAGTTTACCTTTCCTACTTCAGGGAGAATGGACACCCTTGCATCTTTGTACTAATATATTGAGGAGGTGTGGTCTCTTATTAAAGGCCTGTCGCTTTTAGGGGCATAGCTCTAAACTTTCGCTCGTTTGCAAGATTTTATGTTCGACAAATTCTTGTTTGTGCCAAATTCCCCCCGAGGAAGAATGTACTCAATAGAGGCTAACCAAGGAGCAGAGCTTTTGATTTCATTCTATTAACGCGTGCATTATAAAAGAAAAATCTATTAACTAAATTAAAATTCAGTAAAATAGAAAAAATGAAGGAAATCATAAAGAGATTTTATTCATCTTGTTAATTGTTCTTCATATTGAAGAATATCAATTATTCAGAAACAAATCTAAAGTATTGTATATTTTCTGATTCTCTTGCCAATTCCTTGCTATTTGCTTGTTCCTTTTTGTTTTTGCAACGTGCAAAGTTTATGTGTACATGAAATGGCATTGACAAGACTATCTAGTCAATAAGCACTTGAGCGATTGTGTAGTTGTCATGTTTGGACAGACTATTACTTTTTGTCATTTCAATTAAACAACAAATCGAGATAGAACTTAGAAACCACTTTCTCATTGACTATGTCCTTTACTTTGTATTAGAGTAGATAGTCTTGTCAATGCCATTTCGGTTCTGATAAGCATGCTATTAGTTTTGTTGTAGTTCGTGGCTTTGCAATTAAGTCAACTAGTTGGCTGAGTATTGTTCTTGAGAAATCATTCCATTTGACTTTATGGTAGGCTCTAGTTCGTGATTGAGTTGCATTGAACCAATTGCAAATCTCATTTAACGCACACACATATACTCACACGCACATGCACACGCAAACACAGCATGCACGTGGGATCAATAGAAGGGAATAAACGCCTATTCTTCCTGAAAATATACTAATGCTAGAGACTATGTTGGTTATTTCTCGATTTCAAGTCATGCTCTAGGACATCTTGCACCATGCCAATACTCTCCAATATTCTTTAAAAATCAAGTCATTTTCTAGTACTTATATCACCTTAGATTTGTGGTAGTGGTGGTGGGGGCAGTAATTACATCAAAGAAAAAAATTCTGAATTATGACGTTAGACACTACAAAAGCAAATGATACATGTAATCAACAAAGAATTGTTTACGATTAATTTACTCAAAATGATTGGGGTTACAAATAAAACAAGAAAGAGCATCAGTTAGAAAACGGAATAGAAAATAAGTCAATGTTAACTTCACAGCTGAATCATACAGTTGTACTGGTTTTCAGGAATGGCAACTGAAATACTTGATTATGTGGACATGCACTTTAACTGTAATGTATTTGTTCAGCAATCTAGGGATGCATGTCTTTGTATGTGTTTCCTGTTGTTCTACAGAGCGCTAATTAGCAAGGTGTGACATTATAATACCTTTGTAGTTCGAACTGAGTGGTCAGTCTAGAAGTATCAAAAGTCATTGTAGTTCGAACTGAGTGGTCAGTCTAGAAGTATCAAAAGTCATTGTTGGCCCTGATTAATAAATACATGCCATTTTATTAAACATGACTCAATGAAAACATTTCGTATATTTCTTGTGAGACCTTTCAACCGTAAGGTTTTTGTGTATTGGGGAGAGAGATTTGTTTGTTGTGGTTGTACTGACTTGGGGTTTGGGAGGAGTACGTGGTGAGAGAGTGAGGGAAGCGTAGAGTTCGATTTTCTCGGGGAGTGGAAAGGGTTAGTTAAAGAATGGAGTAAATTGTGGTGGTGGAGAGAGGTAGAGGAACTGTGAGTTTAGTGGGGAGGGAGAGGGGGTCTTTGAGGAAGGAAGAGAGATGAGAATGGAGAACATGAAGTTATTGGGTGGATGGATTTAGAGGACGTGGCTTGACTTGAAGGTGGTTTTGAAAGGAGAGAGAAATTAGGATAAAAAAGAAGAAAAATTAGAGAAAAACGTGAGAAGAGAGAGGGTTAAGGAGAGCACAGGGATTTTGAATCCTTACTTCTGATTGCTTGTTTTTTTCTAAAAAAGAAAATGACAAGATGTAATTTAAGAAAAAACTCGTTCTTTTTATAGTAGTATAGATATAGATATACGGATCATTCGTGGCGGTGCCTCCAGATCGGGGGTCTCTAACTTGTAGAGGGTACCTCCTCCGTCATCACCATTGGGTGTGCTGATGGGCGGACGAGGAGGCTAACCTGGCGTAAGTCTGCTGACCCCCCTGCTTTTGCGTGTTGGAGCACTTGCAAGGTGCTCGATGAAATGCCTCTGTGTGTATAGGGGCTTTGAATTCTGGCCGGGATACTCGCCTGGAGTAGGCCTCATCTCCGCTAGGAAAAGACTGGATGAGCTCTAGTCTCATTCACTTCGGCTCTACTGTTCAGGGAGCTTCTCCTTGGTGCAGATGTGTAATCTGGTTGAGCCTCAAAAGTCTTCTTGTCTCTTGATTGGTGAAGAGGATTAGGAAATCTATTTTTCCCTCATACTTTATGAGATGATCACAACGCCAGTGATGGGGAAGATGGTCTCTTTCTTTTCAAGGACATCAACCGAGGGACAGCTCATGGAAGGGCACCTCCTGCTTTGCTTTCTGCAGCTTGGATGCTTTTGGTTTGGTGAAGGAACTTTACTCATCTCTTCTAGATAATATTGCCCTTCCTTTTTATGTTTGGTCAGCTTCCAATCTTCCAGGACGACACAATTTGAAGGTGGGGTTAATGCTAGTGTTTGTACTGGGTTTTCTCTGGTTTATGGCCTTATCTATTAGGCAGTGTCTGTATTTTTTAGAAGTTTTGGGGTCTTGTTCCTGTTCTTCTGTTAGGGGTCCTCCAACCCTTTTTGTTCTTTCGGATGTTTTCATCCCTGGTTGTAGTGGGGCGCAGTGTCTGTACCCAAAGTTTTTGGTATTATATAGTAACACGTTTTTTTGACCGACAAAAAAAAAGATATACGGATCATTAATATTCTGTTGGAATTCTTTTAGATATGCCACTCTAAGAGGAATGCATTTAATATGCAAATTTCAATTACTTTCTGCACATATCTGTTATGATTGAATCATAAATCCCACTGCCATATTAATTATTTGGGAAAAAGTATAACATATCTATCCTTTTTGATGAAAGAATCACAGACAGGTTATATATTAATAAAATACTTATAAATCTTCCCTTTTTTTGCCTCTGTACTCATTCAGGAGGATCCCGATACTATTGATCGGCTAATTGAGGATGCTGAGGTGACTTACAGGAAATGGCAACATCCTGACCCGTACATTGGTTAGTATTAATGCAGCTTGCATTAGTACCTGATTTTATATTTTTTCTTATTGGAAATATCAGTTGATTATTTACATATAGAGATGGCAGTATCTCTTTGTCTTTCTGCATAGTTCATCCCAATGTCCAAGCTTCTGAACTCCTGTCATATCTGTGTTGTCACCAAGATTTTAAAGTGCGTGAGACACATCAAGACATTTTCATCTCAGCGAGGCGAGGCATAAGCCTCAGATTGTACCTAGGCATACATATACATATATATATATATATATATATATATAATATAATATAATATAATATAATATAATATAATATAAATACATATAAAATATTACACATATGTATATATATGTCTATATCTATATTTATCTATATATAATGCCATATATTATATATATGAATGCATATATGTAGTTATATATATAAACTCTCACACACATATATATCTACAAACACGTGTATATACTATATAGACACACACATATAGTCATATATACATATATAAAAATAGAAACACATACATATCATATATATATATATATATATATATATATATATATATATAATGTGTTTCTATTTTTATATATGTATATATGACTATATGTGTGTGTGTTTCTATTTTTATATATACACCCACACACACACCTATAGTCATATCTACATATATAAATATAGAAACACATTATATGTATATACATACACACACACTCACACAAATACACACTTATATATAGATATATATATCTATACAAACATAGTTATAAGTATACACACATGTATATACATACAAATGCACAAGACTATGTGTGTACATACATGCAATATAGTTATATAAAATGATATAAGTATGTAACATATCTATAGTTGTCAACAAACATATATGCATACATAGATATGCACATACATATATCTATATACATACAATTTTGGATTAATATGGCCCCCTAATAACCCCAAAATACGATAATGTATTCTTTTTTAGACAGTCTGAGGCTTGCGCCTCAAAAACGCCTCTAGCGCCTCAATACACCTCTCACAAACTTATGCACACACCTCTTGCTGGCAGACTGAGGCTTAAGCCTGGAGGCCTACCGGAAATCGCCTCGCCTCGAGGCGTGTTTTTTAAACCGTGGTTGTCACTAGACGATGTCTAAAAAACCATAGAGATTTTAATTTCAATTTAATTCCTCTTCTAGCCACTTTAATGTTACTCCGAGCCAATTCAAAGTAGAAACTTAGACGTTTCGAGAGGCGAAAAGCTAGCTACAGAAGTTATCCTATACTTCATATGTTTCAGAAAATGTCAGGAATACATGTAACTTCTCTAGCTGTACCAACAACACACGACAACGCATCTTATACCAGACACTTTATCTTTTAGTATAACCCTCCCCTATTGTAGTTATTATCTTCCTTTCGCCCGTTCAGTTTGTATGCTTTCTTTTAATATGTTTTCTTTTGACAGTTTTGCTTTATCTTTCTGAGCATGTATTTTGAAAAGTATTGTTAAATGCAGAATTTGCTGACGTCAAATGGTCAGTCATGCATCAAACCTATAAACTATGGAAATGAGGGCTTAAAAACTCCAATTTTTAATATTTCATTTTACAATTTATAATTATGTTCCTCGAATTGAATTTCTGATTCTGAAAAAAAGGTTGGGGGGGGGGTAAGAATACAACGTTGTGGATCGTGCATGCATGCCTCTTATTGTATTATATCATCATCTCAGGGGCTGTATGGCTGCTTACTTTCTAAATCCTGGTATTCGTACAGAGATGACATACAAATTATCCGAGTTGGGTATCAGCGGCCATGAGCAAGAGCAGCTCGTGTACGGAAACGAGTAGCTGGCAACACTGGGCGACAATCTCAAATATTCAGACACGTGCCATGATTTAAAAACCATTAGATCCCTGTTACTTATATTCATACAAACTCCGTGTATATAAGTTCTGTATATGTACAATTGTATTACCATTTTGTTAACAACTACCAGGATTTAAAATGGGCTTTTACCAAACGTAACCTCAACGGAGTTTACAAAGTTGCTTTTGAGGGTCTGCATTACAAAGTTGCTTTGTGAGGACTTACACATGTGATGAAGACATATATATTATTCTCTGAAAATTGGAGCATATATAACCAAGTCCAACCTTATCATGTAAAATATGTACTCATGCACTTGCTAATAAGTTGGTAAACAAATAAACAAACCAGCTAGCTGATGGCATATTCGAATGAAGCGATCTTAATGATGGCTTTGGTCATTCATGCGGCTTATTATACATCAACCCTGGTCTGTGCTAGAACCCACAAAATTCTTTCTACTTTTGATCCAAAAAGACTATGGGGCAAATTGGGGGTTCTGAAGCTTAGTCATGTAATGCTTTCAGTGCTCTCTGTCATGATTCAAAATTTCAAACTTCATTAAGCTGTCTTCCAGATGTTGCTTTGCCTGAAGGATAATCTGAGCCACCTCTCCTTAGTTTCAACTCCGTAGTCTTGCAGTTGTACATGCTCTTTCATGTCAATTTTTGGATCAGTTGAGGTTGTACCAGAGAAGCTGGTAACGTTGTTGCTATCCTGACTTCTTAGTTACTTATTGAAACCCTTTGCAGAGTTGCTGATTACATGAGTTGTTCATTGAGAAGTTGCCCCCTGTTATAACTTGCACTAAGTGGGTGACAATGGCCTGTGCATGCGTCCTTACAATTGCAAATGACAAACAATCCAGGATCTGAACAATCAAGAAGCCGATGCAGTTTTTCAGTAAATACTGTTCTTGTATCAATCAGATACACGGTGAATTGATTTTGGGGAAACATCATTTTCATTACTTTATTTAAATCCTGTTTCTTCCAGGAACCATTATTTGAATTCTTTTTGAATCTTGCTGTATTAAATTTCACAAAAGGGAACTAGCATTTCCATTTCTCTTAACTACAGTTTGTTCACCATGTGTATTTTAATATTTTCTCTTTTTGTTTAAGATCATCATTATGTTTGTTTAGAAGTAAGCCATTGGGCTATTCTATTTTTTAGGTTTTCTTGCTTCATTTCTAGCATCGCCATTTACTTCGTTTGTTGTTTGTAAATTAACAGTTCCTTGGGCTCCTGGTGGCACGAAATTTACTCGGAATCCAGCTCCTCCTGCTGGTGTAAGATTCAATATTTCCTTTGGTCTCAGAATGACTTCATTATTCATTTGTTGTCTAATGCTGTAGCTGTTGTTGCCTTACCATTGTATCATCCTTATGCACTTTCAGCAGATCTTGTTATTCAACTTTTTTTTAGAGTAAAGTATCTCGTCCTTCAAGTAAACTATCTTATGCATCGGCTATTTTCTATTCTCAGCCTCTAGTCTAATATGGGAGTTATAAAGTATATCCTATTTATTTGTAAACATTCTATTTTACTGCTAAAGAAGGCATCTTTTTCATGAACCACAAGAATTCAATTTGTATTTAAGATGTTTATTTTTTTTCCTGCAAAGTATTTACCCAGGGCCTGCCTGGTTTACTATAAAGAAATGAAAATATGAAGTGTGTTCACTGCCAATATACATTGACATAAATGCGGGACCTCTGAATCTGGTAAGTCGCCCCTGAATTTGTCTGGTTTTAGAGCAAGGTTGTTAGAACGGAACTGGTGACACTTCCGGATCTCGGTTCACTACTTCAACTAGTGGTTGGACTGGTTCAACGGGTAACGTCAGCATGACACCACATTTGTTTTAATAACTTTATAATATATGAAAAATCAAGGGAAAGTAACCAAATCTTGGAGAATATCAGCAAATGGCATGGAAACGACAAGATTTTGATCGTGCACTGCATTTCTTATGTCAAGTTATCAAGTAATCAATCAACCGAGATCTTATCAGCATAAGATGATATCATAGTAGCATTGGCAATAGGAATTCGGAAACCTTTTAGGAAAATAAATATAGACTGTAGCATTAGGCATTTGTATAGTCATTGATCTGGCAGGACCGTAGGACTATGCTAATGAATGAGAATAGGTAGGTAGAATATTTTAGCTATATGGAAATGTTATTAGGGGAATAGATGAAGAAGAGAGGTACTAGAGTAATTACGAGAGGATCAACACAGCAAAATAGGCAGCATCAACAGCAAATAGAAGCAAACATCATCAACAAACTATAGATAAGGAAGAGGAAGACTAGTGGAAGAGAGAGGAGGGTAGTGTATACCTACAACAATTACAAGAAGCAGCAACAACTGCAGCAAATTACTGATTAGTGCCAGACCGGGCAGTTAGGTTAAAACTGGGCTGCTTCACCGGTTGAAGTAGCCGGTTGACCGGTTCAAAGGGGTTTTCGGCTTTGGGGCCAAACCAGACCGGTATAGGCAGCGGTTCCGATTCAACCGGTTGAATCGGCGGTCTGGTTCGGTTATTACAAACCTGTTTTAGAGAGAGGTGGGAGGCATTGTCTGTGGACCTGGCAAACCGGAGAGTGGGTTGTTGCAGATGTGGGTCAAAATTACCTGATTGTATGTGTGACTGAGTTTAATACCCATACCCGACCCTGAGGTTTGTAAGACCCACTGGGGTATCCATTAGCAATTATAATTACTTATATATCGGATATATAACTATCTGTATGTAACACATATTTATATATTATAACACATTATTATATACCATATATAGTGTATCATAAAATAAAATAGTAATATACAAATTAAAATACTTCATATATATGTACAACTTTAGCAAGGATGCATGTCATTAAGAGTGACACTGTTTTGGCTGGCTGTCAACGTACTAGGTTATCCTTTATTTGGGCATGAGACTACAATGCTATTAAGGACAAACATGACTAAAAGGAGAAGAGCATGTCTTGTCTCAATTTACGTGGGGAGAGCTTATATGGAATGTTCAGAATCTTTACATCGTGAAGGGCATTTGACCTATAAGTCTATGACAGAGCTAAATGGAAATGATTCATTGAGCAGCATATCCCGACATGGTTAGGAATGATGCTTAGATATTAATGTCAGTGATAAATAACTCGAATAATACACAAACAATAGCTATACCGATGGGGACAGAAATAACATAGATAATACATATAACTCTACTTATAATATGTAAAAAATAACTATAAACAACAATATAGACAAGTGTACATACAATGACAACAATATAAAGTAGACATGTTTTTCTAAAAATGGTGGGTCACACATGAGGGCGTACAAGTCACATGCTTGACCTGTAAATAAATTTGGCTTGTTCGAGTTTGGGTGTTTTTTTAAAGGGTGTCTAAATTTTATACCCAAACTCGATTTATGTGGGTTGAGCCCACATGTATTTACTAATCTTGTCTGCATGTGTGATGTGACGCTGGTGAGGCTGGTTACCAATGCAAATCTCGTTTGATAATGAACTTTAGCCCACATGTATTTACTAATCTTGTCTGCATGTGTGATGTGACGCTGGTGAGTCTGGTTACCAATGCAAATCTCGTTTGATAATGAACTTTAGCCCAACCCTTCTATATGTCGGAGGAACAATGAACATTTTTGGATTTTAGAATTTTGGGTCTCGGTAGGTTTTAGGCTAGAAAAAGTTGACTGGATTTTGTGACAATCAAACACGAAACCAATTCATATATGAAATTTGGTCACTCTGTCCAACTCAGGACTTGACTAAATCTAGAACCCGAAACCAATCCAGACCCAGATTTTGATCAAACCTAATAATTTATCAATCCGAACCAAACCCAGATACTACGTCAGAATTGGAAGTTTAGAATTTATAAGCTTGGTATGTCAAAATTATAGTTTTGCATTATCTAGGACTTCTTACTATTCTAACCAAAATTGACTCGAACTCAGATTTGTCCAGACCCGAAACCGACTCAAATTGTGAAAATCAAAACTTGAAACTGACATGGACCTGAATTTTGGTCTATTTATCTGAACCCGAAACCGACCCAAATTGTCAAAACTCAGGATCCATAATCTATACAGGTTTGGACGTATTATTGACAACCCTAATTGTACGCTTCATCTAGATGTAGGAGAAAGGTGCAACTTCCGTATACTTTATCCAAAAAGGGGTTCAGATTCCACTACCTCTCAAACTTAGAGATGGGGGGACTGTGTTTTTTACCGGAAAATGCTGTTTTCACCTTTCTTTAGGGTAGATGACTTTTCATCTTTGATATTCTAAGATCAGCGAGGACATTTTTGAATTGCATCTCTCCTTGCTCGACGTGGTGTGTAGCATGAGTTGGAGGGGAAAATGGGGGTTCTAACACATATTTCTTGGCAGGAAGCAAAATACTATGAAAGATACCTTTTATGTATGGAAAACTTATCTATTACCCAAAACTGTATCAATACAATGCTTTACTATTCCTTTACACCGCACGTCTGCTGAGTTGATCAAACACACTATAGAAGTATGCTACACGGCGTTGTTAAATTTTCAATAAATAGCTGTGAATCCAATAATTCAAAGCATAACTGCTGTGGTAATTAAAAATGTTCTGTATTGTAAATATATCCTTCAGGCCATCAGCTGTGTTTTCCCCCTGATGCAACTAGGTTGCTTCTAGGGTCAATAAAGCATTTAATTCAGTGTATACTTTATTCCAATATGGATGGCATCGAGGGTTTTGTCTAGTAGGGTTTGAAGCTTTGTTATGTGTAACTACTAAATACCTTTGTTTTGATAAAGTTTTTGTAACCCGAACATCCCACCCAACTCATATGTATTATGGTAGATCTCAATCTTCTTTGGGTTTGTAAACATGTACTTTACCAGTGGCCAGTTGTTTGCGGGTCATGTAGACAAATATGTGCTGCAATGCTCGTTGCCAACCATGAAAATCATACATAATATTGGTAGCTTCTTTTTCCAGAAAAAATGATTTTTCATTTTCTTAATGTTTGCAGATTGAGATCGTCTATAATTATGGCAAAGAAGATGTGGAGCACTAAGTCTGCTTGTGTGCGAACAGGGAATCCTTCACTCCTACTGTTGCTTCAAATATGCTCTATTAGGCTGTATGTGGAAAGTGTTCTTCACCTTCATAACAACTGTAACTAGGCGTTAAATCAAGCTGTATTCTGTCCAACAATTTAGAGGATTTTATTTTTCCTGCTCTTTGCAGTCTCATCTCATAATAAGATGGGTTACTTAATTGATCCTACATGCAGACCGCTATTTCTATTTTTATTATCCCTTTTTACCAAAAATTACAGAGTAAGGCTAAGCTTTTCCAGCCTTATTTAAAATAATTGTATCGACTACAAAATAATTTTCTGATTGTAATCATTTTATTTGAGTTTGTTATAGATTTTTTTTAAGCACAGTTCATTCGCTTTTATCAATGGGTTTAGTATAGTAATGGTCGGAATAATAGCAGTTTAGTCACAACTTTGGACCATTTCTTAGAATATTAAGCAAAGGAAATTGGACAGTGTCATCAACAAGAAACATACAAATTTTCTTGTAAGTGAATTGAACATTACAAGAGAGTAAAAGGCTCGTGTGTACGTCCATCTTAACTACGTTTTAAGAGATCTGTGTTCCTGACATTTGACCCTAGCTTTCTTGTAGTTGGTTACCCATGTACGTGACTACCATGGAAGGGCTGTGTCCTTGATGTTTGAATGCTTTCTTGCGTCTTTTTCAACCCATTAAAATTCATCATAGACCTCAGCATGTTCCAGTTTCGTATCCCATTTTAGCCGCCACTGTGACTAGCATTCTGGGATCAAATCGAAACTCTCTTTAAGGCATGTTTGATTAGGATTTAAAAAAGATCCTGCATTAATTTGTTAGTAAAATCTTACTTTTATAAATTATGAGAAAGCTTTAATAAATTAGAGAAGCATGGGATTCTATTTCTTTTTGGTTGGTCCGTTGACCAGCTGGAGCGGACTTGTGACCTCTATTACAGTTTTACGTCCTGGAACCAGAATTTCCACTTTAAGTTTCTGAGATTCTCTTGGCTGTTAAACTTCAGTGAACTAGAAATCAATTTTTATATATACCTAGTTTGGATGCTGTATCTCCGAAGACAGGCGGATTTAGCACAATTAACATTAGGTAGCCACTATATCTAGCATGAATTGCACGTTTTGTTTAACTTAGGGCACATTTGGTTAGCAGGATTCTTAAAATCCCTGCATATAGTATGTCTGGTGTTATCCAAATGCTGGATTCTTAAATTACACTGAATTGAATTTTATGTTCGGCTTCTTGGATTTGATGAAGTATGAGATTTTTTCTTGGGTTCATCGATCAACTCAGATGGATTTTGGATTTATGTTGATGGGGAATGAAACGTGGATTTTTTTAATTTTTTTATTTTATTTTTACAGTTTGCTCATATTTCAGATCTTGCAAATCAAATATAAATGTACAGATGGAAGTCAGAATGCAATCTACTACTTAATAGAAACGGAATTCTATTCCAACTCACCCTAAACTGGTTGAATTTAGAATCCAGCGCTCTTGAGAAGAAATTATATCTGGCGTTTCTTTGACCTGTGTTCAGTGTTCACTCCTATTTAAGCCAATTGAGGAATGATTGACAGTTCTATGGCATTCACCGGTATCTAAAACAACTCTAGCCAAGCGGCCCTCCATATTGGACATCGAAAGGCAATGAAGGAGGATTACTCTTCAGCATGTTAGACGGCCCTATAGTTTGTCGAGAAAGGTGCGCGCCTACCATCTGAGAGTACAACATGTAGCTCCTGTTTTACGTGGATATGTTAAATAGATGATGCCTCCGTTGCTCCACCTGTCTGTGATGGGTGAGTTTTCCATTCCTTAGGATTAATTTTATTCGTCTAAAACAAATCCACAGCAGTAGTCTTAAAACAAGAAGTTAAAAGCAACCAATTCAAAACGCAACAACTTTGTTTGCTATAACGTAAACCAAACCTGTATGTTTGCTTCGGTTTCATTTGCTGTAAAGTGTGGCGGTGGAGCTGATGATATATTACAGTAGAATGCAGATGCAGATAAAAGGTGCAAATAAAAACCGTAGTCAGCCAACTATATATGGACAGACGTATAATAGTGGCAGCCAAAACGTGGCTAACCAACTGCGCTCTATTTTGGGCGCAATTGGTTCTACATAGGCAACCTGTACGGACGATAGCAAGAACGTGAAGTTGCTTTTCCACGTTGCCATTAGAAAATTAAGTCAAAATCTCTGGACACCTACTAGTCGACTCACTTAAGATGAACTTAGTTAAAAATCTTCTAGACCTACATCCGCCCGCTTATTTACCGTGTAACTTGTGGGCGAGTGACCAACTAACTACAGTTAATATATTAATACACATATGATACACATGCACCAATTAAGAGATGCTGCCAATATTATCTTAAGTTAAAATTTTACATTTAATTAAATTATTGGTATTTTTAGTTTGTATTTGAAATAAAAACCATAACATATTTATAGTATTAGGATGTCTAATGTGAAATTTAAAAAATTACATGTTGTCAATACTTGTGTATGAAAGATACATTATTTTCACTATTTTATGTCAAAATACGACATCTAGCTCCCATATTTTTTTTTTCAGTCTGTATAAACATAAGCTAACAATTATCCATTGCTTTATCATCAAAGATAATAGTTTGTGATTTCTTTGCATTATATTCAACATAAAATCACAATTCTGAAATGTTTTAATTTATATTTTTTAAGAACTAGATAATCAACTATCTATTTATTTTTATTTGAAATATTTCATGTGTTCTGTGGGTCGATCCACAACTTGTTGGGTTAGATTTGGATGTACTTTTGTTCCATCTATTTAAAACTGCGTGTTTTTTGATTCTCACCCACAAGACCCAGATCGGCAACGATCAAATCTAAACTTAATGACTAATCCAACTGTTGTGTTGTAACTGTACAAAACCCGCACAGAATCGGATAACATGTCGAGTTAGTCCAACCAAACAGGCCCGTTGGCAAGCACGAGGGGCTTTTCTGTTTTTAACGCTTCATACAAAAACGGTGCGGCATCCAGCGTGTTATTTTCCCTTTGATCTGTCACACGGTAATGGAATTGACGTGCTTATCGTATTGTGCAGCGCTTCCGCTTGAGGAAGAAATATCATGCACGTTAAGCTGTTATCTCTATATATTAAAGCATCAAATCTACCCCCATCTCCTACTTAGGCATCAAAGAAATATCTCTTTCACGCCCACGCGCCACCACTAAAATAACAAGTTCGTGGGTCAGGTGAATGCTAGCTTCGTGGTCCCTCTTTGGACTGTTTGACCTTACCCTAATATGTCACAAGGTAATGGGCTCCAACCTCAAGAAAGAAACTAATTAATTAAATAAAAAAATTACATAATAAATACTATATGTATAATTAACTATTTTACCCTTTGTTGATAAAATCATGTCTGAGAACCAAAGTGTCTTTATCAACAATAGAATGATCACATGCAATGCTCTTGTTGCTTATGAAGAAAGATAAGGAAGGAATCATGTTTAAAGATTGACATGAGCAACCATATGAAAGAGGTTGAATTGGATTCTTTTGAAGAAAGTCTTAGAAAAATTGTTCGTTCTATGGAGGATAAATATGAGAGAGTGCATATCATGTGTGTCACATTCTTCTGTTGTCAATGGGACTGGCATGAATCTAAAGAGCCAACAAGAGGACTACACCAACATCGCCAAGGTAACTTGTTATACCAGGCTTGAAAAATCCTAAGATCCTATCAGCTGGAAAATATAAAAGACCCAATTTTGACTCCACCCAAGGATGGATAAGAAATGTATGCATGAAATTAAAGATTAGACTCAGCAATCCTATTGTGAGCGGGGAAAGTGTTCGATCCTCAATTTTGTCCGATAATGACATTGCATCCTTTTAAGACATTTTGGGTTAAAAACAAGGATGATCAATGTTGTGATTCAAGAAAATGACAAAAAACACAAAAATGTATTTTTTTGGTGGGACTTCAGGGCTGGAGATGGCCTTGACTTTTCCATCATAGCCTCGAAGGTCCTAATTTTAGGTGTGTTGTGATCCCAATTTCCTCAAGTACTCCCATGATAGAGATCCATCACTGGTGGTTGGGACCGATACGTAGGAAGCGAGAGAGAGGAGAGATATTTGTAGAGCAAGATCGACATCTTTACAAATGATGTGCATATATCAACATTATGAATCAACTAACAACAATAATGATTATAACAAAGAAAGAAACAATTGTAATAATTAGCTAGTGTCATAGGAATGATCCTCTAATCACATGCGATAGAAAATACAAGATAGATGTAGTTCTCTCTCTAGGTTTAGGAGAGTAAAAGTGGCCCACAATCGATAGATATGAAAGTATTAGAGTTCATAATGTCCAATTAGAGGTTCTAGAAGAGGTGGCAGATTGTGTTGATGCAACTGGGCAGCCCATAGATTGAGGATAATCACCACGTGTAATTGGTGGATCGCTCCGATCAACTAGGTGGCCCAGACTGGATTAAGCATGCTTCCTAATTTTATGGATATTTCAAGAATGATTTGGAGAAAATAATAAAAAAGTCAGTTTACAAATAAAAGTCAAATAAAATAATGAAGGAGAGAGAAAATGTACTATTTCATGATCATCCTTCATTGTTATCCATAAGACATGAACATGACATCAATTTGTTTCCTTTCTTCATTTGCATTCTTTATCAAGAAACATTTTCTGATGGTTTCATTAATGATGGAGGTTGTATCCTAGGATAGATCTTCATAGTGAATTCTTGGCTATGTCCAAATAAAAAAGTAATGGTGTGAAAATCTATAGAGAAGATCTTTGTATCGCTCCCAATAACCATGTAGTATCTCTCTTCTTTGTTGCTCAAATATGGAGGTTTCCTTTAGGATCTCGCTAGTCTTGCTAGGAGGAAAGAACTTATGCAAAATGTATGTCAGTACTATATTCCAAGTCTAGATAGACCCTTCATCCCTGGCTTGGCTCAGGCTGCTAGTCTGAATGCGAAGAGGTGGAGGTGTATGCTATTATTTGTCATCTTGTTGATCTTCACATCATACAAAGCTTGAAGAATTTGTTCACATGAAGATTTAGATCTTCAATGGACAATCCTTAAAATTGATTTTGCAGCATACTGCCCATTATACTTGGATTTAATCCGAAGTAGGAGGCATTCACAACGGGTTTCACAATTTCCTGACTAGAAATCTCACTAGAATTAGGTGAGGTGTAGTCAAAGAATTTCTTTCTTAGCTACAATAGTTATTGTAGAAATGATAGTGACCTTTGCTTTGTTTTTCTTCTTTATCCTTGCTCACAGTTCCCTATTAATTAACACAACCTCACAGTTGTTGAGGATATCTATAAGAGAGTTCCAACTAGACCGACTATGAAACATGCATAGTTCCTTTCAATGAAGAAAAAGGGGTTTAGTTCCACAAGAATTTCATGAAATATAAGATTTAAACAGATGTAGGAAATTAATCCTATGGAATCACACAACTAATGAAACAAGTTAGGTTGAATTCACAAAAAGAATTGTCTCACATGCAATAATACTAGAATTACATAATGGGTATGTCAGGTTTTGTGGAGGCGACTAACACAATAGAAAAAATAAAATAATTTCTCCATGTATTCTACAAGCATATCTCGTCGACTACAACATATTTAAAAAGAGGGCGCGCAAGGTATACCTTGTCATGGAACATTTTTCATGATGCCCTCCTTGCACAATGGTGTGCAACGTTCCTTGTGTGCATAGACTCTCCTCGTCAATGTCGTCTGAATGTAGTCACTCAGTTTCTACGTCTCTATGTAGTCCACATGGATGGAATGAAACTCCTTGTCGCGCTGCCTGAGTCAGCGAGAAGGAGCAACCTTTGCTTGGTGATATGATAGCATCACGATCACTCTCATTCTCTCTCTCAGGGATGATGACAATTAGGGTTGATGTAAAAGAGCATATCTAAAAACTGTCTTCCATACCCCTATATATAGGAGAAGAAAGGAAGTAGTGATAACACCCAAATTTAGTCATCTATGCTAAGTATTTATTTATGGTTTTGTGTCAATATAGCCTTAATATGCCCAAAATGACCATAGATTCTTATCTTTTAGTAATTTAAATCTTTTCATAAATAAAGTTTCTCAACTAGCCAATTTTGGGACTTGTAGACACCGAACCTGAAAATACATCTATTCTCTAAGATTTCTCCCCAACACATGGTTTTTACAGCATCTAGCCTTCCATCCATCACGATCGTGGTGGACTAAGCATCACACTATGTGCACTAGCTTAGGAGACAGTGGTCCCGCTGATTGACTAGCGGGCCAAAGAAACTTTTGATTTATTGGACCCTATTTTTTTGGCCAGTCCTTTATCAGAATACATCATCGTCAATCAGAAGGCTCATCGACACGGCCCCCTCCACCACGAGTAATAGCTCCCCATAGGGATGGGTTTGGTCCAGGATTCTGCGTGCGCGATATCCGCCTCCACCGCGACCGTGACAGTGACCGCAGTATCCGCATCCACCCACAGCCACAACCGTGGCGAGCAGGACCGCGACTTGGATTAGCACCTCGACCATTTCGCCTATAAATACCCACCCTCTCCACCTGAAGAGGGGTTTTGACATTTAGAGGTTCCCAGAGCCCC
The DNA here is from genome assembly GCA_963693085.1 of Alisma plantago-aquatica. NCBI lineage: Eukaryota > Viridiplantae > Streptophyta > Magnoliopsida > Alismatales > Alismataceae > Alisma > Alisma plantago-aquatica. The sequence goes on along the minus strand of OY856412.1, from coordinate 874,611,399 downwards.
GTGAGAGGGTCCAGAGGTCCGAAAAGGCCAGAGTGCTCACCATACACCCCTCTCTTCAATGTGCTTCCATCCTCCACCATTTTCCACCATTATCCACCCATTTCTGCCCATTTCCTACCATCCACTATCATTTTTCACCTCCATCCACTCTCCAAGCTACTATTCGGGGTAGATCTAGAGAGAAAGAAGGCCAAGGAGTCTAGAAGACCAATGAGGACGACTCAAAGATGAGATCCGACCTATACGAAGGCTAAGGAGCGAGAGCCCCCTCTCCTCTACGAGCTAAATCTCTTCTTCTCCTCCTTCTACTGTTCTCCTTTGTTTATGTACAAATGATGTCCTTCCATCTTTGTTCGGTGCCAAATATGCTTGTCCATGGCTAGTTGAGCTCCTTCTTGGCTATGTATCTCATTTTGGGCATGTTTAAGTACTTTTAACTTAAGCAAGCAGTTTTATTTTAGATCTAGCACATTTAATGTTCTTTCTTCTCTTTATGGTTGTGATTGCAAGTTTGGTTGATCTCTTTCTTGCTTGAACTTCTATTTCTACCTATATCGAGAGATTTGTTGTAGAAATAGATAAGAGAAGGTAGTTTGAATCGAAATATGAAAGGAGGACGGCTCAAGGTGATCTGTGCAGAATCATAGACCTGGGCTCAGTCGGGTCCAATACCTGATTCTGCCCAGATTACACATGTTCCTAGCATCTCAGAGTATTCTAGACCTGAGAGGATATCTAGAATATTCTAGGGTGCTGATTTTTCACCCTCAAGAGAAGTTTCACATCATTGATGGGTTTTAGTCACGCCGTGCGAGAACGAATGTGATGACCCTACAGGAACAGATATCACAATACATACTATGTTTGGATGTAAGTTGCTTGCTGATGTGTTCCAGGGTTGTCTATGCCTGAGAACAGGTGCATAGACTGCCCAACTTGTGGTTACATAGCCAAGAACTCCTTCTATCTGATTAGTAGAATCCTACAAACTCTGCTTTGTTTTGTTTTCTTTATTTTATTTTATTTCATGACAACCTGCTAGACTAGTTCTAGCTCCTTACTTTTATCGACTATTAGATTGACTTATCAGACTTAAGAGTGAGACCTTAAGCATCTAAGTGTCCCCACATCCCTGTGTTTGACCCTGTATATATACTTTGGCCCCGTAATAAAGTTACAGAGGTCTTTGAAGGTTTTAGGTTATAAATTTAAAGTTTGATCCTTCTGAGTCTGCCTCCTTTCGGACACATGATTTAGGAAAAAGCCACATCAACTTTTGGCACCATTACCGGGGACGTGGATTCCACATTTACACGCCTAAAAGATTTTCATTCGGTAATCCTTAAGCCTGTATATATGCATAGTTTTCTTTTTGTTTTACACAAACTTGTTCATATATACTAAATAGCTTTCCTTTTTCTTATACATTTTTAGCCATGGATTATATTATCCACCTGTCCTACTGAGTTTTTCCACTGTTCCGAATACTGACAAATAATTGAAGGCCGCTCTCTACAACTAGTTGAGCTATACTTGCCTCCACCATTGTCATATGTTGAAATTCCTACAAGGGAGGTGGCAGATCAACCCTTGACTTCCATGTTGACATGGGATTAAGAGTTGATTAAAGTAGTGGAGCTAGCCGGAGAAAGTGTCAATGCACTAGCTCCTCATCTCCAAGAACAAATCGATCTGTTCCAACAGCTACTAGAAAAGCAAGATCATCAGCTACAAGTAGCCACAGAGATCACAGACCGCAGTAGAAATATACTCCAAACTGTTGAACAAAGATTCATCCAAGTGCATCAGTTTGATACAACGGATTCCCAACAAAAGTGTATGGTAGAATTGATGGATCTTGAAATTATTGTTGCTCAAGTACAACAACTTCATGATAAGGATGTTGAACAGGGCAGGAGGCTTCAAGAGATCATTGATTTGTTTACCATTCAATTTCAAACACCATCACACAACCATGAAGACTACAATCATCAGAGCCATTCCATTGGGCTTGGATTGGAACATGCCTCACCATCCTATTCAGACCATCAACTGGATTCACCTAGATTTTTCTGTAAAGACCAACTCACCTGGGGAAGCCCTTCATTCTATCCAGATGATTCAGTTGATCATCCAATGGAAGATACAACCCACATGCACGAATGGTTCTAGGATGATGATGATCAGGGTAGACAAACAAAATCACAACATGAAGGTCAATTTGAAGAACCTGAATCAGACGTTGATCCAGAACAGAGTGATACATCTCATATTGAGACTTGTCACTTCGCTTTGAGCAGTCAACCATTCATGGTTTGGAATAATTTTTTCAATGAAAGTGACGACGACAATTCATCTATGTGGAGAAAATATAATGATGATGACGAACTGGACCAACATGAGCAGACATTATCCACAATCCCTTTTCAAGGAAGATTTGACACCAAGGGAGTAGGATGGGCAATCCACTACAACATGGTTGCTGAGCATGAAGACACCCCATACCCCATAGAATGCGATAAGCTTGGGGTGGTAGAACCACAAATATATTTACCTGGGGATACTTCTTGTTCGGATGATGATTGGATGACTCAAATTGTACATAAAAGTTTATCTGAGCATCCAACCTCAAGTTCAGGGGAGGAGAGAAAAGAGAGGATCCTTCTATAAGACTTTCAACCTCTCCACTCCATCTCATCATGTGTCGACATCCTAGGGCCTTCCTATTCAGATTCATACATCAATGGGTACCTTGAGGATGTTCTATCGAAGAATTCATTTCAGTGCAGTTTAAGTAAATCCCAACATAGAGATGACTTCACCGAGTCAACAGATTTTATTCCTCTTCTCCAAACTTGAAAGGGCTCAACTCTCTGCCTATTCTGCTCCTACATAGTGAGCCCGATCGGAGAGACCCAAGTAACACGAACCCCAAAACTAAGGATTTGGGATCCAAGTGTAGGAGTTGTAGGGCAGACACCCCCTACTACCTATACAATTTCTCTTTAATTTTAAGTTTTAAAATTCTGCACAAGTTTTATCTTTCCTCTAACTGCTAAAACTTAGTTTCCTTTGCATCATCTAGATTTCTTCTAACTCTTTATTGCATGCATTTCCTCCTTTTCACCCCGACAACTGCTTTTGGTCCATCTTTTTGTAAGAAGTTATTTTTTCAAGGGAGCAAACACCACCTCACTCCTGAAGATGTTAACCAAAGTTCCCTCCCTTCTCCCCTATTCAAAAGTATGAAGCAAAAGAAGCAGTTTGATGCTTTAATTAAAGACAAACACAGACTGGTAGGCCCAAGATATGCCAACCCTACACCATTCATTAGGCTCAGGATACAAGCACAAGTCAATAGATATCTTGCTATTGTTGGCCTAGAAGTCCTTGCATATACATAGTGCGATGCTTATCATAGACTCACCTGTGAGTTTTATGCTACGCTCGAGACCCCAAAGGACCACCAACACACAGTCATGCATTTTCGACTCCTGAACCAGACCCGCGAAGTCATTGAGGATCACCTAAATAGCTACTTGTCACACTCTACTGAGGACTACACTGAGATTTCCAGGGGACAGATGGAGATAAGGGACCGCAACTTTAACGCTGCTCAAGCATGGAAGATGTTTATAGGGGAAGATAAATATGTTGTTAGAGGCGCCAAAGCTTTGCACATCCACATCTTGCCACTTTGTTATCTGCATCAGGTGATCGAATGCATCTTGGAGAAGCAAGACAGTCAAGGGGCGCTCAGTTCAACATACCTCTACATCTTGTAGTGTGCAACAATATGAAGAAAAGTGAATGTGGGGAACTTCATCATCCACCACTTTCACAACTCATTCAAGAAGAAGGTCCAATTCATGCCGATGACATGCATTATCATCTTCATAGCACGCCATCTAGGAATTAGAGATGGACACCTAGCACTTATGCAGGAAAAGGCTGAGTGGTTTAGGTTGTACATAGATCACTTGATTCACACAGGGGTAATCAAGTAATGTAGCACATGATATCTTTATAACTTTGGTTATAGCAAACACAAAATACTACTGCCAACAAATGTAGAGTTTGCATGTCGGACAACACTCATGGACGTCTCTCTATTGGATGCCCAGGGTAACGTTCATCATACAGGTGGAACTGTAGGAGCATCTACTTCAACACCACTAGTGCCATAGACTCAGGAGGCCAGACAGCAGACAGGGGCAACCTTCCATGACATACCATATCAGGGAGGACCCTACTCAGAGATGCCTGTAGTAGATTACCAACAACCTCCTTAGTAGGAGCAATATGCCCTAAATCTCAACTCGGGGAACCTTTATGAGTTCATGACTGATTTAGGGCTGACTTCGGTAGATGGTTTGATACGTTGGAGAAGGATGTGCAGTACCTCAGACAGAGGTTCGACATAGCCTTCCCTCCACCGCCTCCATTGACTTTTCAGCAGCCATTTCAGCAACCCCTCTGTCCTTTCTACCATCTGACCCAGGACTTCAGGCAGTCATTCCACTTTCAGCAAGGTATACACCAGGACTATGAGAATCCACTAGGCCGCATCGACAATCTGAACCAGTATATAAATAGTGACTACTAGTAGCATCTATTTTCTGTGCCATCTAGAGCTTGAGATTTGCTTGAGGATGAGCAATTTTTTTAAGCTTGGGGTGGTTGGTGGCAGGGTGTACCACCATCTATTTCTGCTTTTCCCTTTTATTTCATTGCATGCATGCATGTTTATCTTCTATAATCCTTGCATTTAGCATAAATTTTTAGCTTTGTAAGACTTTGTTTCATAATTTGTAGCTTTGCAATTAAGGCTATGTGATGCAAATCTTAGAACTAAATGCTTATCTTTATGCCTAAATGCACAATTTTTATCTTAAACTGCTTGATCTTTTACTTGACCAGCTCATTGACTCTTTCCTTAAGTTTGGTAATAAAATCTAAGGTTACACGCCTTTTTCATAGCTTAAAACATTATTCCCTTGATCTATGTGGTGAATGACAAATCCAGGATAAAGGACCATTGGAAAGAGCTATAGTTTGATCAAGACTCCAAGCTACATTCCTCACAAACTTGCCTCTATTCTAAGGACCCTTGAATCATAATTACTATCTTTACATATGGGTAACAAGAGGATAATGATGAATTTTGAGCTATAATGAAGTTTAAGTGTTTTTCCTTGATGGTCTGCACATCCTCTCACCTTAGATTGAGTCAAAAAGATGAAAAATTTAAAAAATATGCAAAAGAGGCTTGTCCTCCCACAAATCCCAAAAATATAGTTCTCACCCAAGCCTGTAAAAATAGAATGTAGAGAATAAAAGCTTGAGTGTGAATAAATGAGCGTTGTTTTCTCTTTTAGGAGGGTTGAGGATGGTGCCCTTCCGATGTATGATTGCGCTCATGAACATGGGTATGTCGTGCCTGGTAGTGCCAACCTGAGGCTCATTAGAGAGTCACTAGGAACCCCTAGGAGACCTATGATATCATTCCAGTAGAAGGGTTGGTTCGAGCATAGTATGAGGAGTTCGTCTCACTACTTTGGGCCAACTGGCTCAAACTACAAGGACTGTTGCTCGTTACATGGACCAACCTGACGCAGATCGAGATCTTTAGAAGTCATTAGAGTCTTTTTGCTTTTATCACTTCTTAGGACCTGAATAAGTGGGAGGTGTGTTGTTCCCGATTGGTCTACATGAATACGTGATGATGTCTCATTGCTCATCACCCGTGTGATCACCTATGTGATAGTTCTTTTATGTTTTATAATTATGATTCAAACCCTCATGAGTATCGATAGGTTGCAGTGAATTCTCTTAATCTTGCTTGGATTCTCTTTGATCATACTTTAGTAGGATTGTGCTCAATTGGTGGGGGTTTGCTCTGAAATGACATAGGTCAAGAGAATTGATGTTTTAAACTATTTTTCTTAATTTTAGCATTTATCGCCATGCTTAATTTGGATGTTATCTTTTTTTTGTCTTTGAGAACAGTCTTGCTTGAGGACAAGCAAGGGTTTAAGCTTGGGGTAGTTGATAACACCCAAATTTAGGCATCTATGCTAAACATTTATTTATGGTTTTGTGTAAATATCGCCTTAATATGCCCAAAATGACCATAGATTCTTATCTTTTAGTAATTTATATCTTTTCATAGATAAAGTTGCTTAACTAGCCAATTTTGAGACTTGCAGACACCCAACCTGAAAAGACATCTATTCTCCAAGATTTCTCCCCAACCCATGGTTTTTGCAATAGCTAGGCTTCCATCCGTCACGACCGCGGTGGACTACGCATCGCACTTTGTGCACTAGCTTAAGAGATGGTGGTCCTACTAACCGACTAGTGGGCCCAAGAAATTTTTGATTTCTTGGACCCTATTTTTGATGGCCAGTCCTTTATCAGAATACATCGTCGTTAATTAGAAGGTTCATCGACGCGGGCCCCTTGACTACCAGTAATAGCCCCCCCTGTAGGGGTGGGTTTGGTCCAGGATGTCACGATCGCAGTATCTGCCTCCACCGCGACTGCGATCACTGTATCCGCCTCCACCTATGGCCACAACCGTGGCGAGCAGGACCGTGACCTGGATCAGCACCTCGACCATTTCGCCTATAAATACCCACTCCTCTCCACCTGAAGAGGGGTTCTGACATTTGGAGGTTCCTAGAGCCCCACAGGAGGGTCTAAAGGTCTGAGAAGGCCGAAGTGCTCACCCTACGCCTGTCTCTTCAGTGTGCTTCCATCCTCTACCATTTTCTACCATCATCCACCCATTTTTGCCCATTTCCTACCATCCACTATCATTTTTACCTCCATCCACTCACCAAGCTACTGTTCGGGGTGGATCTAGAGCAAAAGAAGGCCAAGGAGTCCAGAAGACCAAGGAGGATGACCCAAAGATGAGATCTGGCATATAAAGAGGCTAAGGAGCGAGAGCCCCCTCTCCTCTATGGGCTAAAGCTCTTCTTCTTATCCTTTCTTCTACTATTCTCCTTTGTTTCTGTACAAATGATGTCCTTACATCTTTGTTCGGTGCCAACTATTATTGTCCATGTCTAATTGAGCTCCTTCTTGACTATGTAGCCCGTTTTGGGCATGTTTATGTACTTTTACCTTAAGCAAGTAGTTTTATTTCAGATCTAGTACATTTACTATTCTATCTTCTCTTTCTAGTTATGATTGCTAGACTAGTTGGTATCTTTCTTGAACTTCTATTTCTTCCTATGTCGAGAGATTTGTTGTAGAAATAGATAAGAGAAGGTAGTTTGGATCGAAATCTAAAAGGAGGACAACTCAAGGTGATCTGTATAGAACCGTAGACCTGGGCTCGGTCGGGCCCACTACATGGTTCTGCCCAGATTATGCCTGTTCCTGGCATCTCAGAGTATTCTAGACCTGAGAGGGTATCTAGAATATTCTAGGGTGCTGATTTGTCACCCTCAACAGAAGTTTCACATCATTGATGGGTTTTAGTCACGCTGTACGAGAGCGAGTGGGATGACCCCATAGGAACAGATACCACAATACGTACTATGTTTGGATGTAGGTTGATTGCTGAGGTGTTCGAGGGTTGTATATGCCCAAGAACGGGTGCATAGACTGCCCTACTTGTGGTTATATAGCTAGGAACTCCTTCTCTCTGATTAGTAGAATCCTACAGACTCTATTTTGTTCTCTTTTCTTTGTTTTGTTTTATTTGTGACAACCTGCTAGACTAGTTCTAGCTTCTTACTTTTATCGACTATGGGATTGGCTTATCTGACTTAAGGGCAAGGCCTTAAGCATCCTAATCGTGCCCACATCCATGTGTTCGACCCCGTATATCTACTTCGGCCCCGTAATAAAGTTGTGGGGCTCCTTGAAGGTTTCAGGTTATAAATTTAAAGCTCAATCCTTCTGAGTCCGCCTCCTTTCAAATGTGTGATTTAGGTAAGGCTACATCAAGTAGGATTTCCCAATAATCTTGGGAAACAAAAGGATGCAACTACGTTTAGAAAAGGCCACTAGAGGACTACCAAATAGGCAATTAGAATATTCCATAAACATATATTTAATTAACTAACTAATTAATCATATTAATTATTAACTAATTTACACCACCCAGATCTTGCCAATATCTTGGGGTTATCCAGTCTACTTATCATATAAGTCGACAATGTAAATTTCATTATTTGGCTGAAACCTTTTATTCAATTAACTTAGATTATATTCTAATATTATTTTAGTTGATCACCTAAACATTTTAGTAATCAATTTGACTCAAATCATTTCCAATCATGTCCACAATTATACTCCTATTCCAATCCATCCTATGTGTGTAACCATGTAGGTTCCAAATTATGTGGGAAGTAATATTCATAATCAAATTATGATTTCATGAGAAATGATTGGTTCACTAGCAAGACTTCATTATTGCCCAAGTAATTGGAGAAGTTTGGAGACCAACTTAATATAGTATTGTGACCAATGTTACAATGATTATATAATACCTTTATCTCTGATATCTAGATTGAAACTGAGGAATGAAAACATCATACTCTTAATGTTTAATCTTTGTTCCTTGATTTAGATTAAACTATTGAGATACCCATGAGCTCAATTATCATATATATATATATACTCACATGAGCATCACCATGTATTTCATAGTCTCACCATCAAGTGGCCAGGATATCACTCTAATGGGAGGGACAAATTCCATCTATGTCACTCACAATAATATGCATGTCACAATGCACCTAAGAACTACTTGTATAGCAACCCTTTTTAAGGTCACGCTAGAGTACTGTTGAAACACATTAAACATCATGCAATCATTGTAGTGACTTTAGGTCTAAGGACCACAATCACCATTTTCACATTGAGATGTGATTCTGACCACCATTATTAGCTTCCATGTATCACACTCAAAGTGGGTCTACCCAGTACACTTGTTCATAACAAGTACCCATGTGTTTGATTTGATATCGAATATCATGACCAATGAGACACAATCATCAATCAACATACATACTAGTCTTATTATATTACTATTGTCCTAATTTACACAATAATATCTGACTAGAGACTTAGACAAGAATGAATACTCTTAACATACACATGATCTCATGTTCAGGTCCTCAACCTCAATTGACACATTATTGAGTCATACATTCTTAGGACACTATTATATTTATTTATTATCCCATATTGAAAGAAACATAAAATTAGAAATGCCTTTATTAATAATCAAATCAATTACAAGATGTGGTATTACAATCATCATATGATTGGCTCTTGGGGAATATCACCAACACAGTGTGGATGTAATCAATAACAAAAACCTAAGTTACACACTTGAGTCTTGTAATAGGACTAGTCAAACGTAGTATAGTTTAAGGTATCCTACATAGGAAGATAATTCTATTCAACAAAATTCCAATTCAATTAAGCATGCAATTTTAGAAGAAATAATAAGTTTGATCAGAATCTGAGTTAATTAAATCTTGACTCCAAATCTCTCTTAATTATTGATTTAAGGAAAATGCATTTAATGGCATGACACCTATTAACAATTTGATAAACTTCAACGCAAAATAGATTTAGTTCCCTCTCTATCCACATTGCACACCACATACAATAAATTACTTCTACATGAAAACCACTTAGGTTACAAAATTGCTGTCTTCCAACTAGTAATCTAGCATATGATAATTCTTTATGCTACATTATTTTAAAGAGAATCATACCACTATTACATGAATAAGAAGATGAGAATGATGTATCTACTACTCACTTTAATGTTATAGGAAGTTAAAAATTTATCTATCCTCCACTAAATTTGTGTCCCTTTTGAGTATGCCAAATTTGGGGATGTTAGGAACCCCGACCATAGATCCCAGAAAGAAATTACAATAATTAGAGGGAAAAAAGAAGGAATTTTTAAACACTGAAAACATATATTCATCACATGACTAATAGGTACCAAAGAGGCACAAAGTACATGAGAAACTACTTCACATTCAAATGTGATCCACAAATAAGGTTTCAAATCACGATTTTAACATGTTTCGTGCAGTAAATGGAAAGAAACAAAGTGAAATAAGAACAAAAATGTGATACATCACAAAAGAACAACAATGTGATACATCACAAATAGAGGTGAAACCCTCTACTAAGAATATGCACAAGAAGATTCTCTAGCTTAGGGAAGAGGAAATCCGCCACCTTGGCCTGATTCTTCTTCCTTTAAGCCTCTTATGTAGTTTTATTATAATCTTGGTCACCTCCCTCTCATTTCCGAAGATTGGAGTGAATCCAAATGCAAGATATCTCCTCATAAATGCCTTCCAAAATTTATATCTTTCTTTAAAACCGCCAAGACACTATGTGCCTGAAATACAACAAGTTGTCTCTCAAAAGTGTCCAAGAATTGAACTCAATAACCGTCGACACAAAATGTCATGGAACCAATAAACCACTTCAAAAATTTTATTGTGCAATTGCTAATGAGATTGCATGACATGTCATTGGCATGGCACATCGTGTGTGGCATGATTGAATTGGTTGAATTCTCTTAATGTGAGGCACCATGCTTGAGTAGAGCACATCATGCTTTTGGAGTTAAGATTGGTTTCATCAATGAGGTTGGGCATGACATGCAATAGCTGACATCGACCATGTACTGTATTGGAAAAATGTTGAGTGGGCCCTAAAGGTGGAAATGACATGTGCTGGAGATAGAACACCATGTCTCTCCATGTGAATGCTGAGTTCGACTTATTTATTTCCGTATATCAATGTAAACGGTAAAATTAGTTCCAAAACTAACAAGTTTCACAATTTCTATAGTAAAATACCTTTGATTAGCCTTGATGACAACAAAGAACTAACGATTCAATTGCAAACCCAAAGTGTAGACATAACTTATAATTTCCATCAAGAAGCACAATAAATTTATGCATAAAAAGTTGTATGAAGAACTCTCATTAGCCATCCTAGGAATTTATAGAGATATCTGTGGTACCAAGATCTATCTCTCTAGAGAACTCTTTTTGTTATAGAGGAAATCTTATCACATTCTATGAGAATCTATCTACAAAGTCTTGCACCACATATATTTCTTTCACTGTATGTACATTAGGATTTAATCTTTCACAACATATCAAAACATTTAAAACTCCTTTATTTATCATATGTTCTTCTTTTACTGATGATATAAACAAACCTATAGAGGTATCTTTTCTTCTTTGGATAGAGAAAGGTGGTCAAACGAATTTTTCTATCCTTTTTTCTCCTACATATGTTCTAGCACGATTATCATAAAGAAAATCCATTAACATTATGACATTGGAATTCACCATGTTTTATTAAATCACACCAAACTTCCTTTTTGCATTAACATTTAAAACAATATTTCATAAAAGTATTTGTCATATTATTAACTCATGATCAGTTTTCTATATAATCTTCCAACCAATGATAACATGATTAACATTAGTGAATCAAATGACTAACATATGAATTATTTTCAAAAAAATGGTAAGGGTTACAATAACCCCTGGATGGTGTACCTAGATCATCTAGCAGTTCAACATGTTAGTAAATGATTGAATGATCATATCAAAAGATCAATAATTTAATGACAATATTTCCAAAAACTTATATATGGTCACCTAGATTAGCTAACGGGTTCAAGCGATATGAGATAAACAAAGTCAACACTTTATTATTTATCCATATTTGATTGTAATCATTTCTTTTGCCCCCTTATATAAGAGGTATGATGACCATGATTCACACACATGTGCTGATCACTTTGAGAAACATGTTTCTCATTACCAGTAGATAGAGAGAGGAGAAGCCAAACAAACACTGGCACGTTGTCAAGAAGCTTCTCCTTCTCGACAGTCCAGGAAGTACATCATGGCATATGATTTCCATGTGGACACCATAAAGACGTAGGCGCTGAACATATGCATTAGGAAGGTATCTTCTTCTCATGAGCATGCACTGCAAAAAGTGACCTCTTAGCCCCATGATAAGCACATGTACTGGATTAAATTCACAACAAGGATTGCCTCACACCCTTCTTTACGTATATGTCCTTGTTGATAAGACCCTTCCATCAAGTTCTAGGACAAAATTTTGTTACTTTTTTCTATGCCCATAACTATCCAAAAACTTTATTAGAAAGTCTTAATTTATTAACTCGAGATAGATCTTATTGTATCAAATTCTATTTCTTGATCTTTAGTTGCACAAAATAGGTGAATTTTGAGATGAGAAGACCTAATTTGAGACAATTAGTTAGTACTTACTAGGGTTTTGACAAGAAAGAAAAACATCTCTGTTTATACCTCTTATACAAGCAAGTGATGTGGAGTGATTATGCCATAACTCAAGGCCAAGATCGATCTTAGACACCATCACTCTTTAAAAAAGCCTAACAGTTCCCCTTGGCTCTAAAGATTACTAGAGTCTATGAGATACTAAAAGGCCACTCATCAGAATTTGACTCTGATACCAACTATGATGATCTTTAATCCATTTATCTCCATTTTTGTGAGAATAATTGGATAAACATTTACATTCTAGAAAACATGACTTGATCTACAGAATGAAACATAAAACACTATTCTATATGCATAAAAAGTGTTTGGCAGAAAACAAAGCTAAGGCCTCAAAAGAGTTGCTTCATCAAAACCATGAAATATATGTTGTTGAAAACATATGTAGAAAATCCCCATGGTGCATATTGATTCATTCATATTTTAGGGCTTCATCTTGTGTCATTTTGCACTTGAATCACATCTATACATGTTAGATTACATGTTATTTCCCTCAATATGCATATTTCTATCAAATGCACTTATGGAGGGTTTTTGCATGTTTTATAGGTACTTTGTCCACTACTTGATGGCATGGAAAAATTATGGTATAATCTAGGGTTTCCTCAGGCTTGGAGGAGCCCAAAATGAGGCAAAAACCACACCAAACCTACCCCAAGTGGTCAAAGGATGTAATGAAGCAATAACCTTCATGGATGGCCAAGTTCTACACTCAAATGCAGGGGAAGGACCCCAAAATGGCCGTGCTACCATGGAATGGCCGTTCTGGGACATGCCCCAATCAACAGAATCTTCAAAAATTTACCTAGTTGCCCAAAATGGCCGTGCTATCAAGAATGGCCATTTTGGGAGTTCCCAGAACGGCCGTTCGGGCCAGCACAACCGTGCTACCAGTCCCAGAAACCCAAAATTCCCCTGTTCATTCCATTTTTTCACCACGACCATTCCCATCCACCACATCTGTGCTACCCATTTTCCACCACAGCCGTGCAACCCAGCATGGCCGTGCTACACACAATTTTACCTGATTTTCTGCACTGTTCTACCGACTTTGCCCCCACTTAACCTAATGCTTCCCCCCACATATATATACCTAGGTGGCGGATAGGGCACGAGGTTAGATACCCTACAACAACTCTAGCCTCCCCATTTCATCCTCCATCCATTCCCACCTCATTCCACCTCCATTTCACCATTTCCACCATCAAAACCCTACTTTCCTTCCATTTCCACCCTTTTCCACCATACATCCATGTCATTCACCTACCTTGGAGGAGGGAGATCGAGCTACAACTGCTAGGAGGTGGAGAAGGAGGAGTCTTCACCTAGCTCATCATGGCTTTTCACTCCTCTACTCATTCTATCTCCTTTCTTTTTGTATTTTTCTTTGTTATGAGTAGCTAGGCCCCTTGGGTGGGCTGTTTGGGGGAAATTATGTTACTTTGATACCGTGTTTGGGGAAAATGACATGTAAACATTGTAATTCCATTTTTTAATGATTATATTCTATTTCTATCTCATTCTTCATGAATTGCTTGTTGATTTGTGTGTGAAATCACCTAGGAATTTAGGCAAAATTGCTTATATGTGTGAATTTTGGGATTTGCCCCTAGGTCCAATTCTTGGATCCCTAGGTTGCCTCCCATCTTCCTACATACTAATCAATCTCCCTAAACCTGAGTGAGAGATCTAAGTAGCCAGATTAGATAATTCTAGTGCAATTAGCATGGAGCCTTCTCAAGGCTAGAATGTAGGGGAATTGGGGTCCAAAACCCTAATTTCACCTCCCCATTACTACCCTCGCCCCCTGATTGCCCTAGGAATGCCTAATCTAGAAACCTAGACTTGATTAGACTCTAATTGAATTGAACTAATCCCTAACCCAATTGAGACTCGTAAGGGTAGTAGGGGGTGTTAGGGACTAGTTACCCTATACACAACCTAGCATATCCATGGCCAATTAGTAGCTTAGGTTAATTCATTAGACTCTAACTTGTTGTTTGGTTTGGATAATATAAATGGAATCATAATGTTCATATGTAACCCCCCAACTTAATTGATAAGTTCATACCCCTAAACAACCCATACCTCTCTTTATTGCATAAAACCCTAGTTTTGTGCTTGCTTTGCTTAGTTAGCTCTTTTCTTACTTAGTTAGCTTCTTGCGTTTGTGGGCTCTGATCTCCAAAACCCGAGATAAACATGATTAAACTCAGCAGAAGCGATTCGATTAACAGCGGAATACGAAAATCACCTGAAATTAAAACTTTTTGAGACAAGATCTTGAAATCATGAAACTCCTTTTATAATAAACAAGGTAAACAGATTACATCTCTGTTAGATCACTTCATGAGTGATTAAATACAGCTGGATACAAAATCTCAAGATTTCAAAATCCTCAGATCAACAAACTCCTAGGACCTGAGTGTACAGAGACGACATAAGACTATTCTGACTACAAGATTAGACAACACAGTGTTTCCACCTGAAGTCACTGCTGCTCCAGGTGCTACTGCTGCTGATTCTGATCACCTGCAGATTGGTTCCTTCGTCCTCGACGACCACCTAAAAAGTTGAAACCTACAGGGTGAGACAATTTTAAATAATTGTCCCAGCGAGAGTTATAATTCTCCGCCAGAAGCTTTATTATAGCAACTAAGAATAACATAGGCAATAAAAGTTCTAGGGAAATCAGCAGCAGATTGTTATCAATTAGAACAACAACATTTAAGGAATATGAAAAACATGTATACTAAGTAATGTATCATCAACCAATGTATTTCGTGGTTCAACTTAAGCAGATATGCTATGCGGTTGATTATGTTTTACAAACATCATTATGCCCTGCGGAGATGAGGTATACCGCTCATACTCCAACCGATCACTATTAAGTTGCATCAGTATCATACATAGGTCATCAAAAGAGCCGGATTCTTATGACCTCATCTTCCTCAGTCAGTATGAGGATCAACATGCAGGACATCTAGTGTCCCTACTACAATAGCTTACCAGGGTATTCTGGTACTTCGCTATTAGAGTCACAGTGGCATTCTATACTCTCTTCGCCATCGAAATATTTCTTGTTTATCTCTCATCGATGCGGTATAAAAGATTTCCTCGAGAGATTAGTGTTACATCACCCCGACATAAACACATAGTGAAAGGGTTGATGGATTTAAGATACATCTACATCAATTCATTCACTAGGATGTAAGGTTTTACACATCCATATACCCCACATACTCAAAAGTATGTGCTCCAGGAATTCCCTTAGGAAAACCTGTTTCACCATCATTTGGTCTCTGACAATGATGGATCTATGATCAGGGCTCTACATGGAATAATTATACTTGATTAGTTAGGTACATTTCAGTATTCTTTTATTATCATACATGTTTTCAAACATTAATCATTAGCATAGCAGCTATGAAGGAAAAATACTAAATGTAACAAGCCTAACTCTCATCAATTATCATTTCTCAATATTCTCATCACAAGTCATCTCTTAAAGCATGACCTTGATGGTATTCATGGCTCTCACAGCCTATCAAACTCATAAGATGCTATTAACAAGGCATCAGGATATATCACTATTCATAAAGCTAACAATATGCTTTCAATGAATATAGAATCATCATCTATACCTGGATATGATCATCCTCTTAAAGGAACCTGCATGGTTAAATCAACTGATAACAGTAAATAACTTATCTAAAGAAGTTGTATCTCTCTACTCATACAAGAGCTAGGTTTCCCTGGTTTTCATCAATTATGGTTTACTATTCACATTACATGTTATCACCCTAGAATTAGGGTTTACTATTCACATTACATGTCATCACCCTAGAATTAGGGTTTACTATTCACATTACATGTCATCACCCTAGAATTAGGGTTTACTATTCACATTACATGATGAAATGATCTCATAACATTCTCATGTATGAGAAACATCATCATTAAAGACCTCAGATAAGATTAAGATTCATCAATTGTCATAATTAGGGTTTCCATGATCTCACATAGGTGGATCATACCTAATCTTGCACATCCATGTATATTGAAGGTATTTTACTTGAGTTTCCATTATAATTGGTACTTTCTCTCTCCTCTAACTAGTAGATAGTGATTACACCACTCTAGATTAGGTTGGGTTAAGTCCTCATTGATTAACACAAGTCAACTCATCACTATCATGTGATTAGGGTTTGATTAAAACAAGGTATCACTCAATTGAACCTTTTAGGGGCATTTTGGTAATTTACCCATTGACCATCATCATGGGTCAATTCATTAGCCACTTAGTCCCTTAACATCTTAGGTTACCATTAGTGTTTAGATTAGATCATCATTGAACCTTTTACACTTTCAAGTGATTAAGTATAATCAACCTTGAAGGTCTCCAATTGGTTTAGGGTTTAACCTTCAACCTTCAACTCATTTGATTCTTAAACGACCTTGAACTCGTTTAACCTCAAACGACCTTGGACCCATTTGAGCCTTAAACGAGTGTGGACCCACTTGATCTCAAACGGGTGTGGACCCACTTGAAGTCTAAACGGGTGTGAACCCAATTGAGTCTAAACGGGTGTGAACCCGTTTGAGTTCAAACGAGTGTGAACCCGTTTGAGGTCAAACGAGTGTGGACTCGTTTGGGCTTAAACGAGTGTGGACTCATTTGGACTCAAACAAGTATGGACTCGTTTGGACTCAAACGAGTGTGGACTCGTTTGGACTCAAACGAGTGTGGACTAACTTGGGTTCAAACCGCATGAACATAAAGGTGACACATAGGTTATGTTTGAATAGGGTTTCTTATGTTGAAGCCTTTAATTGGCCAAATCCATGATAAACAATTATAAATTGAGTCAATTAGGATGAGCCTCAAACAAATGGACTCCAATGTGACCCTAAATTGAAAGCCAATTAGGGTTAAGTCTAACTCAATTAGGGTTTCCAATCGGCTAATCATCAATTTCCAACAATGTGAATCAAAACAAGGTTGAACCTATCAATTGAACTCCAATTGGGCTCAAAATTGGCCCAAACGGTCTTGAGATCGTTTGGATGATCTCTAAATGGTCTTGAGACCGTTTGCCCAAAGTTTGACCAAAAATTAAGTTGATTTGATAAGGGTTGAGTCCTAATTAAATTACAAATCAGCACTTTTCATCAATTTATCAATATCTTGTGATTGGACCCTCAAACCATAAAATTTCTTTAACCCTAGACCTCCAAACGGTATTGGGGTGTCACTAAACGAGTGTGAGATCGTTTGGATGAACCCCCAAACGGTTTTGAACTCGTTTGGGTCCTTCAACCCAACACTCATCAAAATCTATATAAAAATCAGCAAAATTAACTCGATTAGGGTTAGGGTGTTGAAATGCCTTCAACTCTTAATTGGTTAGGAATTAGATCATGATTATTGGTAGAAATGAAATTCAATATATTATGAACAGGAATCCCAAACGGTCAATGCTTGGTCAACTCCTTCAAACGGGTTGGAACCCGTTTGCCCAAAGATTCAAGTTAATCAGTTTAGAAAACAGCACTTAATTCAATTCGATTGCCTAATTGATTGGGCTTAAACCTACGATTCCTTTGGAGTTAACCCCTCAAATTTGGTGGGTCATTAGCCTACATAATTGTGAAAAGAAAACCCAAACGGTCAATGCTTGGTCAATGCCCTCAAATGGGTTGGAACCCGTTTGGCCAAACCGACCTATTGAACCCGTTTGGATTGAAACGAGTGTGAGATCGTTTGACCTATTGGTCCAAGATCGTTTAGTAAAGTTGGATAAAGACCAACATAGGTATTAACGCCCCTTGTCTTCAAACTTGTAACCAAGGTCTGTTCTTCACGAAAAAAGCTTGCAAGGGTGCAAAGAAGGATGGGGAAGAAGAAGAACTAACTATTATTTGCACGAATAAAAGTATGCATAACAAAGCAAAAGGTTTAGAATTATAAAACCCGCCTTAAGGTCGTTCCTTGAGCTTCAAGCTTCCAAGATTCAAGTCTTTAATGGTGTCTTGAGCTCCACAGGTCAGCCAAGGGTGTTTCTCCAAGGAAAGGTTGGGAAAAGATGGCTAGAACGAGAAAGCTAAGTAAGAAAACTAGCAAACCAACCTTGTAACATGATATCCTCCATGAATTTGAGCAAGATGATGATCAAAGATTACCTAGAGCTGCTTGGCCGTTCTCCTATTCTCCAGAGCTCTATCCTAAGTCGGTCTAAGCAAGGAAATAAGAAAGGAAGTGAAGGAAACGTTCCTTTACAAACAAAGGAAGGGTGTATATATATCTTGGGGTCATTTCCAACATAAGGACAACTAGTTTCTCCTTTTCACAACTAGGTCCTTCCTTTCTTTTAGGCACGTCCCTCCTATTCTTTTATAAGGTAAAACTACTTATAAAACCAAGAACTAAAGGCAAGGAAGGTCAACTTATCACTAGGGTACATATGTACATAAGGGTCTCCTTACTTACATCTTGATGATTTAATTACAAAGGTGTTCCTTATTATATGATTATTCAAAGGAAGTGCCCCCCCCTCATCATTATTACTATAAATGATGTCAAAAGTCATAAAGGATGTTCTAGATGGTGTATTTTATAAGTTTCACCCCTCATTTGGGTAAATTGCACTTTAATCCAAATTAGGGTTTTTAAGCACAAGGATCATTCCACAAGCTGCATCTTGATGCCCAGGCTTGGGAAATCCATCATACCTCATCATATCCACTCATAAGATGTCTCATTATCAGAGGAACATCTTAACTTGTGAAGTTTGCAAGTTAAACCCCTTATCTGGGTAAATTTTGCACATAGGTCTCTGTATTACAAAACAATATTACAACATTATTCAAAAGGGACAGAAAAAGGAATATATGTTCCTTAGGAACTTAATTACATGCCAAAAGATAATCACAAGGATTTTATTACACATTTAGGCAAAACACCTAGGGTTAGTTCATAACCCAGGTCAGGGATGTTACAGCGTTGCTTTTGCCTAGTACATGTTAGTTTAGCTCTTTAATTGCTCTTTTGCTTCTCTCTTGCTTGTCTTAGTGTAATTTGCCTTTTCATGCCTAGCTTAATCCTTTCTTTCCTGTTTAGCCTTACTCTAGCCTAGGGTTAACTTAGATTTCACTCCTGCCTTTAATTGCTTATTTGTCCATAATAGTTTGACAATCAAAACAACCTTCAAACCCTTAACCCTAGTCTCCACAATAGGAACCTAGAGAAACTAAATCTAGCTCTAGTGCCCCCTCTTTTCCCTGTGGATCGACCCTATACTTGCCACCTTCCTATACTACGACACGACCCCGTGTGCTTACGGGTGCAGTTGTTTTAGTATGAATATGTATTAAGTTAGGTTTTATAAATATCGAAAGTGAATCCATGGTGTGTGTCTATCCATGGGGTTGCATCTATTCAAACTCCAATTGAGTAGTGTGTAACACCATTGGCAGAAATGCACCACATATCATAATGAGTGGGGCCAAAGATAGGATCCACCCATTAAGGAATAAACCTATCTCCAATTTAAAAATACTTTTATAATTGTAAAGGTTAATCATCATAAGTTTTCTTACTTTGAACTTGGTAGCTATCTTTATCCTAAAAATGTAGATAAAATGAGTATAAAAACATCAAGTGTGCTAGTTTGTGAGATAAAAAGATCAATAACATAATAGAGATAATTTTTGTCAAGTAAACTTTTGATTGATAAACTAACACTACTATAGAAAATGTTTTTTACAACGGGAAAAACACAACAGTTCTATTGGTTGTGTTGTAGTTAGCATATCTTTTACAACAAGTCTATTTGTGTGTAGTGAATTATATATTATATACAACACAAGTTATATACAACGGGCCAAACTCGTTGTAGTATATGTGATACTACAATAGGTGCTAAATTGTTGTAATAGACTGTAATATCACAACATACTCAAACCCGTTGTAAAAGACCATAATTACACAACATGCTCTAACCCGTTGTTATAGTCACATATGCTAACTTGTTGTAATAGATCATCATTACACAACATACTCTAAACCGTTGTAAAATATCATAATTACACAACATGCTCTAACCCGTTATAATAGTCATGTATGTTAACCCGTTGTAATAGACCATTATTACACAACATACTCTAACCCGTTGTAAAAGATCATAATTACACAACATGCTCTACCCATTGTAATAGTCACATATGTTAACCCGTTGTAATAGACCATCATTACACAACATACTATAACCCATTGTAGTATACTAAATTACACAACATGCTTTCACCTATTGTAATAGTTACCCGTTGTAATAGACCACAATCACACAACAGGTTTGCATGTCATTTGTTGTATATGTAGAACAAAGAATATATGTGTTGCAAAAAATGAAACTGGTTCAGTGGTTTGAGATGTGCCTTACTTTCAAGTGGTCTCAAGTTCGAAACCTTGTGTCTAGATGTATTTTCTTTTTGTCTCAACATGTTATGTACAACACCCCTATTACAACAGGTGTGTTCAATGAACTACAACATGTATTAAGTGTTGTATAAAATACATATATTACAACATGCACAACACCTATTTTATAAAGAACCCCCCATAAGACCATGCGATCTAATACAACAGTTGACACCCGTTGTAAAATGGAAAAATGAACTATTGTAAAAACCATTTTTTGTAGTAGTGTAAAACTTAGTATTTCAATTAATGCATTTCTGTAACCACATATACCGTTTTGTGAACTGGTATGATTTTACCTCATACATCCATATTCAAAGCACTATCGCAACTTATCTCAAGTTGCATAACATGGGGTATATGTTTCCCTAGAGAATTTTGATAATTCTAGTAATTTTCTAGATTGCATACCCGTTTTGTTAAAATTGCTAAACTTTGAGTGGGGATTTCTTCATAGGTTGGAAATGCATTTTCCCAAACAACTTTCTAGTGAAACAAAATTATAGATACATATTATATATGTGGATGCTATTCATAATCATAGTATAGCTACACAAAATCAAACTTATAATAAATACATCCAACCAAGTAATAGGAATATCCAAAACCTTGATTACTACATATAACAAAACACACCTACCTTTAATGATTTCAGATAATTTTTAGAATTCAATTAAGGGTACACCAATAATGAGTAAAACATACAAGTATTAATATCTTAATATTCATTAATTTAAAAACTTAAGGACAAATGTGCTATTCTAGGGTTTGGTCAAATGCAAATTAGTTCAGCGATTTGAATTCAGGGTAAACTAGGTTTTCATAGTTTAACTTTTCTAGTGGGTGAAGTGCTAACATTAGATCATGCAAAAATGAGTCAAGATCCTTGGACTTCATATATAGTGGTATGGAATATAGTGGAAAGGAGTTTTGGAGAAGGGGGACTTAATATACTGATACAACCGATATTGCCAATGCTGTGACGTTCAAGCGTATTGATAAGTTCCTCATTGGCAATTCTTGTTGGGCGGCCTGGATGAGGATGAGGTATGGTGTTGATATTGGGGTTACCTTGCAGGGGACTTCTTTTGAAGCCTGGTGTTTCATGAATAGGAGATGGCCAGAGCTTGCTACAAAATACATGTAGGTGAACGGGAAGTGGGGTCTACATGATAACGATATACATCCTTGGACTTTGGTGCATTTTTACACTCAATAGGTGCCTTGGTTCTAGTTTCTTTTGAACAAGTGACAGTGCCCCAAATGGAGTTGCTGTACTCACATATATGTACTCTGAAGATTACCTACCAGGGACCGCACGAGGGGATGGAGCCTGAATACCAATCCCTTATGCATCCTTTGCATCACTGAGGAGGATACCCACAAAAATTTATTCTCTGGATACAGATGTACCAAATACTTTTAGAGAAGACCGAGTCTAAAAATGGGTTGGGGTGGTAACCCCTCATTGTATATTTGTGATGGTTTCTTGTGGATGGTGGGAAAATAAAACATAACACTAGTCTGAGGTCCTTGGCTGGTGTTTGTGTGTCAAGCTTAGTCTACCACATATGGAGAGAACACAATGAGAGGATCCACGGTAAAGAGAGCAAGGATGTACTTGTCTTTTTTGATATGCTTGTATATAATCTTGGTTGGGTTGTTAGATCAAAACCCAAGATTAGTAGAAATGTCGATAGCATAATCCTCAAACAGTGGGGTTTTATTGTGTAAACCCACTTGTTTCCTATACAATGTTTCTACTCCCTATAATCCTTTTTGGTTGATAAAACAATACTTTACCTTCTCCCAAAAATATAGAGTCAAGATCATATAAAATCCTAATTCATTATTCTATCATTAACTTAGGCAAACACAATATATTAATCAAGAAATTATCACTTATTAAAGGTTCAAAAAGAGGATTGTCCAACCAAACAACCAAAAAATAATCTTCTAATAATATAGCCATTCTAAGTCATTGTTTGAAACATATTTTGAATTGAACATAAAATTATATCTTGAAACATGTAGTTTGATGAAATGACCATTTTTCTGATCAATCTCACACATAGCTTCACATTTCTTTGAGATGTAGTTTCATTCAATCACATGTCCACACATCCAAAATCCATTATCATAATTCTAATGTGGATTGAATTTTGAAATAGAGGATGTATGACCCAATGCTCATTATTGATTGCCAAAAGGCAAGTGGGTTTTAAACAATTAATTGTCTTAACTCATCAATCACCTGCAAGTATATGGGATCAATTGTAGTCAAGGTTGAACCACAGGGAGCTAGTCTAACTAGGTGTAAAACTATTAACTTTCTACAATCTAGATTGATTATTATAAAAAGGTTGGTTTTGGATCAAACCAAATTGCAACTATAAAAGAAAGAAAATAAAAGAAATAATCCCATGGAGAATGATTAAAATAAGATCCAGAGAATATTTGATACATAATTTTAATTCCACATTATAACTCAATAAAGAACCATGAATTCCATTATAATAGTCAATCTTTACAAATGTAGGTTGTTGTCATCTAAATACATCTCCTGGTGATATAAGATAGTCCTAACCTTATATATCATTCCTATGCATATACACGGAGTCAAACTACAACCTAGAATCCTAAATATAATCCCAACCATTCCCATGGTCAAGGATATGTTGTCAAAATAGGTACCCCTACCTCTTAATATCTCTTCCAAGAAAATAATAAGAAGCATAAATCATGTAAACATGATGGTCAACCATGTATACAAGAAGATAAACACCATAGCTTATTTTAAAATAGAAGATTAACTAATACCATATATGAAATTTGAGTTCACATGAGTCAAGACATGAGAGCTACTCTCCCATGCCCAAGAAAGGAGTTTACTCACTCATGGTGAGAAAATACAAACACAAATGATAAGTCATTAAATGAAACATTTATAGAGAGAGATAACAATTTAATCTATAAGAATGAAGAATAGATGGAAATCTCCAGCCAAAGGATGGAGATTCGTCTCTGCAACCTCTCCTTGCATCAACAACTTCCTATCCAAAGCTTCAGAATGGAATGGAGAAGAAAATGGAATCAAGAATGGGTTCTCTCTTGAGAATCCCTATATTTCTCTCCAAAATCACCACTCCCCAACTCCAACCTCATCTTTGGTTTCAAAATGCTCCAAATGATACATGATCCGCTTCCTAAAGGGTGTAATTAGCTATGTATTACAAATAAACATTTGTTACCAAATATGTACAGAAAATAAGCTTCACCCATAGTGTATGTAAGTCAATATGATGTGTGAGATTTGGTTTCTGCTTCGGTTGGTCCATGATTACAAGTGACACGATGTGTGGAGTGGTCATACAACATAAGGAAGACTTTCTAGCAGATGCTGTTCTGTCGGAGCATGGTGTGTATTTGAGAAACATGCCATAGCTTGGCTTGACTTAGGAGTTAGATGTTTGAGAGTCACACACAATGTGGATTGGTCCACACATAGTGTGACTTACTGTCTATTGAATAATGAACTCCAAAAATTGGGGAAACTTTGAAATGCTAAATAGATTGGATTTTGGGCATTTTCCCTTCAGTATGAGTGGATATGGGGTACCTACAATTCAAACCATGTCACGAGTAAGAACAATGAGAAACAAACATTCTATCATGAGTGGGAGTAGAATTATGGTAAAATTGAGAGAAATGTGAAAGAAAAGTGGTATGAAGATATGACATGATTTGTGCACATTACATCCCCCTAAGCTTGAACCATTGCTTGTCCACAAGAAAAAAGAACTAGATATATGGATAAAGATAAACAGATGGGTACAATATCAGATCCACATGAATATGAATTGCTTTTCATGGGGGGCGGAGGAATAGCCCAGCGGTGCGGCTCGGCAATCCCCAATGAAGGGACCTGGGTTCGACTCTGGGCAAAAACCCCTGGGGTGCAAGAAAGGCCCCACGTTACTGAGCACGCCGTGGTGCCCCCAAGTACGTGGATGGTTCTGGGGTTTACCCTTGGCTGGGTGGGGTCCAAAGTGGCCGATCCCAGGAGGGGTTCCTCGTTATAAAAAAAATGATAGTTTTCACCATTCAAGTATATAACCAAACATGAAATCAATTCTAACCCTCAAGGTAAGATTTTAAGTTCAAACAGACATTCAATTTGCTTTAAAAGAATCAAATAGAGAGAAATTAGTTGAAACAAGATGACAGAGCCAAAAATGTAATGATTTGCAACAAAGCTCAAATAACTTTTAAATGAATTGAAATGAGATTTTTGCATCCTCCTACAATAACATTGTTATTCAAGAAATATTTTCAATTTGATTTTAGTGTGTGGTACTCAGCTGCTAATATAGGTTTACGTGCCCATGGAATACCGTTTGGGGATTTATTTCCCTCTTTCATACGTAATCCCCGTCCTTCATTGGGTTGGTGGAATAAGTGTGTGACTTATCCATCTTTTATGGGACTTGGATTTTCAAATGAAGATAAGAATTTCCCCTTTTTATGTGAGTCAAGATCTTCTTTGGAACCATGCAGTCCCATACTAACTCAACCCCCATTATTTCAAGTAATGAATGAGGATTTCATTTTGTAGAAATTTCAAGTAGAGAAGTGAAAAATGCATTATAGGGTTGGCAAATTCATCTTATTGCTACTCAAAGATATACAAGTGAGAAATATAAGGCATTTGAATCATTACATGGTTTAAGAGCATGAGTGAGAGAATTGTAAAGCATGTTTAGTCAAATACCTAAATATGGAGATGAATAGACATGATTTCATAGTTTTTCAATTAAGGTGACAGATGCTCAACTATCATCATATAGTCATTATCTCAATGTAAGCAGATGGTTCAAGCAATAGGAAAAATATTGATCACAATGAGAAAATTTTTCACTCAACAATCATAAAAGAAAGTGAAAAGAAATGCAAATCATGCAAACAACAAAATAGATGACATAAACAAATGACTTAAGAAGATGACATGAAAAGTAAAACTTAAACTACACGTGTAACATACTGAATCTCAGGGTCTTCCATGCAATTTACCCACTTTTGATCTTTTCTTGACCTTCGAGTCCATTTGGACCTTTTCCATAAATTTCCCATCCTTTATAATCATTTTTGGACTCCTTGTGCAATTTGAGCACAATTTGATGTTGAAATCACTATTTACCCTCATTTATGATAATTGAGGGGTGTTTGCACAAATAACCCACTTAAGGAGCGAAGTGAGGGCTAAGAATGTAATTTGGTCATTAATGGGATAATATAGTAGATAATATTAATTTGGAGCTTTTTGGATAAATATTTATTAATAATATGTATTTGAGTTCATATATGTGTATATTAACCTTTATTGTTTCTCTCTCCTCGAAATATGATTTTAATTCATATTAATGTGTTATTTTGTTGATTAATGATTATTTGTACCCTAATGTGTTTTATATCTCGAGATTACTCACATGTTTCTCATTAATAAGCTTTTTCATATAATTCCTTGATTTTAATATATTATTATACTCTTTTATGAGCTATATATTTATTAAGGGCCTTATTATGCATTAAACGAGAAAGTGATTGCATATCATTGTAATACTCGTCATTATGAGCCTATGGTTCAATTTTGGTGGCTTTTGGAGTTGATTTGACCTTTCAAATCCATTTTATTAGCTTTTAAGATGGTGTGAATATAGTTATTGCATTGATTTCATTTATTTCACCGTGTAACGCTATGGTCCGGTTATTTAACCTGTCACGTGCCCCTTTTGGCCTGCGCGCGATCCAACGACCAAGATCTGCTTCCCAACTAATCCAACGGAGAGGGAATCATCCCCTTCCTCCAGCCGTTCGCGAGTCTGGAAACAGCCCCGACTCCCTGGATTCTTCCTATCGTTCTCTCTCCCCTCTCATCCGTTTCGAGCGATTCTTGTTGCATTGAGTCCGTCTCGTCGAGACGCTTCATTTGAACGCTTACTTGTCGCTTGCCTCTCCAAAAACAAGAAACGCCCAATCGGGGCCTCCTTCTCTTCCTTGCCGTGGAGTTGCAGTACCCCTCCTCACGCCTATATAAGGCAGTAGAAACAACCCCCGGGCTCCGAGCCTTCCATCTCTCCCTCCAATTTCTTCCCGTCTACCCTCAGTCACCCCAACCTGCTCAAAGTGTAGCTCCGACAACGGCGGCCGAGAACTCGTCCTCCCGACCATTTCGGTCCAATAGCCTGAGCGGTGAGCTTCCCTAGACTCTTTGCTTCACTTCGAGTTCACCAGTTTTGCTCGCAGAGCCCCATACCATCGGGTCCTATAGACCAGGCTTGGCCTCCGCCGGTGCTTGCCATTTCTGAGCTTGGCTGCTTCTCCGCCCTCGCCAACGCTTTCCTTTGTTTCGCCTCGACTCCACGATCACGATGGGATCTTCATACGAAGTTTTGCTCGCTGTTTTGACCTCGGTTCGTTGCTCTGATCTCCGAACGATTCCCCTGTTTCCCGACCTTCACCATCCTTAATGGTGGTTGCAAGGGTTCCCGCCTAGTGGCAAGGCTTCCTTCGGCTTCACCAGGTCTCAATGGACCTGTTCCCGTCCTTCGGTTGCTTTGGGGTGCGTTGGTTTCGCAAACAATCCTAATCTCTCAGTTGGGCTTTTATCCAACCCCACTCATTATTGTGCTAGCCTTGTTATCCTTCTATTTACATTTATTGGCTCTTTACTTAGTTTATGCCATTGTGGCTTAATCATTTGAATCATGTGAATCATTCTTCTACATATGTTGCCTCCTTTACTTGGAAATGCTTTAATCTTGTTGTTGCCTATGTTGGCTTATCCTTTTGAAATATTTGGAACATTATATAATGTTGATGCTTGTTGACTCTCTTAATTCTTGGAACTCTTGGATATGGTTGTGACCTATGAAGGTCTTGTTATTTGTTTATTTGGGTTTTATTCCCAATGCTATCTTGTTACTTTTCACTATGCTGCCAAGTGAATGTTTATGCATGATATAGTTATTGGCCAATTGACAATGTAGTGTACATGAGTACAAACCACCCACAGGGCACTGAGGTTTTAGTCCTCCTTCCGGGCACTGGGGTTTTAGTCCCCCTGCCATTTTATATATTAGGCACTGGGGTTTTATTCCCCCTGCCACTTTTTAGGCACTGGGGTTTTAGTCCCCCTGCCATTGGTGAGGTCCGGTAGGTGCCTCACCCTACATTGAGAGGATGTTGAGTCATAATTTATATTCATGCAAATGTGATAATTGTTGATATTTAAATGTGGCAGTTTCTCTCTCTCATATTCATATATTTGCCTCATTTCTTTTGAAATCTCTTATCGTAGAGAATCTTTTATATTGCAAAGCTTTTTATTATTATTGGTCCTATTCCTTTTGATTGACACATACCTTGTTTATCTTTCTCTTGCTGGATGACCCCAACCATCCAGGTTAGGATCAGAGTGCGCATGGAAGCTTGGTGAACCTAAGGCTAAGGATAGGATAAGAAGAAAAGAATCATATAGTTGGCTTGATCATAGTTGCTTTTATATAGTTGTTTGGTTTGGAGACAATGTTGTATTAGTTAAGTCTTCCTCTACCTAGATCCTTGTGCTTGTATAAAGTTGTACTCCCATTTGGGAAAATTTTGTAATGTACTCTTTATACATTTTTGAATAACGTCAAGATTTTATTCTTCCGCTGCTATCCAATTGATGATTTGTTTATCATGTTTAATAGTAGAGACTTGGTCTTTACAGCATGGTATCAGAGCATCAAGGTAGTCAGATTCTTGACTAGTTCAAAATTGTCTCCTAGATAGAACCCTTATCTTATATAGTTTCCCTTTAGTTAGTTTTTCACCTTAGAGTTGACCTAGCATGAAAGTTTGATTTAGGATTATAATAATTTCATATTAGAAATAAAATTTGTCAACTTTTTGGTGAATTGTCTAATTGAGTAACTATTAGAGCAAGAAGTTGAAGTGATGGTGTCTAGAAAGGGTCAGAGCTTGGGGGCTGGCAATATTTTCCTCCACCCCACTAGCTTGGTCACGAGGACTCCTGAGCTCATATGACCTGGCCTGGCCTGATCTGAAACGGACAGCTCGAAATAGTCTACCTTTAGACATATTACCTTATTGTTGAGTAACCTTTATAACCCTTATATGATGATTTGATTTCTTTTCTCAAACAAAAATCATCTCGTAATCCCTAAGTATCTTATGTGAGCCTTAGATTTCCATGTTTAAGGTTTAGTGAACCCTATGCTATACCTTGAGTTGGAAGATAGATTTTAGTAAGACTTTTAATGTTGGATCTTATACCCTTAAAATAGTTTGACTTAGTCAACCCTTTGAGTGGAAGAGTAGTGTTAGTACCTTGTTAGATTTTGGAGTTGTTGATTTCGAGGACGAAATCCTCTTTAGGGGGTTGGAGTCCCTCAATGTCTTGAAATCAAGAAATTCTAACTCCTTAGACATGGGTTTAGTGAGAGTTGAACAAACATAATATAATTATAATTCATCTTGTTTGATAATGAACAAATGGATAAGTCATATAATCCTTATGCTTGAACCTTAATATACTCTTGTTACACATAATCGTTAATTATTCATATGTTGATATACATAGTTTTGATTAAGTCACCCTAATGGTTAAATGTGTATGGTAAAATACACCCTAAGGATGCTTTAATATGTAATGGTCATGTGGAACTAAACCCTAAGATGTAATCATCTAGCCTTGACAACATATGCATATATATACCCTTCATGCCTTTCATGATACTCTAGTGACGTTAGGTGTCATCACATATTATGCTTGGGTACATGTAGATGGATTATAATCCCTTAATCATAATTATGACCCGATTATCAACATAGGTAAGGCATAGCACCTTGTTGACTAAAATACATCTTATTGATCATCTTATTGGTTTATGAATCAAATCAGTAATATGATAATGAGTAATTTGATTCATATAAGGTAGTAATTAGTGTTATAAGATAAAATGATTAATGATGTCATGGATATGAGTATGTTAGATGTTGTGCCAATATGTAACTTAGATATAAGCCACTAATGTGACACATTTAGTCTTGTTATTAGATTAATAATTTGTTGGATAAAATTATATGTGATAATCCCACATGATGTAGTTATTGGGTAATAATATTGAGTTATTTAGGTTTTTAACCTAATGCATTAATATATGTTGTAATGGCCTTGTAAACCCTAATTGTGCTTAAAACCCTTGATGAGGGAGATGCATATGATATTATTTTGAGATATAATTGTTTTGAATAAAATGTGGCACAAATGATAGTATAATAGATATGCTGCCTTTTCATGATAGAGTTTATGCAACAAAATGTTAGTTTGAGTTTAATAAAAGACTATAGGTTTTGTGGTAACCTTAGTAACACCTGACTCATGTAGATTTTGTGTTGCACCCTAGATTAAGGGTTATAACCTAGTGTTTAAGGTTGGGATGTTACACACACCCTCTATTTCCTCTTGTTGTGATTTCGGGGACGAAATCCTCTTTAAGGGGTGGTGTGCTGTAACATACTGAATCTCAGGGTCTTCCATGCAATTTACCCACTTTTGATCTTTTCTTGACCTTCGAGTCCATTTGGACCTTTTCCATAAATTTCCCATCCTTTATAATCATTTTTGGACTCCTTGTGCAATTTGAGCACAATTTGATGTTGAAATCACTATTTACCCTCATTTATGATAATTGAGGGGTGTTTGCACAAATAACCCACTTAAGGAGCGAAGTGAGGGCTAAGAATGTAATTTGGTCATTAATGGGATAATATAGTAGATAATATTAATTTGGAGCTTTTTGGATAAATATATTATTAATAATATGTATTTGAGTTCATATATGTGTATATTAACCTTTATTGTTTCTCTCTCCTCGAAATATGATTTTAATTCATATTAATGTGTTATTTTGTTGAGTAATGATTATTTGTACCCTAATGTGTTTTATATCTCGAGATTACTCACATGTTTCTCATTAATAAGCTTTTTCATATAATTCCTTGATTTTAATATATTATTATACTCTTTTATGAGCTATATATTTATTAAGGGCCTTATTATGCATTAAACGAAAAAGTGATTGCATAGCATTGTAATACTCGTCATTATGAGCCTATGGTTCAATTTTGGTGGCTTTTGGAGTTGATTTGACCTTTCAAATCCATTTTATTAGCTTTTAAGATGGTGTGAATATAGTTATTGCATTGATTTCATTTATTTCACCGTGTAACGCTATGGTCCGGTTATTTAACCTGTCACGCGCCCCTTTTGGCCTGCGCGTGATCCAACGGCCAAGATCTGCTTCCCAACTGATCCAACGGAGAGGGAATCATCCCCTTCCTCCAGCCGTTCGCGAGTCTGGAAACAGCCCCGACTCCCTGGATTCTTCCTATCGTTCTCTCTCCCCTCTCATCCGTTTCGAGCGATTCTTGTTGCATTGAGTCCGTCTCGTCGAGACGCTTCATTTGAACGCTTACTTGTCGCTTGCCTCTCCAAAAACAAGAAACGCCCAATCGGGGCCTCCTTCTCTTCCTTGTCGTGGAGTTGCAGTAGGGGCTAGTGCCCTCCTCACGCCTATATAAGGCAGTAGAAACAACCCCCGGGCTCCGAGCCTTCCATCTCTCCCTCCAATTTCTTCCCGTCTACCCTCAGTCACCCCAACCTGCTCAAAGTGTAGCTCCGGCAACGGCGGCCGAGAACTCGTCCTCCTGACCATTTCGGTCCAATAGCCTGAGCGGTGAGCTTCCCTAGACTCTTTGCTTCACTTCGAGTTCACCAGTTTTGCTCGCAGAGCCCCATACCATCGGGTCCTATAGACCAGGCTTGACCTCCGCCGACGCTTGCCATTTCTGAGCTTGGCTGCTTCTCCGCCCTCACCAACGCTTTCCTTTGTTTCGCCTCGACTCCGCGATCACGATGGGATCTTCATACGAAGTTTTGCTCGCTGTTTTGACCTCTGTTCGTTGCTCTGATCTCCGAACGATTCCCCTGTTTCCCGACCTTCACCATCCTTAATGGTGGTTGCAAGGGTTCCCGCCTAGTGGCAAGGCTTCCTTCGGCTTCGCCAGGTCTCAATGGACCTGTTCCCGTCCTTCGGTTGCTTTGGGGTGCGTTGGTTTCGCGATGAGGCAATGGAGTCAAAGCTCCCGTAGGCTACTCCATCGCCATGGCCAAGGCTGAAGAAGCCTGGCTGTGTAAAGATGCCCGGGGTCATACCATTGTGAGGGCGATGCCTCATCACCCAGGGGCAATATCGTCTTTTCCCCTTGTTCTTCTTTCTGTCGCAAACGACCGATCAATGGTTACATATGACCGATTTGCCCTCGTCAATTTAATTGATTTGATTTAACAGGCAAGGGTAGTTTAGTCATTTCTTCTATTATTTACATCGAGTTACATTTTGATTTAATTACATGTCACGCTATGGTTTTCCTAATTTCTGATTGGTCAGGTTTACTTAATTCATAGTAAATCAACCGTTGGTCAGAAAAATATGAATAAATAGTCGATGGAAAGGATTTTTTATGTAGAATCTGTTTCTGTGGTTTTTGAGACCTGATTCTCAAGGGTTTTCCGAAGTTTGCTTTGAATGGCATTTTTAGTATGTAAATGTTTTAAAATACATAATTAATTCATTTTAACTCTGTTTTGTAAAATAAAATATGTTTTCTTAATCAGGAGATTATGAGTAATCGTTTGGACTTGGTTTTGAACTCTAAATCATAGTTTTGTAAAATTAGGGTTTTTCCTATGATTTATGTTTTTATATATATTAATACATGTGTTATGTTTATAACTAGGATATAATGGGATGGTGATACAATCTGTTTGGTGGATGTGATGGTAATGTATTTAATCTAAGGTATGTGCCCCTATTTGAGTATGTTCACCCTATTATGTATGTGAAACTTATTTCGTATGTGAAAACCTATTTGAGTATGTGCACCCTATTCTAGTATGTGACCCCTATTTTGTATGTGAAATCTATGTGGTTGATTATTGTGCAAACAATCCTAATCTCTCAGTTGGGCTTTTATCCAACCCCACTCATTATTGTGCTAGCCTTGTTATCCTTCTATTTACATTTATTGGCTCTTTACTTAGTTTATGACATTGTGGCTTAATCATTTGAATCATGTGAATCATTCTTCTACATATGTTGCCTCCTTTACTTGGAAATGCTTTAATCTTGTTGTTGCCTATGTTGGCTTATCCTTTTGAAATATTTGGAACATTGTATAATGTTGATGCTTGTTGACTCTCTTAATTCTTGGAACTCTTGGATATGGTTGTGACCTATGAAGGTCTTGTTATTTGTTTATTTGGGTTTTATTCCCAATGCTATCTTATTACTTTTCACTATGCTGCCAAGTGAATGTTTATGCATGATATAGTTATTGGCCAATTGACAATGTAGTATACATGAGTACAAACCACCCACAGGGCACTGAGGTTTTAGTCCTCCTGCCGGGCACTGGGGTTTTAGTCCCCCTGCCATTTTATATATTAGGCACTGGGGTTTTATTCCCCCTGCCACTTTTTAGGCACTGGGGTTTTAGTCCCCCTGCCATTGGTGAGGTCCGGTAGGTGCCTCACCCTACATTGAGAGGATGTTGAGTCATAATTTATATTCATGCAAATGTGATAATTGTTGATATTTAAATGTGGCAGTTTCTCTCTCTCATATTCATATATTTGCCTCATTTATTTTGAAATCTCTTATCGTAGAGAATCTTTTATATTGCAAAGCTTTTTATTATTATTGGTCCTATTCCTTTTGATTGACACATACCTTGTTTATCTTTCTCTTACTGGATGACCCCAACCATCCAGGTTAGGATCAGAGTGCGCATGGAAGCTTGGTGAACCTAAGGCTAAGGATAGAATAAGAAGAAAAGAATCGTATAGTTGGCTTGATCATAGTTGCTTTTATATAGTTGTTTGGTTTGGAGACAATGTTGTATTAGTTAAGTCTTCCTCTACCTAGATCCTTGTGCTTGTATAAAGTTGTACTCCCATTTGGGAAAATTTTGTAATGTACTCTTTATACATTTTTGAATAACGTCAAGATTTTATTCTTCCGCTGCTATCCAATTGATGATTTGTTTATCATGTTTAATAGTAGAGACTTGGTCTTTACAGCATGCATACTGTACCCCCTAAGCTTGAAATTTACAGTATCCTCACCGATTATAACAAACTTAAGATTTGTACAATCAAGTACCTCAGGTGCATCTAAAAGAGGGACTGGAACCCTCTTGGTGAGGTTGAAGGTGCTTTGGGAATAAGGTTGGTTCGATGATGTCCATGGGGGAGGAAGGTCCTAGATGCATAGATGTATGTGGAGGATAGCCATAATGGCCATGAGATATGTGCCAGGAATCCATCCTGGATACCATGGTGTGGATGTCTACAACATTTTAGGATAGGCTGGTGTACTACTAGGAGAGTTGATAGATGCGAGTATCCTGATCATTAGATCTGTTCTGAACATACCCATAAATATGCCTCATGTCTGGGTACCTTCAAGTGAAGTCTGTCTATGTACCCATGGAAGGAGGCGAGAAAACATCATATCTTGCAAAGGAAGACTCGATCTTGCACTTGTAGAAGATCTTTCATTATGAAAATGTTTCCACTTGGAATGGTCTTTGAGTGTCGTGATGGCAGGGTTGGGTAACCAAATGATAGAGGATTTTTGGTGGACCTTATGAAAAAAATTACCATTCTTATCTTTGCCCAAAAAGCTAGAGGAAATGAGAAAATCACAATCGACATATTCCCCTGTATCTAAGGGATCAACAATAAATATATCAAGCTTCAAAGCAATGGCAAGTTTGGAGATCAAGCTCCTTATCATGATATCTCCTTTTCATTCTTTCTGTACCTTTACAATTCACAAAATAAAATGATACCCAATGTTTACATCATAGTTATGCGATATAGGCCACAGGAAAAACAAATCCAATTTAACAACTACGCTTTGTGTTTTCTTTTATGCAAAAACACATGTGCCAACAAGGCAGTGAATATAGCAAAAAATCAAGTTATGAACATGAGACCCCTTGGCATTAGCAGGATTGTAGGTGGTTTCTTTAGTGATCTGGCTCTAGAAGGTGTTGGACTGAAATTCATCTGGCATGATGATAATACCATCATAGTCGAATTCCATCAAGTTGCAAGATCACTTGAAAGCCAGTTTGAATGGTTTGTTCATCAATCTAAATGAAATTAGTCCAAAAGGCCTGTGCTTATCATATGGGCCCTCTTCTACGTTGAAGGTCATAAAAAACTCATAAGTCATGTGAGGGTATGTAGGGATGCTATTTATGCAACATAGACCCAGGATGGGGAAAATAAGATAGCTCCTAGCTTCATTGAGAATACCTAGGCATTCCATGTCATGAAGATGTGCAAACCTGGTCAGGACTACCCGATGAAAGGCAAGATGGTGGAATATGACATCCTCCTCTGCATTCAACATGAAGTGAACCATTGATATGTAGGGCACATTGGATGAAGACGTCTGGGGGGTGGGATGGGATCTCTAGGCAAAAATATTGGTTCTCGACATTTTGTAGCTGTTGGACAAGTTACACGATGTAAAGGGAGGTTACACAATGTGTGGCTATCATTCCTTCTTCAGTGCTACATTGATACAAACACGACATGGCGGGTGCCCTTACATCATGTCAACGATAGATTTTGCTGATCCGGGGATGATCACTACTCGACGATGGAGATCTTGGAGTTTGGCACTTTGGATGTGTTAGTGCAACTTGATCTTCTATTGTTCATCCAATTCTGTGGCGTGCAAGTGGTGGGTGATGGTGACCGCTGGTGTGAAACTGCTTGTGGTGTGGCAGTGGTCATGTCTATTGGACCACATGGCGTCAGTAACCGATGGAAGGGAATAAGATGGAGATGCTACAAGGTGTGGTGACGGAAGTGGCAGTCGCACGACATGGAGGTCAGAATCCTAAAGTAGGCTGGGGCTCGGGGCGGTTACAAAACATGAAGGTTGGGTAAAATGACTTGATTTTAGGGTTCAGATCCCTTTAATTTTTGCATACATGGCGTAAGAGTTGCCCACATGCCGTAGGTCTGTTGTTCATTTCCCCCAAAATTTCTTATCAAAATGTTGTGTTGAAGGCATACATGCCGTAACCCATGATTTCTGCCAAATATTTGAAGTCTTTTTTGTGAATGTAACACAACATGGATGGGGGCCACATGCCACAAGAGACAATTCCTACTGCATTTGTGAAGTTTTATCCAAAATTTTCACACTATAGTGTATGATGTCTACATGGCATAAGGCGTGTTCCATGTGAACCTTGGTGAATTTTCCTCACAAAATGCACGCGCCATGGCTCATGTCTACACGACGTAAGGGACGACTTTTGTGAAACTTCATTTTTCATCAAATAATTCCACACACCATGTGCCGTTTGTTGAAGTTTCTTTAGAAATCGAAAATATTTGATCCTTCCACGTTGTGTTACACTCCCACACGGAGTAAGGGACAATCCCTATGAACTTTTATGAATTTGAGAAATATATTACATGCCAGTTGGGCTAGTCCACATGCTATGTTGCAACATGATCCTTACATATCCTTGTACTCTCTAATAGTATAGATTCTCACTTGCAAAATGCAATAAATTACTTAATGTTCCCAAACAAATTTAAGACTGTAACCCCTTCAGGTCTTAATCAGAAGCAAATGGCTATGAATTAAATAATATTAAGGAAAATGACTCAAAATAAACTATCTAGGTGTGGGGACATATCCCACAAAGTCCCTCCATTAAAGTGTGGAAGTAGACTTGCTTCTTCATCAATAAAGTTCTATGTGGGAGCATGAGGCTCCATGTTCTATCTTCTCTCCTTCCATGTAAAGCTTACAACATTGTCCATTGACCTTGAATGTCGACTGTATTCCTTGCAGTTGTACAATCTCATATGGATAAGCCTTCAATACCATGAAAGGTACTGACCACTTGGATCTGAGCTTCCTTGGAGAAAAGTTTTAGTATTGAATTAAATCGAACCACCTAGTCTCCTACAAAATCTCTCCTTCTAATCTTTTTTTCATGCTATGCTTTTGTTTGCTCCTTGTAGATTTTCATGTTTCTATAGGCGTCCGACCATAACTCTTCAAGTTCTTGAAGTTGTAGCAACCTCTTTTAACCTACTGTATTCATGTCAAAATTAAGGAACTTGATGGCCCATAGGGCTTTGTGCTCTAGATCTAAAGTAACATGAAAATATTTTTCACAGATGAGCTTGAACAACATGGTACTGATGGATGTCTTGTATGCAGTCTGGAATGCCCAAAGAGCATCATCCAACTTGAGGGCCTAGTCTTTCCTCGAGTTGGAAACAATCTTTTCAAGAATGTTCTTTAGTTGTCTATTGGATAGTTTGACTTGCCCAACCGTTTGGTGGTGATATGGAGTATAGATATTGTGCGTCACTCCATACTTGGTGAGAAGGTTGTAGAATTGTTTCTCATTGAAGTGCGTCCCTCCATCTAAAATCATGGCTCATGGAACTCCAAAGTGGGGAAAATGATTTTTCTAAAACATCTTGAGTATTGAATTAGCATCAGGAGCTTGGGTAGGGATGGCATCTACCCACTTTGAAGCATAATCACATGCGACTAAGATACGCTTGTAGCCACATGAAGATGGAAATAGGCCCATGTAGTTGACACCCCATACATCAAATATCTCAATCTCCAGAATGGAGTTGAGAGGCATCTCATGTCTCTTTGATATTCCACTAGTTTTTTGGCACTTGTCACACCCTTTGACATAGGTATGGACATCTCAGAATAAGACTGACCTATAAAATATAGCTAGAAGAATCTTTGTCATTATATTCTATCCCCTTAAGTGAAATCTATAGCAACGTAGAAAAAAATAATGCTTGACATCTCCTCTTCAGATACATGCCACCATGTCCGTCTGTAGGTTCCTTCTTCGAACAAAATTGGGTCAACCCACAATAAAATCTGACATCATGTAAGAATTTCTTCTTTTGCTGATAGGTAAGATCAGGTGAAAGATGCCCGGTGGCAAGAAAGTTGGTGATGTCCTCTAATAATCATACTTGTGGTGTGTCAAATGCATACATCCTCTCAATGGAAAGGTAATCATCAATAGGAAGTTTATCCTTTGCATCTATAATCACTCTGGAAAGGTAATCAATAAAATTGTTCTCAATTTCCTTTTTTTCCTTCGATCTCGAGGTCCAATTCTTGAAGTAACAAAATCCAACAAATCAGGATTGGTTTAGCATCCTTCTTATTCAACAAATACTTGATGGTTGCATGGCCAGTATAGACCACAACCTTGGATCCCAATAGATACTGATGAGATTTGTTGAAGGCATATACTATGGCTAGCATCTCATTCTTTGTGGTGGCATAGTTTATTTGGGTCTCATCTAGTGTCTTGCTAGTGTAGTGTATTGCATGTAGCTTGTTATCCTTTCTTTGACCAAGTACAACACCGATAGCGTAGTCACTTGCATCACATGTCAAGTCAAAGGGTGCATTCTAATATGGTGGCTGAATGATGGAGGCTGAAATGAGAGCATCCTTAAGCTTCCTAAATGCAGCTTCATCTTCATCATCAAACACAAAATCAACATATTTTGCAAGAAATGAGCATAAGGGCTTGTCTATCTTGGAAAAATCCTTGATAAACCTCATGTAAAATCTTGCATGGACAAGAAAGCTTCAAACATCTTTGACATTTGATGGGGTAGAAATCTTTTCTATCGCTTCCAACTTTCCCCTTTCATCTTAAATACCCTTATTAGAAATCAAAGACCTAGTACTATTCTGGATTGTACCATGAAATGTCACTTTTCCCAGTATAGTACTAGGTTAACCTTTTTACAATACTCAAAGACTTTAGACAAGTTTGAAAAACAATCATCAAAAGAGTTCCTATAGACTTTGTAATCATGAATGACCTCCATTGTACGCTTGATGAAATTAGAACATATAGCCATCATATAATGTTAAAAAGTCATTGGTGCATTGCAAAGACCAAACAACATGTGTCTGTAAGATTATGTGCCATAGGTGCATGAGAAAGTTGTCTTTTCATGGTCCCATGGATAAATTGATATTTGAAGGAATCCATAATACCCACTGAGATAGCAAAAGTAGTAATGCTTTTCTAATCTCTCAAGCATTAAATCAATGAATGACAACAAAAAATGGTCTTTATGGGTTTCTTTGTTTAGCCTTCTATAGTCTATACACATGCGCCATCCTGTGGCTATACGAGTTTGAAGCATTTCATTATTATCCCCTTTGATAACAGTTGCACCCCCTGGGTGAGTGCTATTCATGTAGTACCCAATAAGGGATTTGAGTTTGGTCTTGTTCTCCTTGGTAGGCTTGCAAGAGTCATCTTTCAATGGCGGAACATCTTCATGGGATAGATTTGGATTAGAATTAGATAAAACATATGGAATTCCTATAGCCATGGCAGTTTTTAGTTTACTTTTTTCACAAAAGTCAACAATGAAATAAAAAAAATCTTTGTCTTCCTCCAAAAACTTGTCAATACAATCAACTAGGAAGATGCCTTATATTTTTTGGAGTTTTCATTGAATCTAGAATGGAGAATTCCATTGTTTATTCTCCTACTCTATAAGTGATCCTTCCATCCCATACATAGACTATACAATCAGCTATGCGGAGGAAAGGTCTTCTAGAAAAGGATAGGATCAAACGTGACTTCATTCATGTCTAACACAACAAAGTCATAGGGAATAAACAATTTGCCCACTTGGACAAACACATATTCAATAATTCCTCTAGGATATTTGATGGTGTGATATGCCAATTGAGTGGCCAT
The DNA here is from genome assembly GCA_963693085.1 of Alisma plantago-aquatica. NCBI lineage: Eukaryota > Viridiplantae > Streptophyta > Magnoliopsida > Alismatales > Alismataceae > Alisma > Alisma plantago-aquatica. The sequence continues at coordinate 874,571,625 of OY856412.1, read as the reverse complement.
CTTAGTTGGTTTCATATCTCCAATGTTGAGTTGCTCCCATAATGTTGATGGAAAAGGCTTATGCTGGCAACAAGGTCAACTAAATCTATATCAAATGTTGTGTCACAAATCTTGCACAGTAGTGCGAAGGCACCTTGATCTCCATTCTTCTCTGTAGTCTATTTTGAATGATAGAACTCATTCTCTCAAACAAAATAATGGTTTTCATTTGATCAATTCTCCTCTTCTTAGTTAATAGGTCTTTAGAAACTTTACATAAATGGGCATCTCAACAATGACTTCAGCCAAAGGAAGGTTGACATACAATTTGTTGAGTATGTCCATAACTTGTGGAGTTTGACATCCTCCTTTTTGTGTGCAAACCTTTGTTGAAAAGGAATAGTAGGCTTGTAAGATGCTTGTTCTTCATATGTTTTTTTTCTTTCTTCACTTTTCTTTAGCAGCATCTTTTTTATCATCATTGGCTTTCTTTGCATCTGCCGACGAGGGTGTTTTAATAACATTTTCACTCCTTAAAGAAATGGACTTGCATTCTCATGGATTCATCTCCGGTTGAATTGGAAGTGAACTAGAAGAAGCTTTTTGATTTGCTAGAGCTTGCTGTGCAATCTAATTCTCTAACATTTTTGCATGAGTAGCAATGTCGTCTACCTTGGAAGAAAGTTGAGTGATAGTATCTTTTAGAAGTAACCCATGTGCATAGAATTCATCATTTTCTAGATTTGCGTTGAAACAAAAGTCTCGAGCATGCTCTCCAAACTTGATTTAGGTTGAGACTGTTGTAGTTTCTATTGTTGTTATTGAATCCCAATGGTTGGTTGTTATTCACATGCTTTTGATTACCCATTTGTTGTTGCTGATTTTTGTTGGCTAAATTGACATTATGATAAATCCCTTTGTTTTGATGATGACAAACATTTCATTCTTGTTGATCTAACATGCTATTTGAGTGTTGCAGGAATGAGGTGGATGACAAAGCACTAGGGAATCTATATGCTTGAATGCTTGTAAATTTCATGAAATGTAATCAATTGTAAACTTGTACAAATATATAATGTACAAGTACTTAAACTTCATGTAAATCAAGCGTTAGATCTTCCCTAGACAATCACTACACTTAGATAGATCATCCCCTTCATTAGTGTCACATACGCACACTCATACATACACTTAGCACTTTATTTGAAACATTGAAACAGGGTCAATCTCGGTCGACAAACTCCTCGACTGAGACACTCTCGGTCGACAAACTTCTCGACCGAGAAAGACCCAAGTAGCCGTTAGACACAACTGACAAGGTAGTTGGAAGTTGGAGATGAACGTTGCAAACACTTTATCCAGAGAGCCTGTCAGTCGACAAAACCTCGACCGAGTAGGGGTCTCGGTCGACAATTCCTCGACCGAGATGGACTCTGACAGCAACTACAGAATTAATTAACTAGCCGTTGCTAAAGCAACTAAAGTGTACCTAACGGCTAGTTAGCACTTAGAACCCCCTAGAAAGTGTCTATAACGTCCTTAAGCACTTGTAGGTCATTCCTATAAATAGGACATGCCTTAGGACACTTAAATACACTAATCTTCACTTGTGATACACTTGAGCTTACACTTGCAATTGTGAATCTATTTTGAGAAATTGAGCTATACTTGCATTGGCTATTCTTCTCCTTGCTCTAATTTCGTGTCCTATAGGCTAGTATCTCCTATCCACAGCAATCACACTTCCATATACATTGGTTAAGAGATCTACACGCTTGATATAGGCAAATCAAGCCTTGTGATTCAAAGGTTAAGTGTAATTTCCTTTTTCCTTCTTGTTCCTTTTATCCTTTGTATTCTCCTTGCTACTCCTAGGGTTGGAGGCTGCGGATTGGAGAAGGTTCTTCTCGGTGGAGAAGGTGGACTTCGAACTACTTCAAGAAGGCTATTGCAACGGGAAGCTACTTCAAGAGGAAGGCTACTTCAAGGGGGAGCTTGAAGTTACTTCAAGAAGGCTGCTTCAAGGTTGGTGCAATTACTTCTAGGTGAAGGCTGTTCGAAGGGTTTGGTGAAAGAATTGTAATTTTATGTAAAGTCCTTGCGAGGTAATAAAATTTACTTCTTTCAAAATCCCGGTTGGGTAAGCAACCGGGTAGTAGACTGACTTCCTTAGTATTTTCTAAGGTTGGAACCACTCTAAATCCTTGTCCCCTTGTCCAATATTTTTGTGATTGGTTGTTTGAGTTAAATAATTGTTAAATTAATTTTAAAACCCTATTCACCCCCCTCTAGTGTTTTTTCAATTGGTATCAGAGCAGGCTTCAAAGAGCTCTAATCGAGTCTTGAAGAATGAAGGGTGGTGGTGACTACAACCGCAAGCAAAAGAGAAACTTGGACCAACCTTCAACAAGTTGTAATTGGTGTTTAGGAACAAGCCACACAACAATCGGTTGTCCATGGAGAGAAAAGAAGAAAGAGGTCCACAAAAATTGCCTCATTGCTACAACTAATGAAGAAGAAGAAGAGGTAGGCCTTCTTGATTTATCAAAAGAAGAGCTAATTGCTAGTCTTGAAGAAAAACATAATAAGTATATTGAGTGCAAGAAAAAATTAAAGAAATCTAATAAAACAAATGATGAGTTAAATACTAGACTAATTGCTCTTACATCTGAAAATGAAGATTTGTATGCTAAATTAAATGATCTTGGTTTTGAAAAAGATAGCATTATTTCTAAAAATCATACTTTGAAATCATCTCTAAGTGATAGTAATGTGAAGATTTTTACTCTAGAAACAAATTATGATCTTCTATCTCAAGAAAAGGTTGGATTATTTGCAAAGTTAAATGATCTTCAAAAACAACCTATTTTGTGTACACATCTAGATTATGATACTATCATAAAGAAAGCGATTCTTTATCATCTAATCTAGATCAAGCAAAGCTAGATATCAAGAAGTGAATGGATGAAATTGCTAAGTTACAACAAGAAGTTAATAGTCTAAGTAATAATGGCATTCTTGATAAAATCTTAAATGATTCTTACCATCAAATTGGAAGGAGAGGACTAGGTTACAAGCCTAAAAGAAAATCTTATCAAAAACCTAGTTGGGGAAGAAAACAAGTGCCAAAGAGTCAATCTATGTATGTACCTAAAGGCACAAATACATATGTACCCAAGAACAACCTAGAACAAAATTATAGAAAGAGATATGAGGTTGATTCTATATGTTGTCATTACTGTTTGCACCTTGGACACTATTCCTTTTCATGTCCTTACAAGAGAAAAGATGTCGAGTTAGTATGGGTTCCAAAACCCCCAAACTAAATGAATAAAATTAAGTTGAGATATGACCAAGGACCCTAGTTGCATATTTCTATGTCTATCTCAACTTAAAATAATAGGTTAACATAATTCAAGTATCTAAGACTTCTAACTTGAAAATATACAATTCTTTTAAATCTGCAAAAACAAATTTGTTTTAATTAAAGTTCTCAAATCATAAAGACTTCAAATATAACTAGTTGAGATTTGATCTACATATTATTTTGATATTCATATACTCTATCTCAACCAAGCTAAATTTTCAAATTGCATAATAGAATTGTAAATGAACTTTGTTTACTTAAAAGCAATTACTGAAAATAGTTCTGAAACAGTACAGAACATTTCTCGGTCGAGAAATTGTCGACTGAGAGAACCGTCGGTCGAGAAATTGTCGACCGAGCAGGTTACTGATTTCCAGTCTGCAACAAATCTGGTGAATATGTTTTCAATTGATCAAATTGCTATCTATTTGTTATTAATAATTGTTTTTACATGCAAAACAAAGAATAAATTCTGGAAACCATCCTTAAAAACTTATATAAGATTATTTTGGTTTATTCTCTAAATGGTTTAGGTTAAAAATGAAAATTATGAACCATGTTGATTTAAGTCAAGGAAAATTACTGCCTTCATGGTCTATTCTAAGTATTCTTTGATCTATCTACATAGAAACCATGTGTTGAATTTCATGCTTCTATTGTTACATCATGGATATGCTTTCACTATTTCATCATTCAGCTTTCTACATATAAAGATGATGCTATGTTGTACAAAAATAAAACTCTATGGCACAAATAGATAATGATTATTGTGTGCATGGATTATATTATCCCATGTAATACATGAATGATTCTTGATGATACATAGGCAAGCAAAATGATTCATTGTTGATATGTTGCTTAGAACAAGAACTTCAATGCTTGCAAGAGCAAAATGTCATGACACATAAGATACAAAATTCTCAATTGGTATCTTTAAGAACTTGAGATATTATTCTTGATTTCAAGGATATATGTTTATTTTCTTGAAAAATCTTATGATTAATCTGAGTATAAGAAGAAATAGAACTTGATATTCATGCACCCATAGAAAAGATTAGGGGACATCATTCATAATATACATCACTCAAAGTGCCTCAAATTGCTATTTATTTAATCTACATGCATAAATTATACTTCACAAATGAATGTTCAAATATGAAATCTACAGAATTTGCCTCTTGGTTGAAATTAAATTTGACTAAGGGGCTCTATGGTCGTAGTCAAGGCCGACCTAAAATAAGCTTAACATTATGCTTATTTGTATATCATTTTAATACACTAGATCTTAGTATCTTGATTTAAAATGAGTTTTAGTGCACAACTCTCATAAAAAGACAACTCATTATGATCTAATGATTGTGCCCTCAGAATCCTCAAATTCTCTTGACTATAAGATTAAGGGGGAGCTCACACAAATCATCTTAACTAAGTAGGTTACAAAACTTGGCAAAACATCATTTGAAGCTTATTATGATCTTAGTACTTTTACTCTTAGACATGAAGAAATATACAAATTTTGTTCTTAATGGAATTCTCTAAGCAAATTAGGGCTTAACATCCCATGTTTTTGGTTAAAGATATTTTTCATGTACTCTAAGCTTAAATGGATCTCATTTCATTTTTAGGGCTTAACATCCCGTGAAAAATGGATGAGAACTCAAAATACATATGCCATGAATCTAAAAGGATCTCATATCATTTCAAGGCTTAACATCCTTTGCAAATGATTGAGAAACAAATTGTGGCTAAATTAGACAAAAATGATCCCTGTTCTTAATAGAATATCTATCTAAGGGGGGCATAGTATAAAATTAAGAGGGAAAAATGGAAGTCACACAAAATGATTTTCTTTGGATATCTTTTTGAAATGCCAAAGTGGGAGAAAGAATATAAAATCAAAAACATAAAATATGAGTTTCATAAATATCATGGCCATCACTCATTTGAAAAACAAGAATGACTACAAAAGGTAATCTTCAGGTATGAAACTCACATGCTTTATATTTCCTTATTTTATATTTAGGAAATGTTTGTCATCTTCAAAAAGGGGGAGATTGTTGGCTAAATTGACATTATGATAAATCCCTTTGTTTCGATGATGAAAAACATTTCATTCTTGTTGATCTAATGTGCTACTTGAGTGTTGCAGGAATGAGGTGGATGACAAAGCACTAGGGAATCTATATGCTTGAATACTTGTAAATTTCATGAAATGTAATCAATTGTAAACTTGTACGAATATATAATGTACAAGTACTTAGACTTCATGTAAATCAAGTGTTAGATCTTCCCTAGCCAATCACTACACTTAGATAGATCACCCCCTTCATTAGTGTCACATATGCACACTCATACATACACTTAGCACTTTATTTGAAACATTGAAACAGGGTCAATCTCGGTCGACAAACTCCTCGACCGAGACACTCTCGGTTGACAAACTTCTCGACCGAGAAAGACCCAAGTAGCCGTTAGACACATGTGACAAGGTAGTTGGCAGTTGGAGATGAACGTTGCAAACACTTGATCCAGAGAGCCTGTCGGTCAACAAAACCTCGAGCGAGTAGGGGTCTTGGTCGACAATTCCTCGACCGAGATGGACTCTGACAACAACTGTAGAATTAATTAACTAGCCATTGCTAAAGCAACTAAAGTGTACCTAACGGCTAGTTAAGCACTTAGAACCCCCTAGAAAGTGTCTAGAACATCCTTAAGCACTTGTAGGTCATTCCTATAAATAGGACATGCCTTAGGATACCTAAATACACTAATCTTCACTTGTGATACACTTGAGCTTACACTTGCAATTACGAATCTGTTTTGAGAAATTGAGCAATACTTGCATTGTCTATTCTTCTCCTTTCTCTAATTTCGTGTCCTATAGGCTAGTATCTCCTATCCACAGCAATCACACTTCCATATACATTGGTTAGGAGATCTACACGCTTGATATAGGCAAATCAAGCCTTGTGCTTCAAAGGTTAAGTGTAATTTCCTTTTTCCTTCTTGTTCCTTTTATCCTTTGTATTCTCCTTGCTACTCCTAGGGTTGGAGGCTGCGGATTGGAGAAGGTAAACTTCAAACTACTTTATGTAAAGTCCTTGCGAGGTAATAAAATTTAATTCTTTCAAAATCCCGATTGGGTAAGCAACCGGGTAGTGGACTGACTTCCTAGTATTTGCTAAGGTTGGAACCACTCTAAATCCTTGTCCCCTTGTCCAATATTTTTGGGATTGGTTGTTTGAGTTAAATAATTGTTAAATTAATTTTAAAACCCTATTCACCCCCCTCTAGTGTTTTTTCAATTTTGGCCTTGGTTCTATTGATGTTGATTCTAAGGATTGATGTACCTGTAGGAAAAAATTGGGTGATCTCTCCATCCTGGGTTGTAGATGTTGGAATAGGGACTGTAGAGCTGCTTGTTTCCAAAGCTCCTTATTGCATTAGCTTGCTCCAAAACCTCTCCAACATTCATCCATTGGGAAAAACAAGAAAAAAGAACCATCCCCTGGGCCGCTACATGCATCACAAACTTGCTCAGTTTCTTGAATGGAATGTGTACTCAACTTTTCAAATTTCTATGAAAGACATCCAATTTGGCTGCAATAAGATGCATTGACAATGTGCTTTCCACCTGACTTTTCAATAGTTCTGCTTGATGAGAAGGGATAGCTGTTCCTTTCTGAGCTCCAATGGTAATGGTTGAGTGCCATGTCTTCTATAATGTCATATGCCTCCCTTTACAATTTGATCATAAGGGCTCTTTTTATGGCAACATCTATGGTCATATGTGTATTGTAAAATAACCCAATATTGGAGATTTTTAGGAGTAGCTATTTGGTCAAGCCATGGTGAGGATTAAGGCATTGCAGATCTTTAAATCTATCCCATGTATTGTAAACTATTTCACCTTCCTTTTTCTTGAAATTGGTGAGCTCACTCCTTAATTTAGTAGTCTTTCTAAGAGGAAAGTACTTAGCAAGGAAACCATTCAACAACTCATCCTAACTTTTGATAGATTGTTTAGGAAAGGAAGAGAACCATGCCTTGGCTTGGTCTTGTAGAGTGATTGGGAATAATAGTAGATTTACCCCTTCAGTAGGAATGACATTAATTTTGAAGGTGGTCATGTACTACAAAAACTTTTCTATGTAAAAATAAAAATCTTCCATAGGAATTCCTCCAAATCTATTTTGCCAGATCATCTGCATAATGGTGGGACTGATAGAGAAGTTATTAGACTCAATAGCTGGAAGATCGATGGCTCCACAAATGTTGATGGAAGGAACAATGAATTTCTTAAGCGGGTGGTTGTCTTCCATGTTAAGATCTTGGTAATGATCTAGTAAAGGTAGCAATGAAGGTGTTGAGTAGGGTGATGATGGTTGTGAATCCTCTATGTTTGAAGGGTTGTCACTTTTCTTTTCTCTCCTTTAGATGCAAAAAGTACGTTCAATCTTTGGCTCTAAGAAATGGACATATCAAGACCCCTTTTAGAACACTGCATACAACCTACAAAGGAAAAATTCAAGTGATAAACACACAACTAAAAGGTATCACAAAGACAAATAATAAAAAATGATGACATAGTCTCGAATACTAATTAACACTTTTGCTCTAACTAAAAATACCATTGCTCCTTGACAACAACACCAAAAAATTATTGATTGCAAAAAGTCAAAAGAGTTTTACATAATTAATTGTCTTAACTCATCAATCACCCGCAAGTATACATGATCAATTGTAGTCAAGGTTGAACCACAGGGAGCTAGGCTAGCTAGACGTAAACTGTTAACTTTCTAATATCTAGATTGGTTATAATAAAAAGGTTGTTTTTGGATCAAAATAATTTGTGACTATAAAAGAAAAAAATAAAAGCACTAATCACTTGGATAATGATTAAAATTAGATCTAGAGAATCTTAGATATGGGATTTGACTTCCACATCATAACCAATAAAGAAACATGCATTCTGTTTATACTAGTCAATCTTCACAAAGGTAGGTGATTGTCATCTAAATACATCTCCTGATGATATAAGATAGTCCTAACCTTATATACAAACCTATCAAATAGGATCAAAATCTGTGGATGTCTACAGGTCAACCCATTTAAGTTGGGTTGGGTGATGAACCTACCCGCTAGAAATCACCCAAACCCATACCCACCCATTTAATTAGAGGGTTTTGTGGGTGACTCGCAGACACCCATGGTTGACCTAGTAAACTGAAATAAATATATTAATATAAATATGATACATGCATGACTCTTAAATTATGCCACACCTACACATGTATGAAAAATCTAAATGGATGATGTGTAATCTATATAGTGTAAAAACACAAAGCCTAAAAGCCACAATAGATATGCTTTGATAAATTTTTGTGCCAATGGAAGCAAAGTATTATGTTCTACATTGTTGTTTATATCGATGAACATAGTGTGTTGTATTTTTGTATATTCAGTCGCATCAATGATATTCTTTATATGCTCACTTTTTTAGTAAATACCACAAGACCATGCTATTTGCAACATTCATATTATTTAACTTCCGTTAAAACAATTGGTTATTTTATTTTTCTTACAATATATGTTAAAATAAAGCATTAGTAGTACATTGTGTTTGACATCAAACATAGTAGATGTCTTATCTCATTATCCTATGTTTACACCAAAATGTATTAATGAACCATTCTACTTTTTGTTGTATAGAGTCACCTTGATTTTTTTTCACTATACACATATCACATGAGCACCCATGGGTAGAATCACAACCCGTTGGGTTTGTTTTGGGTGTGTTATTTCTCCACCCATTTAATGTTGCATCTCTTTGACCCACACATGCGAGACCTAGACCTGCAATGACCCAACCCAAACCCAACCCACCCACCCATTTGACAGGTCTACTTATATAGCTTCCCCATGCATATACAAGGACTCAAATTACAACCTAAAATCCTCAACATAATCCTAAACAGTCCCATGGTCAAGGATATGTTGTTTAGAAAATGATTCCCTACCTCTTAATATCTCTTCTTTGATAATAATAAGAAGCATAAATCATGTAAACATGATGGCCAACTATGCATACAAGAAGATAAACACCATACCTCATTTTGAAACAAAAGATTAACTAATACCAAATATGAAATTCGAGTTCACATGAGTCATGACATGGGAGCTACTCTCCCATGCCCAAGAAAATGAGTTTACTCACTCATGGTGAGGAAATGCATGCACAAATGATAATTCATTGAATGAAACATGAGTAGGGAGAGATAACAATCAAATCCAAGACTGAAGAATAGATAGAAATCTCCAACCAGAGGATGGAGAATCATCTCTCCAACTGCTCCTTGCACCAACAACTTCCTCTCCAAAGATTTCGAATGGAATGGAGAAGAGAAACATAGTCAAGAATGGGTTCTCTCTCAATAAACCATAGATTTCTCTCCAAAATCACAACTCCCAAGCTCCAGCCTCGTCTCTGGTCTCAAAACACTCCAAGTGATACATGATCTGATTCCCAAGGGGTGCAGTTAATTTTATATTAAGAATAAACTTTTATTTCCCAAACTATACAGAAAGTACAATTCACACGCCAGGTATGTAAGTAAACATGCCGTGTGAGATCCGATTTCTGCTTTGTCCAGGCCATGATTTCAAGTGACACACCATTTGAGTGGTCACAGTCTAAGGAAGGCTTTCTAGCATATTCTGGTCCATATGAGAATGGTGTGTATCATAGCCACACACTATAGCTTGGATCGACTGAGAAGTTGGCTGTCTGAGAGTCATACGCCATGTGGAGTGGTTCACACACCGCGTGGCTTGCTGTCTGTTGAATGACGAGCTCCAAAAATTGGGGTAACTTTGGATATGCCAAATAGATTATATTTTGGGAATTTTTCCTTCAATATGAGTGGAATATGGGGTACCTATAATTCAAACATGTCACAAGCAAGAGCAATAAGAAACAAACATCCTAGCATAAGTGGGGGTAGAATTATGGTTAAATTGAGTGAAATGTGCAACAAAAATGGCATGAAAATATGATATGATTTGTGCAAAAAATCACTCGTACATTGTGAATATGACTCATCATGCTTCCTAGGGCATTTTGGTCACATGATCCTAGGAATCATTTTCCATGCTTGAGAGAAAGCTATGGAGGTTTCTTGGGTAGTTGACTCTAGGATTTAGGTCATATAGAGAATGAAGGAATTCCTATATTGATCATGCTAACATAGTTTAAAAAATCCCATTGGGCCACTGTAGGTGTCTAGATACACCAAGACTGCTCTCTAGAGGCAAAATGTACAAAGAGATGGAGTTTGGTGCTAAAGCATGCATGAGGCACCAATTTTGGAGAGTCATGATAGATTCTATGGGTGTTAAAGATAATGGCTTGGAAAACAAGTCATGTTGAACGTAATTCATTGGTTTTCAAGGTTTATAAGTAGAAGAAGAATCTCTAGTTGGCTTTCAAGGTTTTTCGTTAATCTATTCTACTCTTAAGGTCTGAAAAGTTTCATGGGATTTGTTGAGCTTTTGTGTGGGTTTCTTGGGTATGAGATAGGATGAGACATCTTCTTAATATTTGAGATGGCAAAGGTCATTGATGATGCTTGAGAAGGAATCTAACTAAACAACACCAGGTTCTAGTACTTGTCCCACCCTCATTGAGTCCTGAGGGTGGTTGATGTCCAAGGAATTGGAATGGGTGATATGAGGCGGGATTTTTGTAGTTGGGTGTTTTTCAAGAAAGATGAAGGTGGATATTATGGTTTGAGGTTTTCCCATGGGATATTGGGTATGTGGGATCTTGGTGGGAGTCTAGGAAATGATTCCCATGTTCTTATAAAGGCATTGGGGTGATGGGCACCACCATACGTGATGGATCCTAGGGATAGAAGTGTAAGAGGAAATTATTTTGTTTCTCAATCAATAATGATATTGATCCCAATAAGAGATAGATATAATCAAAGTAGTATGAGGAAATCAAATTAGAAGAAAAAGGGAAAGAAGATGGAATTAGAGACAAAGTAGTTGCATCCAAAAATCAACGTGTGCAGTGCAAGGAGTCATGAGATGACTCCCAATTGCTTCAATCTTGATCTGACAAACCATGCTAGAGACCACATTAGTTGGGTGCAAGATATGCATCTGACACAAACATCAGGTTGATCCCTCTATGTATTTTACTAAATTAAGGAACATATTACTTAAGATATTGTATAAAAAATTACTTTCTTTAGTGAATACTAGAGAGTGGTAAAAGGGTCAAATTTAATTGATAATTTAAGATTGCCTTCCTTTAACTATTATCCATTACTTGAATAATATGCAAGGAAAATAAGACTTGTATCATCCAAAATTATGTTCCATGTACCATATTCCTTATTTGTTTTCCATAATTTACTAATATAGTCTAACTTTTATCAAAATATGTCTATAATAATATTTCTCTTTTACATTTGATATATTAATCTATAATTTATATTTTGAAGGGGTAAATGTCCAACCATTTGTTTCCATCTAAAAATCACACGGTATAAGATGATATGATTTTATTTCTTATATAACAATAATATTGTTGATTAAATTGAAAAAGCAATATTATCACAAAATGGAGCTAAATATATGAAAAAATCAAGTCCATTTGTAGTTACCCATATCAAGTTGATACCATTACATGATCTAGGTAGTCCTAACATTAAGTACAAATGATGTATTCCCACTTCCATTTAGGGATAGGGAGTGGGTGTAACATTCATGTTGTATTTTAATGATCTACTCTAATTTTTTGTCCCACATCATACATGGGAACATGCTCATCCATGTATCTTTTTTATGCTAAGCAACCAATACAACTCTAATCAGGTTATGATACATTTTGTAACTACCCCAATGGATTTCATACATCAATGAGTGAGCTTTTCCCAAAATATTATTTCTCAATATCATCATTAGTTACCACAACATGTGTTTCTTGTATAAAAATACCTCAATATAATATATATAGATTTGGATACATTTTCTTTGTTTAGGTCATGAGTGATGTCTAATGAATCACTATCATCATGTTTCAATTCTCCAACTTGATTATAAATATTGGTTAGAGTTGAAATTTTTTTCAATAAAACCACCTTGTTCATATACCCCTAACTCTAGGTATATCACTTTCACCAGTAACAACATATCTCTTTCTTCATCAGCCATAACAAACACTTCTATACAAGATGATAATATTTTTAACTCAAGGCATTTATTACAACATTGACATTTATAGGGTGGTGATCAATGGTATTATTGTGATCATTGATCATTTGTAACCATCTCCATTCTCTCAAGTTGAATTCATTCTAAGTGAAGATATTCTCTAAGAGTTTGTGATGTATAAATATTTAACATGGTTCTTCATTAAGGTAATGACTCCAAGTTTTTTGTGCATGTGTTATTACTTCTAGCTCAAGATCATGTTTAAGATAAGTCTCTTCATTCTTATTGAGTTTTATACATGAATATGCTACCACTTTACCATCTTGTATCTACACAAAACATAATCCTCTTATGGACAAATTGCAAGACATAATGTAGCCTTTTTCACTTTCTAGTTGATTCATAATTATGGATGAAAATCTATCATTCAATTTCTACAAATTGTCCTCACAAGCCTCTAACCATATATAAGGTATTATTTTCCAATTTATTCAAGTAAGAGGTGGTGAAATTCATATAAAGTTTATGATGATTCTCTTATAGTCACCATCTCACTCAATAAACCTTCCTACCACGGTAGGAGACTACGTTGTTCCCATTGAAATTTACATACAATTGATATTGTCTCAACATAAAATGTTTCTCATTGTGCTCTAGAACTCAAGAACAAATAAGAAGTTTCATCACTAGACACTACAATGAACTAATTCATATATTTATTAAATAATATGCCCATAATGTTCATGAAGGCTGAATGGGCATGTGTGTTGGCTAAATTGGACATTAGTATAATCCCTTTGTTTTGATGATGACAAACATTTCATTCTTGTCGATCTAACGTGCTACTTGAGTGTTGCAGGAATAAGGTGGATGACAAAGATTTGGGAAATCTATATGCTTGAATTGTTGTTATTTCATGATTGTAATCAATTGTAAAACTTGTACACGTATATAATATACAAGTACTTAGACATTATGTAAATCAAGCGTTAGATCTTCCCTAGCCAATCACCACACTTAGATAGGTCATTCCCTTCAATAGTGTCACATATGCACACTCATATACACACTTAGTACTTTAATTGAAACATTGAAACAGGGTCAATCTTGGTCGACAAACTCCTCGATCGAGACACTCTCGGCCGACAAACTCCTCGATCGAGAAAGACCCAAGTAGCCGTTAGACACAACTGACAAGGTAGTTGGCTGTTGGAGATGAACGTTGCATACACTTACTCCAGAGAGTCTGTCGGTCGACAAACCCTCGATCGAGTAGGACTCTCGGTCGAAAAAACTTCGACCGATATGAGTTCTGACAACAACTTTCAGAATTAATTAACTAGCCATTTCTAAAGCAACTAAAGTGTACTTAACGACTAGTTAAGCACTAAGAACCCCCTAGAAAGTGTATAGAACATCCTTAAGAACTTGTAGGTCATTCCTTTAAATAGGACATGCCTTAGGACACCTAAACTCACTTATATACACTTGTGCTATACTTGAGATTACACTTGCAATTGGAAATCTGTTTTAAGCAATTGAGCAACACTAGCATTGGCTACTCATTCCCTTGCTCTAAATTCGTGTCCTATAGACTAGCATCTCTTATCCACAACACTTACACTTCTATATACATTGGTTAGGAGATTAAAACACTTGATATAGGAAATCAAGCCTTGAACTACAAGTGGTATTGCAATTTCTATTTTTCCTTCTTGTTCCTTTTATCTCTTGTATTCTCCTTGCTACTCCTAGGGTTGGAGGCTACAGATTGGAGAAGGTTCTTCTCGGTGGATAAGGTGGACTTCAGACTACTTCAAGAAGGCTGTTGCAACGGGAAGCTACTTCAAGGGGGAGCTTGAAGTTACTTCAAGAAGGATGCTTCAAGGTTGGTGCAACTACTTCTAGGTGAAGGCTGTTCGAAGGGTTTGGTGAAAGAATTGTAATTTTATGTAAAGTCCTTGCGAGGTAATAAAATTTGATTCTTTCAAAATCCCGGTTGGGTAAGCAACCGGGTAGTAGATTGACTGCCTTAGTATTTGCTAAGGTTGGAACCACTCTAAATCCTTTTCCCCTTGTCCAATATTTTTGTAGTTGCTTGCTTTGATATAAATTATCTTAAAATAATCATAAAACCCTATTCACCCCCCTCTAGTGGTTTTTCAATTGGTATCAGAGCAGGCTTCAAGGAGCTCTAATCGAGTTTTGAAGAATGAAGGGTGATGGTGTCTACAACCGCAAGCAAAAGAAAAGCATGGACAAATCTTCAACAAGTTGCAGTTGGTGCTTAGGAACAAGCCACACAACAACTAGTTGTCCATGGAGAGAAAAGAAGGAAGAGGTGCACAAAAATTGCCTCATTGCTACAACCAATGAAGAAGAAGGAGAGGTAAGCCTTATTGATTTATCAAAAGAAGAGCTAATTGCTAGTCTTGAAGAAACACATAATAAGTATATCGAGTGCAAGAAGAAATTAAAGAAGTCTAATAAAGCAAATGATGAGTTACATGCTGAACTTCTTGCTCTCACATCTAAAAATGAAGATTTGTATGCAAAATTAAATAATCTTGGATTTGAAAAGGATAGCATTACTTCTGAAAATCATACTTTGAAATCATCTCTAAGCGATTGTAATGTGTAGATTTTTACTCTAGAAACAAATTACAATCTTCTATCTCAAGAAAAGGTTGGATTACTTGCAAAGTTAAATGAACTTAAAAAACAACCTGTTTTGTGTACACATCTAGATTATGACACTATTGTGAAAGAAAGAGATTCCTTATTATCTAATCTAGATCAAGCAAATCTAGACATCAATAAGAGAATGGATGAGATTGTCAAGCTGCAACAAAAGTTTAGTAGTTTGAATAACAATGATACCCTTGATAAAATTTTAAATAATTCTTATCATCAATTTGGAAGGAGAGGACTAGGTTATAATCCTAAAGGAAAATCTTATCAAAAACCTAGTTGGAGAAAGACACAAGCACTAGAAAATCAATCTATGTATGTACCTAAAGGAAAACATACATATGTACCCAAGAACAACCTAGAACAAAATCATAGAAAGAGATATGAGGTTGATTCCATATGTTGTCATTATTGTTTGCGTCTTGGACATTACTCTTTCTCATGTCCCTACAAGAAAAAGGATGTTGAGTTAGTATTGGTTCCAAAACCCCCAAACTAAATGGATAAAATAAAGTTGAGATATGACCAAAGACTCTAAGTTGTATATCTCTGTGTCTATCTCAACTTAACATAATAGGACACCAAGTTAATCCAAGAAATTAAAATTTCCAAATATACATTTTAAACTACTTGTTTTAGTTTGGATTCTCAACATGTATATGATTAATTGAGATTTAACCTAAATGTTGCTTTGATATTTAATATCTCAACTAAATCGAGCTTTACTTGGAAACAATTACTGAAAACAATTCTGAAACAATACAAAAACTTTCTCGGTCGAGAAACTGTTCGACCGAGCACATTGTCGGTCGAGAAATAGTCGACTGAGCAGGTTACTGTTTTCGAGTTTGCAATAAATCTGATAAAACCTGTACAAACAACAACATTATCAGTCGAGAAATAGTCGACTGAGATAAATCCGGTTGACAAACAGTTCGACCGAATCAAGTTCTGCTGAACCTGTTTTCAATTAATTTAGTTTGCTATCAATTTGTTATTAATGATTGATTTAATATGCAAATCACGAGTGAATTTTGGACATCATTTTCTTAAACATATTGATCTTTTGGATCATGAAATTGTTGAATAAAGGTATAACATTATAAATATGAAATATTTAAATATATTGCAAAAATGCTATATGAAGACTGATATTGAATATACCTTATTCATTGCTTGAAAAAGTTCATTAAGCATGTTCATGGTTTGTCTTAAAGATGAAAATTTATGAACTTTGAATGAGATTATTTTGGTTTATCCTCTACATGGTTGGACTTAAAACTGAAAACTATGAACCATGTTGTTTTAAATCAAGGAAATTACTGTTTTATCATAATTCACATGGTTTGTCCCAAGTATTCCCTGGTCTACCCATATAGGAACCATGTGTATTAAAATTTAGTTTAAATGACCATGATCATTATATTTCATGAAATTATATGCTCATATCTTGATCACTATATTGTGGATATGCTTCTACCGTTCTATCAAAATCATTATATCATGATCATTGTGTTTAAATTCTACTTGGTTTGTCTAAAATAATCTTTGATCTATATATACAAACCATAAATGGATGATCATTGTGATTACAAATATAGATGATGCTATCATTGAAAATGCCATTTTGCATAACACTAAAACTCTATGGCATAAATGCATCTTGACATAATAGAAAATGATTATTGTATGCATGGTTTGTAATAAATGAATGATGATGCTATGACAAGCCAAATAGTGTCTATTAGAACAAGAATACTAATGTTTTATCTAGTTGTTTGCAAAATCTTGACTTTAAGACATTAATCTTGCTTTCAAGGATATATGTTTCTAAAAAGTCTTATGATTAATATGAAAATAAGGGTACAAGAAGAAATGGGATTTGATATTTATGTACCCATAACAAAGCTTATGAGACATCATTCACAATGAATGTAAAACACACATTCTAGAAAAATCAAGGTGAAAGGCTTCACTATGATGCCCATATTAAGTCTTCATAATAGATATCACTTAATGTTCTTCAAATTGATATTTATTTAAAGCTACCTATAGAAATTATACTTCATATATGAATGTTTAAATTGGAAATCTACAGAATTTGCCTCTTGATTGAAATTAAATTTAATCAAGGGGCGCTACAGTCGAAGTCAAGGTCGACCTAAAATAAGCTTGATAAAATTCTTATTTGTACATCTTTTTACTACACTTAATCTTAGTATCTTGATCCAAACTGTGTAATTTTAGTGCATAAGCTCTCATAAAAGGTCAACTTATTATGATCTAATATTGATTGTGACCTTAGAATCCTTAAATCATCTTGACTATAAGATTAAGGGGGAGCTCACACAAATTATCTTGATTATAAGATTAAGAAGCTTACAAAACTTTGAAGCTTGTTATGACCTTAGTATTTTTAATCTTGGTTATGAAAATAAAGGAATCTACAAATTTTGTGAATGTGATATATATCTTGTTCTTAATGGAATTCTCTAAACAAATCATGGCTTAACATCCCGTGCTTTTGGTTAGAGACATCTTTCATGAACTCTAAGCTTAAGGGATTCTCATATCATTTTCAGGGCTTAACATCCCTTTTAAAATGGGTGAGAAATCAATACACACATGCCATGAACTTAAAAGGAACTCATATAATTTCAAGGCTTGACATCCTTTGCAAATGATTGAGAAATACATTGTGGCTAAATTCGACAATAATTGGCTTACATTTTAATTTAAGGGGGAGCATAGCATAAAATCAAGGGGGAGAATTATAAAAGTCATACAAAATGATTTTCTTGGATATATTTTTGAAATGACAAAGGGGGAGAAATAATATAAATCAAAAACATAAAATAAAATGAGTTTCATCATATCTCGTCCAGCACCCACTTGCAAAACAAGAATGGCTACAAAAGGTAAACTTCAGGTATGAAACTCATATGTTTTATATTTCCTTATTTTATATTTAGGAAATGTTTGCCATCTTCGAAAAGGGGGAGATTGTTGGCTAAATTGGACATTAGTATAATCCCTTTGTTTTGATGATGACAAACATTTAATTCTTGTCGATCTAACGTGCTACTTGAGTGTTGCAGGAATAAGGTGGATGACAAAGACTTGGGAAATCTATATGCTTGAATTGTTGTTATTTCATGATTGTAATCAATTGTAAAACTTGTACAAGTATATAATGTACAAGTACTTAGACATTATGTAAATCAAGCGGTAGATATTCCCTAGCCAATCACCACACTTAGATAGGTCATTCCCTTCAATAGTGTCACATATGCACACTCATATACACACTTAGTACTTTAATTGAAACATTGAAATAGGGTCAATCTCGGTCGACAAACTCCTCGACCGAGACACTCTCAGTCGACAAACTCCTCGACCGAGAAAGACCCAAGTAGCCGTTAGACACAGCTGACAAGGTAGTTGGATGTTGGAGATGAACGTTGCATACACTTACTCCAGAGAGTCTGTCGGTCGACAAACCCTCAACCGAGTAGGACTCTCGGTCGACAAAACTTCGACCGATATGAGTTCTGACAACAACTTTCAGAATTAATTAACTAGCCGTTACTAAAGCAACTAAAGTGTACTTAACAGCTAGTTAAGCACTAAGAACCCCCTAGAAAGTGTCTAGAATGTCCTTAAGCACTTATAGGTCATTCCTATAAATAGGACATGCCTTAGGACACACAAACTCACTTATATACACTTGTGCTATACTTGAGATTACACTTGCAATTGGCAATCTATTTTAAGAAATTGAGCAACACTAGCATTGGCTACTCATTACCTTACTCTAAATTCGTGTC